>JBAMJV010002134.1:0-266458 GCA_037951105.1 Echinarachnius parma
CTTGAATAATTAAACAATCATCACAATGGCCCGAATTCTCATTCAATGGCTCAACTTGCGCCCGCCCAAAAAGACAGAGACTACGGGTAACCAGTTAAACCCTTTTCAGTTTAGATTACTCTGCTTCCAAATCTGGTTCTTCTTTTATGTCTACTCTGCAGCCTAGTTTGAAGATATTTGTTTAAAGCTTTTTTTTCTTTTCTTGAATCAACTTGTTTATATATATTGTTTTATTTCGAGATTCTGCTTTCGCTATTTTTGCATTTTCGCTTGTCCAACTGTTGGTTGTGGAAGTGGCGCGGTATTGTCAAAGATGATCATATAAAACATATACAACATGTTATATGTTTTTTATCTGTAAACGACCAGTGTGTATTATCCCCATTTCTATTTTTTGTGTCTTTGTGATTATCCATTATTTTTATTCAAACCTCCTACAACACCAAAACATCTGCTTTCTTTACACTAACGAGTTAAACGACCGTCGGTAGCACCCTATCCCAACATTTTCAGTGTGTCCACAGTTGCTAGAGTACCGGGGGTCGTGGTAGTAATATAGAGGTTCAAAAACAACTTATATTTTAGCTGTAAGTACACTGTAAAACATATTATTTCAGTTAGTAATTATTACTTATTTTTTTCCAATTAGAATTTAAGCAAAAACACATTTTTGTCTTGCCTACTCGCTAAATTTAAGTTCTACAAAATTAAACATAACAACTCAATAAATTCATGTAAATATTACATTAAAAAATAAGTAGAAAAATAAACTAGATACATTCAAGTAATTTGAACAAAAGCAAATACAAATAATTAAGTAATTTCTACTTTGTACTAATTTGAGTTACAATAACATAAGAAAAGCGTAGATTACTTCATGAATATTCATGAATCAGATTTGAAAGATATCGAAGATTTACAATTTGTAACTAATAATCTAATATGTACATTAAGACGCCTTTATGATTATAAGTGAAATTAAACGTACGATGAATAATCAGTGGAACGTTCATTTCTCAGTGGCGGATCTACGGGGGGGGTGGGGGGTGGGTGGGGTCTAGGGGGTATTAACCCCTCCCCCTACCCCCCCCCCCCCTTGGGGCTGCCAAGTGAAAATGTATCAGTGAAAAAAGTGGGGGAAATGTGAAAAAAAAATCACTTACGGGGTTCAAAATAGCTAAAAAAATTCGCCGCTTCGCGGCTCGTCGACGAAAGTGACAAAAAAGTTATACAAAAAATCACTTACGGGGGTTCAAAATAGCAAAAAAAAAATCGCCGCTTCGCGGCTCGTGGACGAAAGGGGAAAAAAAGGTGAAAAAATCACTTACGGGGGTTCAAAATAGCAAAATAAATCCCCCGCTTCGCGGCTCGTGGACGATGCTCTCGCATCGTCATTGGGTCAAAACCCCCCCTTAGCAAAAAAGCTAGATCCGCCCCTGTTTCTGGAAATAAAATCTTTTCAAAGTTATTTTCGGTTCTCTTTTTGTCTTCTTACGAATATTAACTGTTAAAAATGTTCATCTAAAGACGCACCATTATAAAAGTTAATCACGCATGCCTACGGTATATAGGAAGAGCGAATGCTATATCCTGCAGGTTTAGGAATGAAGGATACTGCGTTCCGAATAAGTGAGTTAAATGGAGGAACACTTTCTGAATAAAATCATATATTCCATATCGCTACGGAAATGTATTTTACACAATTTTGTCCCAAATAGCCTAATCCATAAACTTCCTATTTTATTTTACGCAATTACAATTATTTTGGATTACGTAATACGTATAGGCCTAAGTTATAATTACGTAATTTTGTAAAAAGTTATTTTTACTTAAAATAATTAAGGCAATTTGTTGAAGAATATTTTTTGAGTAATTTCAACGATTTTGTTTTAACAGTGTAAATCAAGCTGTCAATAACCCCGGGTTAACAATATTAACGTCTTAATCATCATTATTTTACGAAAGCTTCTGCTTTATTGATATACTTACAACCAGATCGGTAGCACCGTATGCCCACATCCTCGGTATGTCCGCAGTTGCTAGAGTACCAGGGGTCGTGGTAGCAGTACGTCAGTTTGCTCTCCCAGCCGTAACAGAACACATCATCCAGGAGGATTGGCCCTTCACCGCTCCCGTAGTAGGTGTCCGAGTAGGTGACCCCTCCGTACCCCAGCTGGTAGCAAGCCACCCGGGCCTCGTCGTAATTCCACCCATCATCACAGATCGTACCCCAGACGCCGTTGTAGTAGATCTCCACTCGTCCTTCTTCCAGCAACAATCCGTCTGAAAGACGGATGTCCCCGTTTGTCGCTGAAAGAATGAATGAATACACGAATTTTAGTGAGGTGAGCATTAAGCTATAGGTTTACATTGTGAAGGTTATTATGTTTCAACTAATCTGATCTCGTCGTTAGCCCATCATCACAGATCGTACCCCGGACGCCGTTGTAGTAGATCTCCACTCGTCCTTCTTCCAGCAACAATCCGTCTGATAGTCGGATGTCTCCATTAGTTGCTGAACGAAAGAAAACAAAACATTTGGGGTTAAGTAATTATCAAAGTTCAGACTGATCTTCAAAAAAACCTGCGAACTTTATACCCTGGTTTCGTCGCTACCTCACCCATCATCACAAATCGTTCTCCAGATCAGAGTACAAAGTTTGGACAGTTGCATTAAATATCCACTCGATCTTCTTCCAGCGAATGTCTGTTTGAGAGTCGGATTCCCCACTTTTTCGCTGAAAAAAAACAACATTCGGAGTTAAGTTATTATTAAAGTTAAGATTATTGTTAAGATTAATATGCTCCAGTAACATGTGAACTGGCCACAACCCTACCCATCATCACATATCGTACTCCAGACGCTATTGTAGTAGATCTCCACTCGTCCTTCTTCAAGCAACAGTCTGTCTGATAGTCGGATGTCCCCGTTTGTTGCTGAATAAAAGAAGAAACGACTTTTTATAGCTAGGAGACCATTATTAAAGTTTGTTAAAATTATCATGCTCTAGTAAAACGCAAAATACTCTAATCTCTATAGCCCCACTCATCACCACAAATTGGTCCCATACTTGACTTTCTTCCACCGACAGTCCATCTGAGAATCGGATGTCCCCGTGAAGTTGCTAAATAAACAAAATAAAAAATCACCATTCGGAGTTAGGTGATTTTAAGTCAACATTGACCAAATCCACACACTTCATTAGAAATCTAGTGGTTCTCTCATACCTTGTTGTATTAATATTACGCACGCACGCACGCACACACATACACACACACACACACACACACACACACACACACATACATACGAACACACAAAAGTCAATAAAATAATCTCGGAAACACGCTAGAATTCCTTGGTAAAGTCTTTATTCAATTACAGTTTATTTTATTGATTTTTAAATATAATTAATTTCATCGACGAGGACTTTTTAAGTTAAATTTATTTATATATATATATATAAACGAAAGGCGAACTAATATATATATACACACACACACACACACACACACACACACATGCACACGCATGCACGCACGCACGCACACATTTGTTTATTTTATTGTATTTGTTTATTTATTTATTTCCGGTATGAATGACATGATACAAAGGTCCGGAGACCAACAATGATCATGGTACATTGGTACAATAACAATAATAGTCATAGATACATTAAAAATACACATACATCGTAAACATATTATAATTATGCACAAACAAACTGATGTATTTACAATAATCTTAACAATTCAAAATGATGAAGAAGCATTATATTATACCGCAAGAATATACTAACGTTCAGTTATACAAGTCCTCGAATTGACAACATCAGTGAAACAAGGAGAGGGAGGAGTTAGAGAGAGGTATATAGGCTAGAGCAGAATAGAAAATAAGAAAAGGGAGAGAGTTAAAACGATTGAGAGAAGGCTGGATGAAAAGAATGGGATGATAATTTTTGAGCGGAATAGAAAGAGAGAGAGAGATAAAAGGGAAGCGGGGAAGAAAGAGAATGATAGAAAAGGAAAGCGAACAAGAAAGAGAGAGAAAGAGTGTAAGGAATAGAAAAAGATAACCAGAAATAGAGAAAAGAGGTGAAGAAAGAGAAAGCAAGCATGCAAGAGGGGGAGAGAGAGAGAAAAGAGGGAGAAAAGGGACATTGACCTATTTGTTAGCACCACTATACATACAAGCCTGCCACTCCCAGAAAAAAAACTGACACATGTTGTAACTCCATGGCCTTTCCATTCCTGTAATTTGGCACTGAAATTGAAAGGGCACTAGGTGGTGCGCGCCTTACCTTGTGAGTTCGTGCAAATGGCGCCAGCATCCTCCGAATGACTGCAGTCGGCCACGCCCCAACCCCGGTTATAGCAGTTGCTTAATTTCGACTCGTATAAGCCCGTGCAGTCGACGTTGTCGAGCCAGACGGGCCCGTCGCCCTGCCCGAAGTATGCCCGGTCGGTCGCCCTGATCGCTCGGTTGTAATTCAGCTGCTTGCAAACGACGTCGGCGTCGACATCGTCCCAGTAGTCATCACACACGGTGCCCCATTGGTTGTTGTGGTAGATCTCCACTCGACCCTCGAAGCTCGAAGACCCGCCAACCAGACGCACATCTCCCTCTGCAAATTGGAAACATTTTAGTTTATATTATCGTATTTCATATTCATATTATATTAATTGTGTTTTTTTGTGCAATTAAACAAATCGTTAGGAATATAGTATTTCGAAATTTTCATGAAACTATAGGCCCCTTAGTTTTTGTAATAACCACTGTATGTTATAGAAATGTGTTTTGTCTTTTATAAAGCCTAGCTAGCTAGTTATATACATTCAATATGGGTATTTTAAATATGTATTTAAGAATATGTTTATTAAAAATAGCACTATACATCGTTATAAAACGCGTAACTCCGAAGCATATCATTTACCTCTAATTAGAACTCACTTAGCGAAATCAAATATTACATTTAGTGGTCCCAAGTTTTGGAATAATTTGAATGATATAATATAAGACTCTTCTAGCCTCAATCAGTTTAAAACTAAACTAAAAGACCCAATCAATTAAATTAAATAGAATTGAACTCATTTGATAAAGTGTGTATACTAGTGCCTTGACCTGGTCAACATTGCGGATTAACTTGGTTGGGGAGATTACTGATCCATAGTGTTTGTGTTATTGTCTTTTTCTTTCTTCCCTCTATAACTTTTTACCCCCCAATTTTCTCTCCCTTTCTTCTCGTCTTTTTTTTTTTTCCCTTCTCTTTTTTGATTTCATTCTAAGTAGTAGTTGTCATTGGTTGTAGGTATACAGTGTTTTTTTATCATAGGGGAGAGGTCCTCTTGACTCTTGTAGTATTATTATTATCATTCGTAGTAGTAGTAGTAGTAGTAGTAGTAGTTTAAGGTAATGTAACTGTAACTTTTGAGGGCGCTGCACACTACAAGCTTTGCTTTTTAGCAGCGCTCTCCATTTTCAACAATTATTATTTATTACTGATTTGTATATTCAATTATGTATTCATTTTATGACTCCTTTGTAAGAATATATTTTGTGTATCATTTTATAAATTATACTTTTGTTGAAAATGAAAAAATAAATGAAATGTACTATAGTAATTTTGCTGGTCCCAAATAGTTTTCTTCTCTCTTTTTCCAGGGGCTCTGTATGGATTTAGTAATTTAAACATTATTGTAATTGTACGAAATGTATCTCTAATACTACATGATATTTCAATTTAGAGATACAGGGTGTATAAGAAAACTGAAGATTCCTTCATTTAATTATGTGAATTGTCCTTTTCAACCAATCAGTTATGAATTGTGAATTGATGCTATGATTTTAACCACTACATTTATTATTTGATACTGGTGAGAAGTATCATCTTTGCAGGAAATAAAGTAATCCATATTATAAATATTTAATTTTGTTTTCCATTCATGGGTGGCTATTTGAAGCACTTATATTTTCTGTAAACCATAATGATCATTTTCGTTGTGACAACATTTTAACCCATTTAGCATTTTTATGACTGAATTATTTTGCTTCAACACGTATTATTTATACCATAGACCCCTGCCCGAGTATTTTCGGGACCAGTCCTGGAGGGGTAGTAATTTTACAGTCTAATGAGTGAAAATGGAAGAGAGCTAACTAAGAGCTAGCTGGAAAATGTTAGTATTTCTATTAAATATCAGTGAAGCCTAGAATCACCAGGAATCATCTTTTTGTATATTGTCTTCATAGTTCCGAAATAAATATGTACAGGAAAGTCAAATCCCCCAGTTGAAATATTTTGGGCGTCCCCCCCCCCCCCCCCCCCCCCCCACACACACACACCTCTGATATACATGATGCGAGAAGGATTTAAAGAACAGGGCAGACTTTCTTTCCCCTAACACAAACATAAATCCCCCTCCTCATGATTTAATAAATACGAATCGTTTTCATAGTATGAGTTTCTTGTCAAGACAAAATATTAAAATGATACAAACGTTAAACTACTTCTGTAGTTTATTGAGAATTTATCAATTTTGTTTTTTTAGGGGGACTTACCATTTGTGTTATGTTTACATAAATACAGCAAATACATTAAAGGGATAGTTGAGTTTTGAGAAAGAGAGTACAGTTTTGGTCAAACTGAATTTTAGTAACCAAAACCTGCACAATTACATTACAAACTAATAGTTATAACTCCACCATGCTCAAAAGGAATAAAAAATTACAAATGACTAAGTAAAAAGCCAGTTATTAAAAAAAAAAGAGCCGTTAAAACTCAAGAGGGCGCTTTAAAAAAAAGTCATTGGTTTCAACCATTCAAAATAAAATATTGTGCATGTGATGTTTTGTTGAAATATTGATTAGATAGAGAGATAATCAACACATATTTAAAAACATCTTTTGTAAATTTTTAAAAAGAGGAAGCATTGTGGTAGAGGTTACAGCAGGACATATGTAGAATGATTTAGGTAATGTATTTTCAGCTTGTATTATTATAACCTTGGCTTTCTGACACATTCAGTGGCGTACTGCTTATTTGTGAATGTGGATGGTGTAAGTGGTTCGTATTACCCCTCCATTATTTGAGAATAATGAATAAATAATGAACTATAATATAATAGGTAAACTAACAGTAACACTATAATAAAAAGGATAGCTCTAATTTACACGAATACCCGATAAGTAGCAACCACCACAGTAGCATCCATATAAGTGATCCCGCCATTGGTAAACCCGCATCATGCCACTGACTCAGCGTGGCCAGCGAAAGAAATACTATTCTGCTAGGGAGCAGCGAAAATTCTGCTAAATTGGCCAACAATTCTACCAAACCTCCCGAGACCAAGTCCTGTCCCAAATTGTCCATAGGTTGTCCATAGACAATCCATTGGTTGAGAATCCGGTAGCCAGAGGCTAAAAGGGTCGAAATTCTGCTAGAAAGCAGAATTCTGCCAGATCTGGCAACGTTGCACTGACTCCTGCAACAACTCTGGAACACCGTTTAGCGCTTGCAAGGTCTTTTACATTTTAGGGTTCACCGAAAGGGGAATATATATTGTGCAAGGAAAGCATTCAAGCGTCAGAGAAAGTGAACATTCATTTTATAGATCCAGAAGTATTCTGATGTTAGCCAGAGCTGAATAAGTTCGTACAATTTGTAAGCTTATTATTTAAGGTATCATATCAGAGGAAATGCAAAAGGCAACTTCGAAGGCGTATATCTAAGTGTAGGGCTCCAGGAGTTACACCAATACTTTTGTTTACAAGTTCTGTCAACTTTGAAGCCCACATCGACTGAATTGTACAACACATTATTAAGATGGCTTCATCCTCTTGTGGGCGTTTCTTCCTTCTGTATGTAGCATGCATCGTAGTACTTCCCGGTGCTCTTGCTGGGGGCTGCAGCTGCCCTCCTCTCTGGACAGCATTTGGGAACCATTGCTACAGGTAAGTCGTGGGTGCCTATAACCTTAGGTGTATGAGCTATGATTGGAGGAAGGGGGGCGGGCTACCCCCTCCCCTCCTTTCCCCAAATTGTGAAAACTACGTTTACTTATATTTCGAAAACTACGTTATATTCGGGCAACATATTGGCCAATTTAGGGTGGTGGTAGTAGTAATGATCGAGTTATTGTGCTGCTGGTGATGTTGTAATTGTTGTCATTGTTGTTGGTGGTGATGATTTAATGGTGGCGGTAATTGTGCTGGTGGTAGTGGAATCACGGTGGTGGTGGTGGCTGTGGTGATGGTGGTGGTGGTGGTGATGGCGGCGGTGGTGGTTGTGGTGGATGTGGTGTTGATTTGATGGTGGTAGTGGTGGAGGCGTAGTTGCATGGGCTGGTGACTGGTGGCGATGGTGTTGGTGATGGTGATAGTAGTGGTGGCGGCGATGCATAATGGCGGCCGGCGTTAATGGTTGGGGTTGCTAAATACAGACATTTGTGAATCGATAATTTGTATTTAAGTACATAATATATTGTAATATATTTTCACATATTTTGTTCGTATGGATAACCCCATATATACAGTGGCTGTTACTTTTACTTTGTGAGAAGTGCGTATATTGAGGGGAAGATTGTTCGATAGGGCAGTAGCAGCATAGGAAATATGATCTTTCACCTATAGTTATGACAAACGCCGCTGGTCACTCCTTTCCCCCACCCCCTTTGTTTCACAAATGCTACGGCCTACGCCACTGAGTAAACCTATATACGGTTCTGCTTTTAACCCATCTCCGCCTAGAAGTTGAATTGCCATGTGGTTAATAATAGTAAACCGGGTTCAAGTATGGAACTGGTTAACACACGTCGCATATCTATATTCATTATTTCACTGAACACAATCATGTCATAGTTTGCTAACTCATGTAGATAATGGAGAACAGTATAAGAGACGAAATACCAAGTTTGTATTCAAGCGAAACATTTGTTTTTCTATGACGTCTTTATTCATTTATCCTTGTGCATGAGGTAATTATAAGAATTTCCATGATGCATTAGTGAAATATCTATTTCGCATTTGACGTCATAGTGAGATAATAGTTAATACTGTCAATCTTTAACTATATAGTCCGGTACCAGCCCTACTTTATTTAGGATAATACTTCCTCTTTGCAAAAACACGATTGCCGCAAGTTTAACCTGTTCCCTACTAAAATTGGTAATCCCCATATAATTAATACATGACCCATAAACGGGTAAACATGCATGTAATTAATTTCATTCGGTGAACCAATCTTTGGAAAGTATAATCATTCATAAATGCTACCATGGTTACTATACAAGTTTATGGATTTTGTTTTATACGTATTTGTATATAATTGTTTTGTTTGTTTATTCATTTGTTTTTGTTTTCTGTTAGTGAATGTATATATAATATTTTAACGTTCTAAAGCCCGGCGCAGACAGAGCCGACTCGACCCGATCCGACTGGTTTTCAGCCTGATTAACTCAGTAATATGCGTTGCCTCAGGACTCCGGTTTGGCCAATCAAGAACCAGTCAGAGGTCGTTCGAGGCCGATTCAAAATGTTGAATCGGCTCCGACTGAGCGAAACTGGCTCTAGCCTGACTGAAAACCTGAAAAACATACTTATGTAAATGTCCCGGGATAAATGTATGTTTGTATTACTATTTGTTTGATGTGTTATGTGTAAGTTAAAATATAATAAATTCGATTCCACTCCATGGACAATTTGTACAAATGATCTCGCTATTTGGTCCAAATATATATAAATATGTTTAGTAATTTTGAATTAATACTATTTTGATTAACGAATTTAAATTAATCTATTTCATGAAATTATCTTTTTTGTCTATATATCGGGAAAAGCATTGCAACACTTGTCACTAACTATTTTACCATAAGAAGGTTGCTTTTTCGACTTCATCACATAGGCTATATTTTATTTTATCCAACAGTGGAATCGAGTATATATACCATTAATTCTTTTGAAATATGAATTTCAATTCATGTTTTAATAGCCATAAGTTTGATTATAGTAAAGTATTCAATTATTTTTGTTCTTTATAAAACGCATTTATCAGTTCTGTGACCAATCCAGTTTTATAACTTTAATCGCTAACCTGTTTATATTTTCATTGCCAATTCTTATATGAATTAGGCGAAGTTAAATGTAGAAATATTCAATAATTTCTCAATTAGGTTCCAATACTCATAAGCCAGAGTAATGTATTCAGTTACTTTAATTGACCATGTTTATTTCCTTGTGGTTCTATAACATGCATCACATCGCAATCATGCGCACTGGTCATTCATATATAAATGGCGTCAAAATAATGTAACTCACACCAAAAGTCCAGCATTTAAACTAAACCCTTACCTGTTAAATCTTGGGCCAATGCTGCGCTCGGGCATAACACCGCGACCAATATCCACGCGAAAATAGGAATAGTATCCAACATCATCACGACGCTAAATAAAATTGTTGTTATTATCCTTCTTGTGAATCCAAATTTTACAATGGTTTATAGCTACCAAATAATATGACAGAATAAAGTATAACGTCATGCAGAATGAAATGTGATATAATTCTTATCTGAATTGAGGGTGCGTATATAGGTCCTGCAATCAATAGGGTGTATGAAGTACATATTACTCCGTACCTTTATGGGGGGAAGAAAATCTTGTTGTTTTAAAGTTGAATTCTAGAAGAACAATTAAAAGCACACTTAAAGTTTAGGTTAGCTGTGTTTATCCAACACATCTACAAATACTTGATGCATCACTTTGACTCATTATAATTAGTCATCTAAATATCTCAGAATGGAGAGAAGTGTACGTGCTTTCCGAGAGCCACGGGAGGGGTGCACAAAGACACCCCTGCTGACCACTCAGCTACCCCCCTTCTTTGTGCATCATCACCCCCATTAATGATTTACTTCTAATTAACCTCGTGTTTGCATTGGTTGTGTACCTAGACTCTAAAATCTCCTTATGGAGCGGGCTTATCCTCCCCTATGACTCCCGCTCACTGTGTTAAGATGGTACATGTTTCCATTGTATGTACATATTACTTGGCAACCATCTACGTATTTTGTTTTTATACCCATGTAGATCAGAGCAGTCTAATAATTTCCTATTATTTCACACTGTGTAAACTGATAAATAGATCTAAGATGTAACAGTACGAGTTTGGTATTCATAGACAGTGGCACAAATGATTATTGGAACTAAAATCATCCCATCGCCGTAAATACATTGTTACAATAATGTCCTACAATCCCACACTGTGTAAAAATGATATCAAATGGAATTAAAAGATTAGCTAGTTACAGTATACGATGTATAGTTTGTTATTCAGTAACACATAAAATTGGAACGAAACTCTACCCATCCCCGTAACTGTATATTATTGATACGACTATACAAAAAATCGGATAGGGTATCTTTTCCAATGAAAAACGATACCAAGAACAGTAATTTTGGTCGTGTAGTTTTTGTTTATATAGGGCGTTCTGAGTGACACAATGTCAGGTTCCCATTTTTGTCAATTTTTACCAAGTCAGTGCCTGATAAATCGCACTTACTGCCCGTCATATCATCAAACAACCATGCCCATTCTCTCAGCACACAGCTGAATGCACACTAACAATAGCGCGCGTATTCCTCGTTGTTCATTGCTATGACGGGCAGTAAGTGCGATTTATCAGGCACTGAATTGGCAAAATTTGACATAAATGGGAGTCTGACATGGTGTCACTCAGAGCGCCCTAAAACAAAAACTACACGACCAAAATGACTGTTCTTGGTATCGTTATTGTTCGTTGGAAAATATCCGATGAACATATATCCGATGGACATAATCATTGTGTTGCTATATTTTGGAAAGTGCCCCGTTCCGTCTTTTTTGAGGCCACTGTATAGGCGTGCCCTCTATTCTAAATGTTCCCATGTACTTGTTCAGATTAACTATGACTACACGCCAATGTTGGCATGTTTATCGTATCATTATAATGATACTTGTATGCACTGCTAAAAGGCTAACATCTGGGTGCCGACGGGACTCAAACCTTAACCCTATGGTTTGCCACAGCAGGGTTTGCCATAACGGTAATCTAACAAATTGAACTATCATGCATGACCTCTAGCTGGTGGCTCAGCGCGTATAGGCTACACCCCTTTATTTCTTGGGCTCCATAACTTGGGTACGAATAGCACCAGAGCGGAGTTGTCTATTCTTTTTGGGGTTATCAAATTCATTAATAGTTTCACTTTGGTGTATCTTAAGCCCGCCGCACACTATACGACTCGACCGTCGTACGACTCTACGACTAGCCCAGTCGTAAGACCGGTCGTACGACTGGGGACCGCACACTGCACGATTTTCCCCCTGCGATTGGCGCATGCGCACTTTGATGACCGGGAACTGAGATAAAACATATCCAGTTACTGCAATTAAGCAGAAAACACAGTAAACATGATCGCTCGTAACAAGTTAATACGAAACATATTTTCTGACATAAAAATTCAAACAAAGTTACTTAAAGAATACTACAGTATCTTATGAACGGCATGCGAGGGTAATGTTGTATTTATTATACGAGATACATACTCAATTGCATTCTCCAAAATGTATGGCAAATATAATTTTCTTTTAACCACGGTAATTATTTTTTCTGAATTGTACATGTATTAAATTATTAACATATATCTAAAATTATGTTTACCTATATAATCGATCTCTATCCCCTCTATCATGATCGATCGTGTAGTAATATCGATTTAAACAGTCTAAAATCTTAGAAAATGTGTAAATGTTATAAATATAGTCACTCTCAATCGTGTTTGAGGCTTCAATTTTAGTTTATCTTAACGCCTGTCATTAAAACACCCCGGGGGGGGGGGGGTACTCACGTATATTGGGAATGTGCCGCTGGGAAGGGTTGACTTTTTCAAGAAAGATCCTTAGACATGGGTCCCGTTTTCATCAAAAAAATCCTTAGACATGGGTCCCTTTTTTCATATTTCCCCTTTTTTATACGGGATTTTTTTATTTGCCGATGTGAAATTGCAAAATTAGTTAAAACCACAACATTTGCGGGAAATACACCAACAAATATGCGCCTTATCCTTAAACATGGGTCCATTTTTCGCAAAAGGACCCTTAGATGTGGGTATGGGTTTGGAGGTCTCAGCCGCACACCCCTGTCCGACTATAATCTGAGTACCCCCCCCCCCCCCCCCCCGGAAAACACCCATCCCTTCCTTGAAACATACTGTAATGTTATTCTCCGCATAACCATTCAAAATCACGCATTGCATATGAATAGACCGCTTCTGTAATGTATGCAAATAATATGCAGATGACGTAAGACTGGCAAGCTTAACCCCCTTGAGCTGCCAAGTGAAAATGTATCAGTGAAAAAAGTGAAATAGCAAACAAATTCGCCGCTTTGTGGCTATCAGTGTAAAAGGTTAACCAAAATCACTTACGGGGGTTCAAAATAGCAACAAAATGCGCGGCTATAGCCGCGAATTTTGTTGCTATTTTGAACCCCCGTAAGTGATTTTGGTTCACTTCTTTCACTGCTATAGCAGTGAAAGAAGTGAACAAAAATCACATACGGGGGTTCAAAATAGCAAAAAAAAATCCTCGCTTCGCGGCTATCACTGAAAAAAGTTAACAAAAATCACTTATACGGGGGTTCAAAATAACAACAAAATTCGTCGCTTCGCGGCTATCACTGGAAAAAGGGAACAGAAATCACTTAGGGGGGTTCAAAATAGCAACAAAAATCGCCGCTTAAAAAACTATGCATAATGTTTAACTTGTATACTGGATCACGTATTATATACATTTATAAATGTTATTTTCGTTTTAATTGTGTATAAGTTGACTGCATTCCTGCATATCCTGTTCTCATTTGAATGTCTTCCTCTTCTCTTTTTTCTTCTTTCCCTTTCTGTATACCGGTATTTTTATTGACGTATAATTTGCAGAAGAAGGATGAGAATATAGAGAAATGTGAAGAATTTATGTCAACTGTGTTGAAAAGCGCAAAACGTGATAAGTGATTAATAAAATGTGTATTTGTGTGATCGGATAATTATGTCTATAAAATAATGAGCATATAGTGGAGTTATAATTATTAGTTTGTTAATATGAAACAGTGCAGATTTTAGCTACTAAAATTAATTTTGACCAAAACTCAACAATCTTTAAAAGTAATCACTGGTAAGATAATCTTTCGAAAGGAAATTAGGCCATCGGTATAGGTATCTTTAACCATCTTATGTGACGTATGACAATTTTGTATGCAACTGAACCACTCTTTGATTGGTTGTATCCCCCAGCTCTATCAAGCCTCACCAAGGATCCCCCATTTGGCGTCAGAGAGATGAGAGGGATAAATGAATCATTAAATATTTAGTTCACAGAAGTATAGAAAGGGAAAGGCGGACAATAGCGTGCGGTTTTCGCCACCGCAGCTAGCCGATAATGTGATCCCCGCCATGTTAAAGGGATCTAGTAACGGGGCTGTCACACATTCGCGGTGCCAACACGGATGACCACGGATCCAGTGCCGGTTTCAGTACGGTCCAAATACGGTACGAACACGGAGAAGTACGGAACGAACACGAGAAGTACGGTGTCTATACGGATAAGCAAGGACGCAACACGGACCTCGCCGGAGAACCACGTAGTGAACACGGAGCACACGGAAGAGCCCCGGAAGAGCATGATCGAGCGCCGATGTGAATACGGAGAAGTGCGGTGTCTACACGGATACGCAAGGAAGCAACACGGACGTCGCCGGCGAACCACGCCGGAGTGACCCCGGAGGACAGTAGGATAAACTCTATTCTAGAGTTGCATTGCCCTTTAAATATTATGAAAACATTCAAATAAAAAAAATACGTTTTTTCCCCGAACTATAAGCACTCCCCGGGACGCGCATTGTGTGAGAGGGATCTAGTGTGTTGTCTCCTTTGAAAAGATAAGGCCATCAGTGCATATTTTGCAACTTAATAGTTGTTTATGAAACCGAAAAAGTTCGCAGTTATGTCACCCCACAAAAGTAATTCTTATCAAAGTACCCAACTCCCCACCCCCACGCCACGCCATTCGATAGGATTGATTAGAAATTTGGACAAACACTTCAAGTAAGAAAATAATTGTTTTGTCCTTCGAACTATAAGCAATCCTCATCAAGTCCCTTGCATTGTGTGTGAGGGATATTAAGTAGATGATCTATCTCCTTTGAAAAGATAAGGTCATTAGACCATATCTTGCATTTACTTACTGCTTTACTAAGCTGCTTAAAACCTGAACAACGTTATGTATCAGTAGTTATCTCATGATTATTTGCAAAAAATAGTACATGTACATTTTTATTGACGTATAATTTGCAGAAGAAGAAGGATGAGAATATAGAGAAATGTGAAGAATTTATGTCACTTTTTGTGGTTAAAATGTCTGTGGTTAAAATTATCAACGTGTTTGACGTTACTGGGAGTTGTACTATACGTAAAAGTTGGTGAAACAGGTGTTTGCTTTTCGTTTTCAAGAATCTTATTGGACAAGGGGAAATAGCTTTGCACACGACCCGATTATTGTCCTGACCAGTGGGCATGCATGGTGTGGCGAGATGCGGTCAACCCTGTAATGTCTGAACCTTCACAAACACACTCACACACATGCAACGAGGTTTTGTGCGTCTGGCGCCAAAACTGTTCAATAATAATGTAATAGCCCAGCTAAGAACTAGAAAGTTAAAAAGAAGGTAAGTCGGTATAAAAAGTCACAATCATGATAATTTTGGTTTTGGCTTTGTCCCATGCATACTAGGGCCCCATCATTACGTAATAACGTTCTCTCATTTTGAAAGGATGTGTAGTAAACCATTACAAGAAATTAAAGTACGGATTGAGATGGCAGCCCCCTCTAAGTATATAAGAATATACAAATATTCATAACCATGATAACAGGGGCGTAAACAAATTCGACATGGTTGATTTGATATGGTCTTTTGTTGCACTACTCTAAGAAGGAGACAAATTCTGAGGTATAAGTGCCTTGACTGAAGGAAGGAGAACTAACGAGATCGATTTATTCTAAAAAAACAAATCAAAAACCGCCCGACATAAATGACCTACTTTACTTTAAAACCTTTCTATTGCCATGTAGACAAGATTCTTGTCGAATCGCTTTTATACCTGCCTAGCGGCCCGGGTGAGAAGTTAGGGATCAACAACCTGTCGTTGTTATTGCTGCAAAGAGGTTGGTTATACATGTCTATCGAGTAAGGTTTCAAATTAAAGGGTAGTTGAGTTTTGGTAAAGAGAGTGCAGTTTTGGTCAAACTGAATTTTAGTAACCATGGTAACCAAAACCTCCCCCGGCCTCAAGAGATTTTTTTACAACGGCAATAATGTAATGTCTGGACAAACGACCTTTCTGGCAATTCGGGTGAAACATGCCATTTGGGAGCGAAAACACTTTGGTATTCGAGTAAACTTGTGTCATATTCTAACCCAAACCTTGAACTGATCGAGCAAAATTGTTGTAAATCATCTAAATCGTACCATTATCGGGCAGCTATATAAGTCGTGAAGACCTTTTGTTTATTTATTTTCCTTTTGTTTGCACTGCATGTGAAAAACGGACAAAAGACCACTGCCCCCAAAAACATTCGTACGCACATATTGGTGCATCAGCAGCATCGTCTTACTTTCAAAGCAAGCAACCATAATCTTTATCAACTTTATCATCATCGATCATCACCATTATCATCATCATCATCATTATCATCACCCTCATCCTTCTCATCTTCATCATCATCGTCGTCATCATAATCATCATCGTCTGCATTATCATCATTATCACCATTATCATCACCATCATCATCATCATCATGTTATTTTCTTTCTACACTTTATTTTCTATGCCACTTCTGTAAATACTTCGTTAACTGATATTTGTTTTTATAACAAATACCATTACAATAAGTTTCTCATTGTTTCTCTCATTCTCTCATGAAACAAACAAAATAATTCGTTTTCACAGTAAAATGAACAGTAAATTATCACGTCTCTCGCATGCTCTCTCTCTCTCTCTCGCAATGTCAAAGACGATGTAAAAGATGTATTGTTTTTGTTTGTACGTGTATAGTGTCTGTTCAGTGGGTGCACTCTTTGGGTCATTATAAAGACTGTCCATGCACTGTGGATCATGTGTATATAATTATTGACCGGGACTCAATTGAGGCCATTTTTATTATAGTTTGAAAATAAAAGTGCCTCTTTTTTGTTGTAATTAATAACATATCCTATACCTCAGCAGCTACCCAGCTAGCCACCTGACGTCGTGCCGATGTCATAAGTTGTTGGCCGGATGTCGGCTTATCGCGGTTGGCTCGAGGTTAAAATGTCCGCCAGCCAACATCGTAACCACGTCATTTTGTGATACGTCAATTTCTGACAATGGCCCAACATCAACTCATGACATTGGACCAACATAACATTATGATGTGGGCGCGAGGTTAAAATGTCCGCTAGCCTAACATTGTCCCAACATCATTTTGTGATGTCGGGCAAATGTCAATTTCCGACAATGGCCCAACACCAAATCCTGACATAGGACAGATATCACATTCTGATGTGGGCTCGACGTTAAAATGTCCGCCAGCCCAACATCGTCACCACGTTCATTTTGTGATACGTCAATTTCTGACAATGGCCCAACATCAACTCATGACATTGGACCAACATAACATTATGATGTGGGCGCGAGGTTAAAATGTCCGCTAGCCTAACATTGTCCCAACATCATTTTGTGATGTCGGGCAAATGTCAATTTCCGACAATGGCCCAACACCAAATCCTGACATAGGACAGATATCAAATTCTGATGTGGGCTCGACGTTAAAATGTCCGCCAGCCCAACATCGTCACCACGTCATTTTGTGATACGTCAATTTCTGACAATGGCCCAACATCAACTCATGACATTGGACCAACATAACATTATGATGTGGGCGCGAGGTTAAAATGTCCGCTAGCCCAACATTGTCCCAACATAATTTTGTGATGTCGGGCAAATGTCAATTTCCGACAATGGCCCAACACCAAATCCTGACATAGGACAGATATCAAATTCTGATGTGGGCTCGACGTTAAAATGTCCGCCAGCCCAACATCGTCACCACGTCATTTTGTGATACGTCAATTTCTGACAATGGCCCAACATCAACTCATGACATTGGACCAACATAACATTATGATGTGGGCGCGAGGTTAAAATGTCCGCTAGCCCAACATTGTCCCAACATAATTTTGTGATGTCGGGCAAATGTCAATTTCCGCCAATGGCCCAATATCAAATCCTGACGTTGGGCCAACATCAAATTCTGACGTTGGCCCGACATTACAATGTCCGCCAGCCCGACATTAGCCCAACGTTATTTTTTATTGTTGGCCCAACATCAAATCTTGACGTTCGCCCGACGTTTGATGCTGGACCAACATCAAAATTTGACAATGGCCCAATGTCATTAATATGACATCTCCAATAAGAGGTCGACCTAATATAGCGCCGATGTTGGGACTTGTATCAATTTCAGAGGTCGCTACCCAGCTAGCCACCTGACGTTGTGCCAACATTGGGCCAATGTAAAAAGTAATTAATAACATATCCTATACCTCAGCAGCTACCCAGCTAGCCACCTGACGTCGTGCCGATGTCATAAGTTGTTGGCCGGATGTCGGCTTATCGCGGTTGGCTCGAGGTTAAAATGTCCGCCAGCCCAACATCGTAACCACGTCATTTTGTGATACGTCAATTTCTGACAATGGCCCAACATCAACTCATGACATTGGACCAACATAACATTATGATGTGGGCGCGAGGTTAAAATGTCCGCTAGCCTAACATTGTCCCAACATCATTTTGTGATGTCGGGCAAATGTCAATTTCCGACTATGGCCCAACACCAAATCCTGACATAGGACAGATATCACATTCTGATGTGGGCTCGACGTTAAAATGTCCGCCAGCCCAACATCGTCACCACGTCATTTTGTGATACGTCAATTTCTGACAATGGCCCAACATCAACTCATGACATTGGACCAACATAACATTATGATGTGGGCGCGAGGTTAAAATGTCCGCTAGCCCAACATTGTCCCAACATAATTTTGTGATGTCGGGCAAATGTCAATTTCCGCCAATGGCCCAATATCAAATCCTGACATAGGACAGATATCACATTCTGATGTGGGCTCGACGTTAAAATGTCCGCCAGCCCAACATCGTCACCACGTCATTTGTGATACGTCAATTTCTGACAATGGCCCAACATCAACTCATGACATTGGACCAACATAACATTATGATGTGGGCGCGAGGTTAAAATGTCCGCTAGCCTAACATTGTCCCAACATCATTTTGTGATGTCGGGCAAATGTCAATTTCCGACAATGGCCCAACACCAAATCCTGACATAGGACAGATATCAAATTCTGATGTGGGCTCGACGTTAAAATGTCCGCCAGCCCAACATCGTCACCACGTCATTTTGTGATACGTCAATTTCTGACAATGGCCCAACATCAACTCATGACATTGGACCAACATAACATTATGATGTGGGCGCGAGGTTAAAATGTCCGCTAGCCCAACATTGTCCCAACATAATTTTGTGATGTCGGGCAAATGTCAATTTCCGACAATGGCCCAACACCAAATCCTGACATAGGACAGATATCAAATTCTGATGTGGGCTCGACGTTAAAATGTCCGCCAGCCCAACATCGTCACCACGTCATTTTGTGATACGTCAATTTCTGACAATGGCCCAACATCAACTCATGACATTGGACCAACATAACATTATGATGTGGGCGCGAGGTTAAAATGTCCGCTAGCCCAACATTGTCCCAACATAATTTTGTGATGTCGGGCAAATGTCAATTTCCGCCAATGGCCCAATATCAAATCCTGACGTTGGGCCAACATCAAATTCTGACGTTGGCCCGACATTACAATGTCCGCCAGCCCGACATTAGCCCAACGTTATTTTTTATTGTTGGCCCAATATCAAATCTTGACGTTCGCCCGACGTTTGATGCTGGACCAACATCAAAATTTGACAATGGCCCAATGTCATTAATATGACATCTCCAATAAGAGGTCGACCTAATATAGCGCCGATGTTGGGACTTGTATCAATTTCAGAGGTCGCTACCCAGCTAGCCACCTGACGTTGTGCCAACATTGGGCCAATGTAAAAAGTCGTTTTAAGAAGACGTTGGGCCTACATTAAAAATCCAACGTCGCCGCGACGTAAAAACGCCAGCCCAACATCAGCGCGGCGTTTTTGTTTTGTTTTATGTTGGCCAAACGTCATTTTGCGATTTCGACCCAACATCAATTATTCAGTCAGTGGTCAGTCATGGTTGTGAAATTAATGTCGGGACAATGTTAGTAATGAGACAAGAATAGGACATCTCAATTTTTACGTCAAACCGAAATCCTACGACGTCAGAATGGGCAGCAGTGAATCAAGTCGGCTAATAGTCATTAAGTTGATGTTGAGCCGATGTCAATGATCCGACATGAATATGACATCTCAATGATGACGTCAATGCGATATCCTGCCGATGTCAGAACTGACAGCAATGAAACAAGTCGGCAAATGATCATAAAAGTGATGTTGCACAGATGTCAATAGTCGGACATGAATATGCCATCTCCATATGACCATGATGACGTCGGGCTAATATCGCGCCGATGTCGGAAAAGATAGCAATTAAGGAGGTCGGTAAATGGTAGTAAAATTGATATCGGTCCGATGTTATTAATTAGACATGAATGTGATAAATATGTCAGGCTGATGTAAGAACTTGCAGCAATGAAACAACTCGGCAAATGGTCATTTAATTGATGTTGTGCCGAAGTCAATGATTAGACATGAATATGACATCTCAATGATGACGCCATAGCGATATCCTGCCGATGTCAGAACTGGCAGCAATGAAACAAGCCGGCAAATGGTCGCCAGTCGCCAGGGATTCTCTCCAAACACTATCGCGTGAATAACATTGGCGCACTGCACTTGCAAATGTTTGGCCCGTTCTCGCTCGCATGGCAAATGATTGGAATGTTGTTTCAAGTTTTATTACATTTTAAAATAGTTTTAAGGATATATTTTCTGTTTAATTATGAAAAAGGCCAGAAATTAAAATTCACGGCCAGATTTTCTTTTTACGGCCAAAATTCGGCCAAATTTGTTTGGCCGTGAAGTTATTTTTTTTCACGGCCAAACTAAATTTTATTCGGCCAGATTTCTGGAATCTGGCCGAAAAAAAGGCCAAATGGCAACCCTGATACTGAATTGAATTTCGTTTAATCGATTACAAACATTAGTAATTCAAAAGTAAAAAAAAAGAAGTATTGCTATCGGGAAATTCATGATCGATTATAAGCGATCGTAAGTGAAATGAAAATTTTCGATTTTTGGAATTATTTATATTACAAAATATACTTTTGTCATGTCCTTGCTGCTGTATATAATTTAGAAGGATATATAAGAATATAAATAACACCTTAAATAGTGTTATGAATATGATTTGAAGGTGGATTATTTCAAATTCAACGCTCTACAAATACTAACTATTACGAAACATACATGCTAAGAAGAGGTGTATATATAGTATACCGATTGCGACCTATGTTTGTAGGACGATAGGATGATAGGATGATAGGTTTAGGAGTAGCCAATAGGTATAGGAATAGGATATTTATAGAATTATGATTTATGAATGAATGTGTGTAAAGGTTAAACAAAATGCATGGATCGGACGTGAAATCTATGCATGTTTTCTAATTTCTTTTTACGTTTTTGATGTTGGTCCTACGTTGGCCATTTGACATTGGGCCATTGTCAAATGTTGATGTTGGTCCAGCATCAGAAAATGACGTTGGGCCAATGTTGGGTTAGCGGACATTCAAACGTCGGGCGAACGTCAAGATTTGATGTTGGGCCAACGTCAAGATTTGATGTTGGGCCAACAATAAAAAAATAACGTTGGGCTAATGTCGGGCTGGCGGACATTTTAATGTCGGGCCAACGTCAGAATTTTATGTTGGCCCAACGTCAGGATTTGATATTGGGCCATTGGCGGAAATTGACGTTGGACCAACATCACAGAATGATGTCGTGACAATGTTGGGCTAGCGGATATTTTAACTTCGAGCCGACATCATAATGTTATGTTGGTCCAATGTCATGAGTTGATGTTGGGCCATTGTTGGAAATTGACGTTATGCCAATATCACAAAATGACGTAGTGACGATGTTGGGCTGGCGGACATTTTAACGTCGAGCCCACATCAGAATTTGATATCTGTCCTATGTCAGGATTCGGTGTTGGGCCATTGTCGGAAATTGACATTTGCCCGACATCACAAAATGATGTTGGGACAATGTTAGGCTAGCGGACATTTTAACGTCGGGCCGACGTCAAAACTGACATTGGGCCATTGTCAATA
Source organism: Echinarachnius parma (assembly GCA_037951105.1). NCBI lineage: Eukaryota > Metazoa > Echinodermata > Echinoidea > Clypeasteroida > Echinarachniidae > Echinarachnius > Echinarachnius parma. Next base: position 22,519 of record JBAMJV010002134.1, read on the forward strand.
ATTGATGTTGGGCCGCAATCGCTAAATGACGTTGGGCCAGCATTAAAAAAAGACGCCGAGCTGATGTTGGGCTGGCGGACATTTTAACGTCTCGGTGACGTCGCATGTCGCATGTTGGCCCAACGTCCCCTTACAACGAAAATGACATCGGCCCAACGATGGCACGACGTCAGGTGGCTAGCTGGGTACTTGTGATTTTAAATTAATAGTTGATACTGTTTTTTATTTATGTCAAAAATTTATATACATGTGTTTTTATACAACAGGACCATGTTTTGAAACATGTTTTGACCATGTCATCCTGTACAAATATATTCAAATAAATAAATAAATAAATAAATAAAGGAAAATAAACATACTTGTAAATGTACGATTTTAGAGTTTATTTCATCTGTAAATTATTAAGATTAAAACGATTTTCATAAGACTTCAGCGCAATGTATTACCTAATAAATATTGCCTAAATGTTTAATAGATTTATTTGCTGAGCTTCCTCTTTCCCCCATTGCACAAATCATGATTTGATATGTAAGCATTAGCAAATTAAACAAAATGAACAAGGTAACATTAGATAACATAAACATAACTGACATAAAATAACATGACATAACATTGCAAATACGCAGGAAAGACCTACACATGTGACATAAAGTAATATCATTACAAACATAATTATGGAATTACAAATAATATTATATGAGAATGAATATAAGTGTCGTGTGGAAAGGACATTCATGAAAGCGGAAATCAAACATACAAGATGTAGGAGTTCTTCTTAATTTGCTTCGATTACTAACTTAGAACTTTCAGGTAAAATACAGTATCAACCAAACATTTCAATGCTACGAATTTCAAAGAAATAAACATAACTGACAAAAAATAACATGACATAACATTGCAAATACGCAGGAAACATGCAAAATGTGTCAAATTGTAAGCACACTGTGAACGCAATATGGTTCCGCCGTGAGCATACTGTGTGATCATCCTGTTAACTACACTGTAAACAGTTTCACAGTGAGTTCATAATTACTGTGTTTACAGTGTTTTCACAGTGAGTGACAGTAAGAAAAGTGCAAATTTAACCTAGTCAACGTAGTGTGTTCACAATGTCAGCACAGTGTTTAGAATGTGATAACACTGGAAAACACATACGACATAACGGACATACACAATGTGCTCACACTTTGTGTGTTCATACTGTGGGACACTCCGTTTCCTGAAAGTAAAGAACGCAATTAAAACAAATTACTAAGCAATCTATGCATATTCTAAGCATTGACTTGTTGGTCAGCGTTCAATTCTTCGGAGCTATCACTCAGAGACGGTTGCCCCGAAGCAGCAGCATCATCAGTCGGGCTAGCTGTGGCTTGTCCCGCCTGCAGCAAGTCGGCCTGAGACTGGCTCAGCCTCTGGGACTCATCATAGGTCGGCGGTACCGCCATCGCCTGCGTCGGAAGCCCGCTCGGCTCTCCGGCAGGAGGGTACGGGAGCGAGGTCCCACCTTGAACAGGTGGGTAAGGTAAGGCAACACCTTGTGCTGGAGGATAAGCGGGCTGGGTTGGTGTAGGAGGGTATGGTTGGAGCGGGACGAAGGTAGCCATTGACGGGGTGGAGGAGCCACCGGGGACGTAGATCCGGGCTGATGAGGATACCGTCGTGTAAGCGCCGTCAATCATCGGGTCAGCAGCGGCGGGATCGGTGTCGGCGGGCTGCTTCCGGTTCTGTTGGCGCGTCCTGCAGCACTTCTTCAGGAGACCGAGGATGATGCCCAGTACGCAAAGGGAGCCGAAGATGATGACGCACCACAACCACCAAGACATAGGGGCTGTAACGGAAGAAACATTATGAATATTATGCAAACGGCAAAAGTGAAACTGCTTGCCATTAACTTACTATTATATCTAGGTGTATAGTTTTCATTATTTTTATGACGTTATTATTATTCTTGAAGACAGGTTTTAATAAGTGAATGTTAATATGAAAAAAGAGGAGAATCAATCTAAATTACGTCACTATCAACTAAATGTGGAAAACCAAAGTGGACAATACTTCAAATTATAGGGCCAGATACACAGTAATGTTGTGGTATTCAATCAAGGTTCAACCAATGGGGGGAGTCCATCAAAGATGGGGTAATGAGTTCCTATCGATCATTGAATGGTAATAATTTATTGTTGACGAATACTGAGGAGCGAAGTAAGACAACCACACTTATGATTACTGGCATGACTGAGGTGATCGAACCAGACATTTTGCCAAAAGAGTGGGCATGATTTCCCATTAGAGGGATGCGTTGTGAGTTCAAAATAACTTTATGATGTTTATACGATTTGTTTTCTTCCTCCGGGAAGGGAGCAGGGGGAGCAGCGGAGGGTCGGTAGTCTACAGTAGATGTTAACTAACTGGAGCTAACAACACTGAGAGGGGGAAAGTATTTACGACTAGCCCCCGACCTGCTAGTACATCTGACACCCTCGTCATCCGACTGTGATCAGTCGTGTACTCCCTGCTACAAACATGACAAAGGGGCGATATTAATTTAAGTGTACTGTTCTGGACTTCTGGCACTGACAGGAGGCTTATACTTACGACTAGTTCCCGGCCTGCTGCATCTGACACCAACATCCTCCGTATGCGAGCAGTCATGGACGCCCCAGCTGCTGTGGAAGCAGTCGATCAGCGAAGACTCGAAACCGAAGCAGTCCACGTTGTCCAGGTGGATCGGACCAGTTCCTGGGCCGTAGTACGCCTTGTAGTAGGTGTAGCTGCTGTATCCGAGCTGGTGGCAGACCACGCGGGCCTCGTCTTTACCCCAGAAGTCGTTGCAAACGGTCCCCCAGCGCCCCGCGTGGTAGATCTCGACCCGACCCTCCTCTAGTCGAGCGCCGTCCGATAGACGCACCTCGCCTTCGAACACTAGATGGAATTGATCATCAGGGAATTATTATCAGGGATTTGAAACATCGGATGCATCATATTATACTGTATCTGATCATGCTGATATAATCATACAATCAATAATATACGATTATTTGTTGCTATAATATATGGACAAGGATAATATAGACAGTCATACTTTGTGATCGGGTATATACCATCTGGGATATCAGACAATAACATAATTAGCGAGATGATTTACAATTATTCTCGAACTCATGTCTTATCATCTATTCTTTATGTATGTACTATAAAGTAGTCATAAACCTAACAATGATTATGTTAACATTATTTAAGTTTATGGCAAATCTGCTATATAATATTGAATGGCAATGGGTTTCCATAGTTACCGGGAGTTTGTGTACAGATGACACCCGCATCCCGCCCATGTCCGCAGTCCGTCACACCCCACCCATAGTGGTTACACTGCGCTAGTCTCGTCTCAGACCCGAAACACCTCACACCATCCAGATGCACCTGTTGGCTGGATGACCCCTGCCCGAAGTACGCCCGGTCGGGGGCTCCGTTGGCGTGGTTGTATCCCAGTTGGCGGCAAACGACCGAGGCGTCGACGAAGTCCCAGTAGTTGTCGCATACCGTGCCCCATTGGTTACCATGGTAAATCTCGACGCGGCCTTCAAGGTTCGATGTCCCGCCGACGAGTCGTACATCTCCATCTACATCAACAAGCAAATAAAATAACTAGTTTCTGCCTATCTCCTGAAATAGTATTGTATATGATATCTGCTATAGTTAGTATTGATCAATAGATAATGAAAAAAGAGTGACCAATTCTGATCCAGTGAAATTCATAATACATACTATTCAAATTAATATTATCAGTGGCTTATCATGAGCATAACTGATTGGGGGTACTCTAAATGTTTAGGGCACAATTATGCTTCTCCTCAACAGGAACCCTTATTGGTGCTGGGTTTGTGGTCTCTCTTACGAAATGCGTAAATGCCAAATAATCTTCAAATGAATACAGTTATTATACATATTTATACATAATTATACATACTTATGTATACGTATATACAAATTCTGAATTTCAAATAAAACCCATGGTACACTAATAATGCATAATATGACAAAGATCCTATTATTGTTTGCCTTTTGCAGATGTTGTAATTTTGTGAACATTTATTGTTTTCAAGGAGAATACCTTTATTATATTAAACACCTACAAGAACAACAATGTTCAGTTTCATTACCTGTCTCAATATATTGCATCAACATCTACATGATCTATTTTATTATCAATCATCTATTTTTGAACACTTTATCAATCATTAACCAGAAAAAGAACATGAACATAACTTGTGATATGTATTTATGCTCATGAAGTCATGTTCACTTACCCATTTAAAACGGTATAATTTATATAAAAAAACAAATACTGGTCTAGGCCTGCATACAGAAATAGAGAGGATGGATAGGGGAGGGGGAACATATAGCGGCGTAGCTACGGGGGCATGGAGGGGAGGGGAGGGGGGCACGTTCTCCTCCAATAATTTGGCAAAAATAATAACAGCATAAAGGGAAATTAAATCATACATTGACTGCCCCCTAGGCCTACAAAAGAAAAATACTACCTTGTCGGGCTAATATTAAAACCAATGTCCATGTCAGTGTTAGAATGCATAATGATACATTTTGTTGGTAATAGTATAAAATGCAATTGTGAACAATAGTCCACCAGAACATTGGTGATGCTCCGGTAGGCCAATCAAGTGATTCACTGCAGCTCAAATAAAATAAAAGGATAAAAACACAAAATAGAAGTACAATTGGAGCTATGATAATATAGTACTACTTTTCCTGAATAATAATATGTGATTTCAATTATTGATAACTCAAACTATAAATGAAGATTGACTGTGTACGTTATCGCACGTACATCGTATTATTATAATGGTGGTTTTTTATACGTACCTTGTTGAGCGACTGTTAGAACCAATGATCCTGCCAAATTCAAAAGGCACACTAATATGGAGGCGAATCCCATTGCAACTTTGGTACTAAATATACTATTGATTTTCCTGAATATTTTTTATTTCAGTTATTGATGATTCGAACTAAGATTTGGCTACATTGTCACACGTGCATTGTGATTAATAGTACAGTATATTAACACCTGTAATTATACTTTAAGGTATAGACTCTCGGGTGGGCAATTACAAGAATGACGTATATTGTATACAGAGGAGATAAAAAACCGTTGGGAATTAGAGGTGTAGTAAGGAATCCAAATATGGAGGGGTACCTCCTTTTTAGCTTTATAAAGACACAAGACAACCTACGTTCCACCCAGTTTGTATAATAATTAACGCACAAAACTGTTGATACGTTTGAAAATAATTATGATTACAGAATTATCAAGATGATTAAATTATACAGCGGGAGTAAAAACCGGTATTGTAAAGATTGTATATGAAGGAAGTATTCCAAATATGGAGGGGTGGGTACCTCCTTATTCTAGACACAAGATATTCCATCCAGTTTCTTATATCCTGTATAATGATTAACGAACACTAAATTATGTTGGTATGTACAATATCCAAAAATATGGCTATAACCCATCAGAATGATGGAGGAATTTGTCCGTAGGGATTGCGTGCCGGTGAAGTAATAAGGGATGAGATTATGGGGGTGGGGAGGATGAGAATGCTTCATTCCATTTTAGCTATATATCCTGAATAATAATTAACAAACACGATATTGGTTTACATATCCAACAAAATGGCTATTAGAATGATGTATGCAAAAGTGTGGATAAAACCAGTATATAGTTTTTTTTATTATATAGAATGAGGAGAGGACTTCGATTAAATGCGAGGGAGGGGGGGGGGGGGGGGGGGGGTAGCCAAAATCATATCCCAAATGTGGTGCTGTCAGATGCAAACTATTTGATGACTTTTTTGTTTACGACCTGTCAACTCGTCGAATAAAGGTAATAATATACTTGTAAATGAAATCATCATCAAATAGATTCAAACTAGATACAATGCAACGTTTGAGGTTTGAGGGGTTAGTGGAAGGGGATGATTTCCCCCATACTGCCCCTATACGCACCCTCGCTTAATACGCTCGCCTTCAGACTAGCGCATTTCATTTCTTGATCATTTAAGCAGTATTAGAACAGACTATTAATGATTTACTTCGTCGTAGTTTGCGTTTAAATATATGTTACTATTGCCCGGAATCATCTTTGTAAAGCTTGTTTCATCAGAGGCATATAGCGAGGTCGGACTAATTGGGAGACACGAACATTATATGGGGCACTCCTTATTGCATTGTTATGTGTGTTTTTTCCCTCATAAATCCCCCCTTTTTAATAAAAAAAATATATATATTTGTCAAATAATTGAGGGCACAGCCCCCCGTGCCCCCGTAGCTATTTTTCCATGGTAATATTTCATTCGTGCAAATGAGACGAAAACATGACTTTTTCAAAACGATAAATGCTGCATAGGCTATAATAGACACGGCTATTTAAACGCAACCGCAGAATGTTGTTTACCCAATTACACATACTAAACTTTAGACCGAGATAGAAGTTGAACTAATCAAGAACGCTAGTCTTCTAACCCTTGCACTCATATAGGCCCGGTCACATATCACCGGATAGCGGAAACGGATGCCCGACGAAGAGTAAAATTTTAATCCGTTCGTCTCGGTTCGTATGCGTTTCATGTCCGTTCCTTGTCAGGCGGAGTACGTTGTTCTATCCGGCGGAATGCATTGTGCATGAAGCAATGGAAGCAATGGAGACAACTTCCACCACCGAATAATTTGATATCGCAAAATTTCTATTCATCGGGCATCCGTTTACGCTATCTGGTGATATGTGACCGTTCCATTATGCTCTTGATTATTTCATGCTTTTAGGATCGCACGTGCCCACACCCAAACTTGTTTAATTTTTGTTTGACATCACAGAAACGTATTACAATTGTTAATGGTTAACCCTGTATCATATTATGATGTGCAGGGGAGCAGGCGCGCCGGAAGCAGTTTTGGATTGGGGGGGGGGGGGCAGAACCCTAAGGGGGATCACGATTTATGTGTTTAGGGGCTCATGCCCAACCACACTCACATAGTTGCCAACTTTGAGCTAGACGTGAGAGTGAGACATTGCGATGATAAAGCGACCAAGCCCTGAGGAACCGAAGTGACTGAGCGGAGCCCACCCCCCCCCCCCCCCCCCTCCTACGGTAGGGAGCTTTTGCATTTTTGACTTGAAATTGTGCAATCTGGTGCATAAAAACATGATCCAACAACATAGCTTACAATCAAAAATGAATCCCGAGGGAGCGAAGCGACCGAGGGCTGGGGCAGAGCCAGCGGGGGAGGGTTTGGGAGGGGGTATCTCCCTCCCACGGGGAAGATTTTGCATTTATATACTTGAAATGGTTCAATTTGGTGCATTAAAAACATATGCAACATTATGTATGATCCAACAACATAGCTTACAGCCAAAAATGAGTCCCGAGGGAAACATAAACCATATATGCAACATTATGTATGATCCAACAACATAGGTTACAGCCAAAAATGAGTCCCGAGGGAGCGAAGCGACCGAGGGCTGGGTAAGAGCCAGAGGGGGATGGTTTGGGAGGGGGTATCCCCCTCCCACGGGGAAGATTTTGCATTTATAAACTTGAAATGGTGCAATTTGGTGCATAAAAACATAAACCATATATGCAACATTATGTATGATCCAACAACATAGCTTACAGCCAAAAATGAGTCCCTGAGGGAGCGAAGCGACCGAGGGCTGGGTAAGAGCCAGAGGGGGAGGGTTTGGGAGGGGGTATCCCCCTCCCACGGGGAAGATTTTGCATTTATATACTTGAAATGGTGCAATTTGGGTGCATAAAAAACATAAACCATATGCCACATTATGTATGATCCAACAACACAGCTTACAGCCAAAAATGAGTCCCGAGGGAGCGAAGTGACCGAGGGCTGGGGCAGAGCCAGAGGGGGAGGGTTTGGGAGGGGGTATCCCCCTCCCACGGGGAAGATTTTGCATGTATATCTTGATATTGTGCAATTTGGTGCATACAAACATAAACCATATGCCACATTATGTATGATCCAACAACATAGCTTACAGCCAAAAATGAGTCCCGAGGGAGCGAAGCGACCGAGGGCTGGGGGTAGAGCCAGAGGAGGAGGGTTTGGGAGGGGGTATCCCCCTCCCACAGGGAAAATTTTGCATTCATATATTTGAAATGGTGCACGTCACACAAACAGCCAGAGCAATAACAGCCTACACAGGAACTACGTGGACCGGTACAGAAAAATCCACCCTAGACGGGTACCATACGCAAGTTATATGCAACAAACTGAGATAATTTGTTTGCGCGCGAAGCGCGCAGCGAAAACGTTAAATGGATGTATAACTTAGTTTTTAAACGTTAGAATTAACAAGTATTGTAGTTTTTGTTTCTTTTCCTTTTTTCTTTCTTTCTTTCTTTCTTTTATTTTTTTCTTTTTTTTTTGAGGGGGGGGGGGGGGGGGCTTTTTGCCCCCCCCACTTTTTGGATTGGGGGGCGGCCCCCCCTGCCCCCCCCCCCACTTCCGGCGCATATGCAGGGGAGTGGGGGTAGGGGGGGGGGGGGCAGCTGGTGAACTTGAATAAAAGCTACCAAGACGTGGGGAGGGTAGTTAGGGGGTTCAAGGGTTTAGTCGCTTCCACGTTGGGGACTCTTTTTATTTTGGCTATTGAAAATTGACTTTTAGAGCGTGAAATGTAAAATAAAAAAGAAGTGAGTGTGTAAAGCAACATTTTTCCTTTTATTTGTTTATTTTTTAGCCATTATGCCATATTTCATTTTTTTTAATTAGGGGAAGGAACAGCCCCTCCCCAATAAAATAATGTGTGTCTATTATATTGACCTATTGCCATGAGACCATTATATCTGGAAATCGATTTTGCGTAAAAACTAAAAAGGATTAAAAGGAAACACAATTATTAAACTGTACGTATATATATATAGCAATAATATTAAACCATTATACCAAATGATATTTTAGGGGGAAGATACAGCCCGACCTCACCTCCTCCCCCCCCCCCCCCCCCAAAAAAAAAAATAAAATAAATAAAAAATATGTACGCCCATGGTTTAGGTTATAGAAATTATAACATATTCATCAGAAATAGGCCTGTTTACATGTGTAAAATATAAGCCATATTTCAGAATATTGATTAAATATTCAAGGTTTTCTTTTATATAGGCCCACCTATCCGACCTTCATATCAATCTCCATGCAGTCCTAGCCAGATAAGACTAAGTGTCATTAAGACAGTGGTGTATGCATACAATTTATCCACTGAGGGCACCAGATAATTATAAACATGATAACGAATCTTTTTGAGCTCATGTTTTCGGCCGACAAGTCAAGACAAAAATGAAAGGGTTCTTCAAAATAAATAGTAGGTGCCTGAAATTGATAAAAAATGAGGAAATGTCTTTTTTTTCTTCCTTTTTTGTCCTCGCATATAGTTGTTTTATATAATGGGGACACAAAGGTATGGGGGCATGCCGTCCTGGCCCTTCGGTATACTAGCTACCAGCCTGAGAGTACTATCCTATTATCCTATACTAGTGGTTTTCTCATCAATATGATACTGTATTGTTTTTCCCTATTATTAACCTCTTAAACAGTTGTTCTTTCACAAGGGCCGGGGGATGTTGTGTTGCCTTGTTTCCGTTTTGAATTTATGGCATCATTATGGCATACTTGTGCATGTTATGTATTCCGCTACACTAATAATCAATCTACTCCCCTCCTCCCATAAAAGGAGGACAAGGTTCATGGGGATGGGGCAGATTTTCCCATATACCAGCGCACCGCAGAGCCGACTCGACCAGATCCGACTGGTATTCAGTTGGTTCAGCTCAGTATAATTTCCGCAGGACTCCTGTTTTGCCGGTCAAGAGCCAGTTGGAGATCATTCGAGGCCAATTCAACATGATGAATCGGCTCCGACTGAGCGGATCCGACTCTAGCCTGACTGAAAACAGTCGGATCGGGTCGAGTCGGTCGGCTCTGTCTGCGCCTATGGGCTAGACTAGATTAGACTTTCGCGAGCTGATATGATCTCCGCCACCCCGAAAAACCCGCCAATGAGAGAGCTCTGTATACAGCATTGATCTGTACTCGGCCGAGTGATCTGTACACGCGAAAGACTAGTAAAGTTTGACAAGGCTTTTGAATTCGTGAAAATTTTCACGACGGGCATTAGTCTTCAATACGAGTTACATTATGAACATTGTTCTCTGTGAATAATACAATTATGATCAAAGTGAGAATCCCAGTGTCAAAAGATATTGTGTTTCATTAGTGGGTGTATGAAAAGGGAAAACAACATTGATTACAAGTTGTTTTACAATAAACTATTAAGTTTGAAGAAAAAGATCTTCGGCTGACATTTGTAATGTGGTATGCAAACGCAGACTACGCTCTAAACTCACTCGATTACATCAGTAATAGCGATCACGATATTTTGACTGTGAAGCCAGGGTACCGTTCTGTACTGTGTGTATTTGTATTGCTGTATTGCATTTATTGCATGCACACATGTATACGTACACACGTAGGTATAGCACACGGGTGTTGCATGTTATATGAAAAGCATGCTAACCTGTTGATCGCTGTATACTGCATACTGCGTATCGCGTTATCCATCATCTTGAGCGGCGGAAAGTGTCCTTGTTCTAACCTCCTGGGTTTTTAGGGTCTCTATTAAATATGAACAAACAATGGGACTAGTGTCGGGAGGGGAGAAGGGTGAGGGCATAACAAGGTTTCGTGGATGGCTAGGGGGAGCCCGGTTGGGGGGGGGGGGGTAGGTCTGGATAAGGGAGTATAAAGCCTTATATATTACCTCCTTGGTTTTAGGTTTTGTTTTATTAAATATGAACAAACTATGGGACTATAGTGTTGGCTGGGAAGGGGGGATAACAAGGTGTCATGGATGGCTAGGGGAGCCAAGGGAGGGGGAAGGGGGGGGGGGGGGGGTAGGTCTGGATAAAGGAGTATAAAGTATTATATATTACCTCCTTGGATTAAAAAAAAAAATTAAATATGAAATTATGGGACTAGTGTCGGGAGGGGGCAGGGGGAGGGGATAACAAGGTTTCATGGATGGCTAGGGGGAGCCGGGGGGGGGGGGGGGTAGGCTTGGATAAGGGAGTATAAAGCATTACCTCCTTGGTTTTAGGTTTGGTTTGATTAAATATGAACAAACTATGGGACTATAGTGTTGGCTGGGAAGGGGGGGGGATAACAAGGTGTCATGGATGGCTAGGGGAGCCAAGGGAGGGGAGAAGGGGGGGGGGGGTAGGTCTGGATAAAGGAGTATAAAGCATGATATATTACCTCCTTGGATTTTAAAAAAAAATTAAATATGAAATTATGGGACTAGTGTCCGGAGGGGGGAAGGGGGAGGGGATAACAAGGTTTCATGGATGGCTAGCGGGAGCCAAGGGGGGAGGGGTAGGTCTGGATATGAATAAACTATGGGACTAGTGTCGGGAGGGGGAAAGGGGAGGGGATAACAAGGTTTCATGGATGGCTATAGGGGAGCCGGGGGGGGGGGGGGTAGGTCTGGATAAGGGAGTATACTATACATCCAGAGGGATTTTAAATGCTATTGAGGGAAGAGTAAACAAGTCCCGATACGAAGTCGAGGGACTTATTTTCTTCACGAAATATCATTTGAAATCCCGAGGTTAGGAATATTCCGTGATTTTCCCGACAACAAATTTAACAACTGCCATGTGCTATACCCATGTGCTACACAAAAATAGAACACGGCAGCGACATGTACTGTATATTTACTAAGTCAGGTGAGGCAGTTTATCACCTGACTGCTTGATAGAAATAGGCCTATACACTTCCATTTCACTTTATTAGCAGTGTGTATCTAAACAGGAATATTATAATAAGTATTTACAAACAGAAGACAATATATATATATATAAACCGAAGCTGTATGTATTAGTTTACTTCTCGCTTATATATATATATATATATATATATATTTACGAAAGGTGAACTAATACATACAGCTTTGGTTTCTTCCAAATATATATATATATAGAGAGAGAGAGAGAGAGAGCGAGATTAAGAAATGACCTAAGCACTGTGTGAAAATGGAAATAAAATGAAAATAATTATGAAACAACATTACATTACTAGTTAAATGTGAAAATGTGAACATTAATTAGCAGTGTGTATCTGAAAAGAAAGATTAAAACAAGTCTTTCAAAAACAGAATAAAGAAAAATATGACCTAAAAAAAAACCTTCCATGGGGGTGGTGGTTGGGGAGTGATGGAAGAATGGAAAATAAGGAAGTAAAAGAATGCGAGATGTTCAAAGAAGCAAGCCTAAAAACGAAATAGAAAACCCAAATCTGTCCGAAATCTGAAGTCAAGCAAACTGGCACGAATTTGAATGACGGATGTGTACTGCCAAATTGTTTGACATTCTGACCAATATGAATACGTTGTCGATGCAAACTGAATGCAATTTGACGAAGATGACTGTTCTGGAGTGAACAGTGTCAACAGCAGGTTTACAAAAAACACGCAAACTTGAATGACATATAATGAATATGCCCGCTATTTTGACGAAATTGGCCGGGAAAACCAATATTATAATATAATATATTATATATAAATTATATCAGGCTTTTTACTTAGTCATTTGTATTATTTTGTATTCATTTCGGACATGGAACAGTATATTATCAGTTTGTAATAGTGTACCGTGTAGCTAAAAGAAAACGTTAGGAACACACATTTTCATTCATTTTTGGTCATTATCATTGAACATGTCTTCCTAATATTTTGTTCAGCTAATAGTAATAATGATAGAGGTTTTTGTTATCTGATTGTGTTTTGCAAATGTCTTCTCCGGTCTCGGGTCCAAGAATTTCATTTAATATTGTCAACCATCCAGCTTTTGCACCGGGAACAGAGTTGACATTAATGTAACTGATATATGTCACCAATTCTGCGTTGCATATCATGCACCACCTGAATCTGCGTGGTGAAGTGTTAGGCTAACCGGGCTAACCATGCTGAGCCTCAGGCTGATGTTTACGAGGCTACTATACTGTGCATATAGCCAAAGATAGGATCTTTGATATAGCATACAAAACAGGTACCGTACGCATCAATAACGATATGTATACGATTACAAACGATACGATAATATCCAAAGGTCACACGACAGCGCAAAAGTTCACCACAGTCGGTGGGATGTCTATCACTCGCGATGGGCGGAGCTTGTGCCAACTTTTCCTATACCGTTTCTACACCAGTAACGGATCACCTACCCACATTGATGCATTAAGACGTTTGTGACTATATAATTGTTTTAATTTTCATAACTGGAAGAGGAATGTGCATCTAATATCAACTTTATCATCTCCTTTTTAAAAGTGATAAACCTCAGTTCCATGATCATCGCGCAAAAGTGAGAAATTAGCCTTCAAAAGAGTGTCATCTAGCGACAAAATGTACAGATTTCAGATTTTCAAGAAAAAAACGGGGACAAAAAATATAATATTTTTTTAAATAAGATGTTTAAAAAACAAAAATATACCGACGGATCTAGAATTCCTATATTATTAACATAGGAAGATGTTCAGGTATACACCCACAGCATTTTCCGGGTGTTTGGGTGCAGGCTTATAGTAAAAAAAGGCAAATTTGAATGTATAATTACAGCAGAAATTATCTACACCAGTAACGGATCACCCATTTTCAAATCCTTATAAAAACAAAACAAAAGATCAGAATTAATTTTGTTTCGCTGTAACAATGTAATCTGTGATATTTCTAACTTGAAAATCGAAAATTACTTGGATATTTTGGTAAAATCGGGTTTTTGTGTGATTTTTGCTAACATTTCATAAGGATCATGTGTGGCAGAATTCAACTCCTCATGACTAAATAAGGAAGCACGTTTAAGAAGTAACAGTTTTCCTGGATATTAATTGCTAATTTGCTAACACTTTGATGAAAAAATTAAGATAATTGGTCAATTATTTTTAAAATAAAGCCAGGTGATCCGTTACTGGTGTAGTGGTGATCCGTTACTGGTGCAGCGTAAGGGGTTCGTAAAACGCGCAGTGATTTGCTTATTAGTGACGGAATGAGTTTGAATTGACAATATTCGTAATCTGCACTATTTTAGCTTTCCAACGATGTATGATAGTCCATAAAAAATATTTTGTCTTAGCAAGAAATTGTATCCACCAAAAAGTGATCCGTTACTGGTGTAGCTACGGTACTCTGTGTCCGACGGATCTAACGGGCGAACAGTTCACTAGGGTAACGCGATGTTTGGGGGAAAGGTGTATGCACCAGGCGGGTACATGCAGTTCACAGAGTATAGAACCTAGACTACCTATGGGCCGGCCGGCCGGCTTTAGGATGCAGTCAGATCATGTGACCGTAATTCAGTCTGCTATCGATTAACGTGTCCGCTGGCTGGCCGAAATGGATTCATCGGGCGGATGGCGCACTTTCCTCCATAATTTTACAGGAAAACAGTGCTTCATTGTGGTTTTTCTATGGTTCATACATTTAACCTCAACTGCATATTCATCTTTCGGGTAATATTTTCCTCTTATTAACCATTGAAATAATAATTTGTAACGGACCTCTCTCCTTCTCTCTCCCTCTCTCTACGTTGGTCTCGGTCCCACATGTTCAATAATGTGTTTGACATTGTCATTGCATGTGTACAAACTAAAACAGAAAGACGGTAATTCATTCATTCATTAAATTGATTTCTACTACAGAGAGCTGGGTTTCTGTGCCGTAGTTCATGCTTAACTGCATATTTATCAATTAAAACAATGAAAACAATGTTACAAAAATAAGTATCCCACATCCTGATCCCTTTCTCTTGTCTCCGCTTTCTTGATTTTGTTTTGTCCTTCCTAATTAATTATAGATAATCAAGAGCCGACTCGACCCGATCCAACTGATTTTCAGTCAGGCTAGAGTCAGTTTCGCTCTGTCGGAGCCGATCCAACATGTTGATTCGGCCTCGAATGACCTCCATCTGGCTCTTGACCGGCAAAACCGGAGTACTGAGGCAACGCATACTGAGTTAATCAGGCTGAAAACCAGTCGGATCGGGTCGAGTCGGCTCTGTCTGCGCCGGGCTTTAGTTTAATTAGACTTGATTTTGTCCTTCCTAAATATTTAATAGATATAATTAATTGACTTGTGTCTTGTATTCAAAGTTGTAAGAACAGGTTCTATGCTCATATTCATGGCTATGATTGAGCAAAAAAGGTAGTTGCTGAAGGGTTGTGTGTGTATTATTAAAAAACATTCTGCTTTACGTTGTGTCATAAAACTAAAACTTTTAAAAGGTGAATGAATTAGTAAATTACATGATTCATGATCGATGAGCATATCAAATACAAATAACAAAGGCAGCCTCTTGGAAAAATTATTGAGAATGAGATGCAAGCAAACTAATGTTAATTAGTTATTTTGCAAGATGAGCATGATTGGGCATTGAATGTCAATGTAAACATATTATTAAATGTCTTCCATGTCTTCATTGTCAATTTTTCATATTTAGTCAAATACATGATCGACAAATCTATCGTTTTCATGGCCTCTTTTACATTTACTGCAGTCTTTTACTGTTGGACCTTAGAAAGGGCCGAAAATCAATTTATTTCAAAATGAAAATTAATTAATCCTAGTCCTAGCTCATTTTGCATGCAGAGAGCACGTACAGGTTCAGTTTAGGGCACAAGCTCTGTGGGAGCTGGGGTGGACATTGTCAAGCCAAATCCTCCCTAAAACTCCTTCACAAAAGTATGGTTGGCAACTTTCCCATTTAAATATCCCCTGGACAATTATTAGGGCTCAAAATAAAGAGGAATACTAGGATATTCGCCCAGAAATTATGTGCACATTTGTTGCCTCCATAACATTCTCAAAATCCCCAACATTGCCAAAAAATATGGCTCCCTAAAAAGTGCCTGAGTAGCCCGGCAGGGAGACATCTGAGGGTGATCAAGGTTGTGTATCCTCTATTTCGCCCGTAGCAGTCCGACTGGTAAGGGGTATTTCGGGGAGGCTTTTTTTAGTACGAGAGACAGTGCTCACTAACTCTGGTGTGGCTGTACAGCACATCATATTTGTCATGCCTCCGCCACAAGTTGGTTGGGTTGGAAATAGAGCTTTAAACATCTCAAATAGCAAATTGATTGAAACAAAATAAACAATCTACCATCAAAATTATCAAAGTTGGTACATCTGTATGTGTCTTGATGATCTGACAAACTAGGTTGTATGTGGGGTCATTAGGTCAAAGGCTCATCAATGAAAAATAAATTACCTCATTTTATGGCCATGTCTCAAAAAGGATGTACTTTTTTTCTTTTTTTTGTTGAAAAAAAACTGTGTGCAGTATAATTGTTTGAGTGTTTATTTGCAGCTGTTGATTAATTTTATTATGCAGGACCTCTCTGGATGATGAGGTGACGCCCTATCGGCCCGGCCACCACGGTTCACCCTGGTCCCACAGAATGGTCAGGGAGTGTCAGCCAGTGAAGTACGGCAACACCACCTACCAGACGCAGCCCTCACACGACTGGAACCAGCCTGTGCAGTACCCCATCACCACCAGGAAGTTCATCTTCGACGACTTCCCGATGGGTGAAAGGGCCCCTGGCCACATTGTCTGGGCCAACAGCCCTGGACGAACTGTGTCGGTGCTGGAGCCGTTTGACTCTGGAGGCTGCACCAACCGACACCGAGCATCGGTGGATGTGTCCGCCAGGCAGGAGGACTGTTTGGTGGCGATTAATGCTGGATTCTTTGACACCAGGATGGGAGAGTGCTTCGGTAACGTGGTCACCAATGGCCGGAGGGTGCAAACCAATGGTGGCATTCAAAACGCACACTTTGGTATCAGAGCTGACGGATCATTAGTGTTTGGGTAAGTGAAATCTAGTAAGCCCATCAGAGACAGAAACATATATATTTAAGCCAAAGTTAATGACCGATTCGCTCATCAATCAATAAATGATTATGAATTGTTTGGTTATGTGATAGGTATGGTAGTGAAATTTTGTACTATTATTCCATCTGATTGATTGAATTCTGATTCTCCAGGTACCTTTTAGAAGAATCTTTTAGAAGAATACTGCTTTATGAGAAGAAGAATAACTGTCCTACGTTTATCCCAGACAACTTTGTGAAAATCAATTATAGTCCTCTGTTTGAATTTTAGATGAAATTTGTGACAATCAATGAACAGATATATTCCTTTGTTGTTTATTTCTCCAGGTACCTATCAGAAGAGACTGTTTTAGATGAAGTAAACCCCTTTGTGCAGCTGATTGGAGGAGTCGGGTGGTTGGTGAGGGACGGAGAGATCTACGTGGAGGAGAGTCGCAGAGCGGAATGTGATGAGCCAGAAGACAGTGGTTAGTCGGACCCATTTAATAATCAGTTTATTCAACAATAATGAAGTCAGAAGATTTTGTTAGTTAGATAATAAATAATTTCTGGTTGTATTGTTCAGTCAGATTATTTGATATTTGCTTTAGTTATTCAACTAATGGAACCAAAAAGCAGTGGTTGGATCATTTGATGGTCACTTTGTTGATTCAACGAATGGAGCCAAAAGACACCGGTTAGCTAATTTGATAGTCACTTAAATGGTTACTCAGCAAATGGAGCCAAAAAAGAAGAGGTTAGTCAGATTGATTTGAGAATCACTGTGATTATTCAACTTTTATGGAGTCAAAGAAAGTGTTTTGTCAGATACATGTGATAGCCACTTAAGTTATTCAACATATCGAGCCGAAAGACAGTAGTTAGTCGTATCATTTGAGAGTCACTTTCAATTGGTCATCCAACAAATGAAGCCAGAGATAATGTGATATTTAAAATAAAAACACAATTATTATTGTTTTTACCATTGTTGCTGAATTTGTCCTCGTTGTCGTTGTAGTTATCCTCGTTGTCGTAGTCATCATTATAATTGTTTTGGTGGGGGGCATTGAAATGTGCTAAAATACTCTTTCTATTCATCTCTATTTTTCCTTCATGTGTGCATTGAGATTTAATATTGCTTTTGATATGAATTAATTATTATTTTGAATATTATTGGATTTTGCAGGCACCATTGACTATTTCTTTGACATGCTGTCTGCACGTGCAGCCATAGGAAGTGACGAGGAGGGACGGATTGTGCTTGCTGTTATTGATGGGCAGAGTAAAGTCAGGGGGTACGTTGATTTAACCTGTTGCTAATGCAGGGCTCGACACTTGCACTGGCCCGCTGGCCCGGGGCCAGTGAAATTGCACTTCAGGCCAGTGAAATTGCACTTCGGGCCAGCAAAAATGTATAAAAGTCATATTTTGGTGGCCCGATCGGGCAAGCAGATTTTCAACCCGACATTGACAAAATGAGAACAAATCTTGTTTTCTTCCATGTTATGCTTCATCAATCACAGGTTTGATCAGTAAAGAGTGGTACAGTCAAACCTGTCTTAGCGGCCACCTGTCTATAGCAGCCAACCTGCCTATAGTGGCCACTCAAAGTGATCCCTTGCAGAGAAAAACAGTGTAATTGAACCTGTCTATAGAGGTCACCTGTCTACAGTGGCCACATTTCTTGTCTCCCATGGGTGGCCACTATAGACAGGTTTGACTGTATTTTGAATAGTAAAAAGTTCACTCATGAAATACAGTTTTCAGACCAGTAAATTTTTCTTTCGGGCCACCAGAAAAGGGGAAAAATTATTTCACTGCCCCGACCGGGCCACTGACAAAAAAAGGTAATTGTGGAGTCCTGGCTAACGGAAACCAGGGTGGGGGGGGGGGGGGGGGGGGGGGCTTGACCATGACCCAGGACCAGCCCTTGTTCAACTGATCTCTAGATATGCTTGGATAATCCTTTACGTTTAAAAAAATATATATTTGGTTTATTGACATATATAAAAACACACAATAGTTTTACGAAACAGAGCAGTTGGGTTACGGATATTTGTTTTGTGTACAATCAGTCTAAAAACAATTACATTAAAAAGTGCATTGTAGAATAAAACATTCACATAAAAATACAGTATTTGGCGAAATATGAATGAGAATAAAAGAATGAGTGCTACGCCACTGTGGCCCTGTCACATTATTTTGGGTTTTATATTTTTCTAGCAAATTGAAATTGATGAGTTAGACCCAATGGCCCGAATTCCCATCAGTGGCTCAACTTGAGCCCGGCCTAAAAAGACAAAGACTACCGATAACCAGTTAAACCATTTTGCACCTGCAGACCTATTGATTGTTGCTATTCACCACCAGAGATATTCTAATTGTTTCCTTTCATTATCCAGTCAATCCCTTGAGTTCTGCTTATAGGCAGCAGGACAATGGGCCCCTTGAAATTCAGTCAAAGTATAGTCGGTCATCAGCCAAATTGCGTCCTGGATCATCCAGGACATTGTATTGCTGGTGACCGGTTATACTATTACTGAAAAAGCAAGCAGCCCTTTGTAAATTCCTAAGCAGAACTAGAGGGATTGACTGGATAATGAAAGGAAACAATTAGAATATCTCTGGTGGCGAATAGCAACAATCAATAGGTCTGCAGGTGCAAAATGGTTTAACTGGTTACTGGTTGTCTTTGTCTTTTTAGGCCGGGCTCAAGTTGAGCCACTGATGAGAATTCGGGCCAATGATCATAATAACCATGGTAAATGTCACTGGTCCGTAATCAGGCCCCTGGGTCCTTGTGGGTTATGTAAAAATTGTATCGCAACCTTGAAAACATTCCTGTCCATCCTTGTAATTCAAATGGTCATCACTTTCTTTTTTATTGACCGATTTTGCTTAAATTTTTACTTAATGATCATCTTCAACTGATAGTCTCATTTACTTCATTTCTTTGTGATAAAATATTTACTGGATGGAATGCACCTGGAAATCTTTTGTTTTCCTTTTCTACAGAAATGTGTGTAAGTGAAGGGATTGTGTTATTAGATATATGCCTGTGTGGTTGTTTAAAGCAGATCTGTAAAGTAATAATGGATTTATTTTTTGTTTTGTTTATCGTTCTTATCTCATAAAGGTTATCATTGCCAAGCTTCGCATCATGGCTGCTCTCACACGGCATCAAGAACGCTATCAATTTTGATGGAGGAGGTTCAGTCTCGTTTGTCGTCAATGGAACCGTCATTAATAACCCCTCCGACCATTGGTAAGTTTTGTGTGACACTGTTATTAACCCATTCAGGATTGGTAAAAAAAAATACCTGCTGTGTGTTGGTTGGTGGGTTATTTCATTTTTGCAGACGCATTCAATCAATTATGATTATTTACGTCTTGGACCGCCCTTTATCTTCACCGTCTGATAGACAAAGCCAAGATTCAAACCCTGGCCGATTAGTGTGGTGAAATAGAGCTCTGACCACTAGATAAGATCACCTCTTCATGTGTGGGCTATGGAGAATGCTTTTATACCAAAAGCAAACCATCTTCAACCAGTCAACCCAATCCAATTAGGGCTGGTTCCAAAGACAATCGGGCTGGGGTCTATTTGAGAATGTTATACCTAAATCAAGGAAGTCTTGAACAGACTGACTGGTTATCAGTGTATTTTCCGGGGCCCATATTCGTGAAACCCTGCTTACTCAGTTCCTTGCCAAGACCTTTTTGTGTGACAGAGTATGCAACATGTGGTCTTTTTAGCTGCCTTCTATGCGTGGTCGGACTGATTGGGGGGGGGGGGGGGGAACACAGAAAATTATTGGGGGGCACACCTTATTACTATTTCTTTGTTTTTTTCATAAAATGTCCCCTTATGGATTAATCAAGCTTTCCAAGCATATTGGAACTAGGGCTGGTCCTGGGTCATGATCAACTCGCACCCTACGATTCTTTTCTATTACATTATTACAATTTTTAAAAATGTGCAATAAAGTATTGAATGAAAATCTATGTTTTGTTCTTTAATAAACATCAGTTTATGATGGGAAGAGATTTCCATGGGGTGGCAGTTCCATGGCCCTCCATGAGCTTTTAGTTTTTGTGCGCCCATTAGTATATGCCACATAAGATTGAATGGAATGTGACCCCCTCCCCCCCCCCCCCCCCCCAAAAAAAAAAACTGTTAAGAATAATTTGAGACAATCCCATCCAGACACTGTATTTTCTTCTTTTCTATCATGTCACCAGCAATGATCCAGCGTATCGGTGCCCGCGCCAGGTATCGACCATCGTATGCATTCACGAACCCAGGTGTGAGCCGAGGGATTGTAACCAACATGGCGACTGCATCCAGGGGGAGTGTCGCTGTCATGACAACTGGCATGGACAGTCATGTGATCAGTTGGAGTGTGGGAGTCATAACTGCAGTGGCCATGGGCAATGTCTTGGAGGTAACGCATGCTGCAGATTCAAGCGATCATAATTTACTAGTGATACTTGTGACATTTGCAGGGCTCCACAATTATATTTTTTTCTAGTGGCCCTTCTCAATTTCTATTGATAGGAACTAACATTTACTATTGCTATTACTATAAGCAAGTATGTCCCAACGGGGGTGCGTTGGGTTCAGGCATAACTAGTTTCTTCTTTGTCAATTTTGTGTTAACTTGTTAACAGTGTTGTCCCGTGTATCCAGGCAGTAACAGGGTCACATGACCCTCCTTTTTTGTGTTAACTAAAAAGGAGTAAACAACTAGTAATCAAGTCATTTTATCTCTGCTATTATTCAAGGAAAAAAACAACATAATTTTTCATTTCAATCCTGTAATTCATTGTTTAGTTTCAGTTGAGAGATGACTCTGTGATAAAGGCTACACATACTCTCCCCAGATTACAGTATGCTACGTAATTCAAGGTGGCACAAGTTTTACTGCAGAAAAAGTTGTCTGAACTAACCCCCCTCCCCGCACTTCCAGACTGCAGCATAAAGTTGTGCCTCTATGTCAATAATATCAATACATATAATAATCAAATAAACCATGTTTTAACAAAAATAATATTTTCAGTTGAGGGATGTCGCTGTGATGCAGGCTACTTTGCCCAAGACTGCAGTGCGCTATGTCCTCGAGGATGGCACGGTATCGACTGCAGACAGCGCTGTCAGTGTCAGAACGGAGGGTCATGTGAGCCTGTAACCGGGGAGTGTTCTTGTCTGCCTGGATACACAGGACAGCACTGCGAACAAGGCAAGTATTACACTGTCTCCATCACAACACTATTGTAAATAGGGTTACTACACTAACACAGTTCAGTGTTGACACCAGACAATGATGTCAGTGTTGACACGAGACAAAGATGACAGTGTCAAGGCAGCCGGTCATGTGACCCTGTAACTGGGGAGTGTTCTTGTCTGCCTGGATACACTGGACAACACTGCGAACAAGGTAAATTTTACACTGATACCAGACACCGGACAACATATTACACTTACACCAGACACTAAGATCCAACACTATTTTCAACATGGTCACTAAAACATACGCCGGTCACTATTGACACAGAAAATATGAGGGAATGAGGTTTTAAATACAGTGTTAGAATGGAGTGTCACCTGACCCTGTTACCGGGGAGTGCTTCTGTCTGCCTGGATACACGGGACAGCACTGCGAACAAGGCAAGTATTACACTGACACCATCACAACGCTATTGTGAATAGGGTTACTACACTAACACAGTTCAGTGTTGACACGAGACAAAGATGACAGTGTCAAAGCAGCAGGTCATGTGACCCTGTTACCAGGGAGTGCTTCTGTCTGCCTGGAGCCCTGGATACATGGGACAGAACTGCCAACGGGGTAGGTTATACCATAACAACTAAAGCTAAAATCCAACACTATTGTTTCTATAATCATGTTACGCCCAAAATATTGACCACGAGGTTGTAAGTCCACAGTGTTATCTAAGCACAGGGTTAGGTGGGGTATTAGTGTCAAGTTTGTGTAACTTTTCTTTCTATAAAGAGCATCAAACATGGATGCCAGTTATTGGGAAATAGCCTTATTTCAGGCCCTGGTCACCAAATAATTCAGGGTTTATGCCATAGTTTTCCACACAAGCAGGTATTATAAGTTATATGTTCTCAGCTTGGTGCTTGCTGGTATTCCTGATCAAATAATAACACTCAATGTTAACATGTTCTTTTGTTCTTTCAATTCTTTTTCCAGTATGCCCACTTGGTTACCATGGTCCCGGTTGCCATGAGCGATGTCAGTGCAGCGATGAGTTGTGTCCGTGTCATCACATTACAGGGTCGTGTTCTCTCTCATCGAATGACAGCTACTATGGTGGTGTGCTACAAGGTATGTTAAGTATTGCGAAATGAACAAAATACATTTATACAAAGCCATTATCATTTTTATCATCACATCATCACCATCTTCACTATTTTTACCATCATCATCACCATCTTCACTATCATCATCATCACCATTATCATAATGATTAAGATTATCATCATCAACATTGTCGTCATTGTCATCGTCATCGTCGTCATCATCACCATCATCATCGTCATCGTCGTCATCATTATCACCATCGCCATCACTACCAACATCATCATTTGTTGTTGTCTAGGTATATTTACTCTCTCTCAGTGTGACTATGTCATTATGTCACAGGCTAAAGGTTTCTATCCTATGATGACAGCTATTCATTTTAGTGGTGTGGTACAAGGTATATGTGAACTGCAGCCCAGTGGCACAATTGTGAAAGCACTTTGAGAGAAAGATATGTTTGCCGATGCTGCTGTATGTGATGAACTTCTTCTGCAATGAGACAATACTACAATCTATAGGCACCACAACCTGTCTAGTTGGTCCCAAATAGGAACTCTAACAAGAAGAAGAAGAAACATTGGCAATCTTTTTCTAAGATAAATGGGGCCTGTAAGGCGTTTTGTCATTTAGAACAACCGCGTCTTTCCCTGGCTTTCACGAAGTCCCGCTTTTCTGCTAAAAGGAGGGATTACGCGGGCCAGGAAACTGAGAGCATGAATGGTGCTGTTTTTCTGAAAAGGGACGAAATCTGCGAGGCAGCGAGTGATAACAATAAACCGGATTTCGTCTCTTTTCAGAAAAAACCGCACCATTCATGCTCTCAGTTTCCTGGCCCGCGTAATCCCTCCTTTTAGCAGAAAAGCGGGACTTCATGAAAGCCAGGGAAAGACGCGGTTGTTCTAAATGACAAAACGCCTAACATAACAATTTACTTACAGTTGATCATAAGTGTAATTATTTTATCATGCAATTGATAAAAATGCAAATATAACTGATTGTATGATTAATCACAATTTTGTTTTTCTTTTAAATTTATAAGGTAAGTATTTAATTTCTTTGTCATTATCGTGTCTTATGCCATTCTTCTTCCAGCTGCCCAGTGCCTTGCCAAGCAGCTTGTGTGGGAAGAAAGCCTCGCTCACTCCAAGGGGTTCCTAGAATACGAGCTCTCCATTGCCTTCGTCATTATGGTTGCCGTAGCAACCGTGAGCCTCGTGCTCAATCTAGTGTGCCTGTGCTTCCGCTGCAGCTGCGCATGTTCGACCCCGACCTTTGATCATGTCAGTAGCAGCCATTCCTTACCAAGTACGAACGGTGTGCGTGGAAAGCAGGTCTACCACCAACTGCACAGTTCTGACTATTCTGAAGAGAGTGACCTTTGACCTTTAATTTATGTAGTATTTAGGTAAATAATATGACCTATATCAGAGCTCTTTATAACGAGGCTCCACTGTAGTTGCAGTTGTTCCTTGCCAAACTTTAATCATTTCAGTGGCGGCCATACTTTATAAAGGGTGAACAGTGTGTGTGGGAAGCAGGACTACCACCAACTACACAGTTCTGATTATTCAGAAGAGAGTGACCTTTGACCTAAATTTTAAGTATTTTTTAGGTTACCTATGTTCACAAAACCTGCTAGCTTAGTTGCACATGTCCTCCCGGTCTTCATTTCAGTGGCCGCCATTCCTTACAAAGTGTGAACGTTGTGGGAAACAAGTGTACCACCTACACCACAGAATTAGAAATAGATTTAGAATTGTTCTTACTTTTTTGTACTGCAGTGATACTTATGATTTACTTATGATACTTATGATCTACACAGGAACTTTGTACTATTATATAGAACAAAGCAATTAATTTATAAAAAGTATTTATGTATATCTTTTGTTTTTGGTTCCAATTCTAAATTGATTTAGAACCCAAGACCTCTAACTTGTAGTTCTCAGTTGATATGTATGACTTTCTACTTCAGGTTCTTTGTACTATTAAATAGAAGAAGACAAATTATATATATCTCTGTAGTCTGTTTTTGGTTCAAACTCAAAGTATATATAGATGTATAAGCCAAGATCTCTTTCGTTTTGTGCTCAGTATACATGTATGATTATCTACTTCAGTGAAGTTCTTTTGTACTAGTTTAAATACAACAAGTACATTTATTTTACAAAAAATAATTTATATATAATTCTTTTCAAATGATATATTCTTGGGCTGCATTCCCATCCAGGGAGATAGTCATAACTTCATCCTTTTTGTGTGTGTCAAGCTCAAAACTTTTTGCTTTCATTCTTGAAAATTTCACACATATATCTTTTATAAAATAATATATTTAATAGTGTATTTGCTATATTTGCTATTGAAATTAATTATGACACAATAATGGAAGGATTCATATTAAAAGAATTGATTAGTTCTATTGTTTTTATATTGAAAGGAAAGAAAACAGTAATTTTCATAGTTTGAATTCAACTTTATTCCTGCAAATGTCAGCCAACGTTTGCAATTCAATGACAAAAATAATTATTTTATTTAAGAATTGAAGAAACGATAAATTTGGTTTGTGATTGAACAATGGAATCATTATTGTAAGATTGATTGAAAAAATGAACAAAATAATACTTTAAAAAGTTAAATATTCTGTAGGCATGAAAATGTATCATTAGAACAGCATTATGATTGTATAATATGAATTATGGATAACCAGAAAGAGATGAAAATGTTGATATGATGTTGATGTACATTCCAGGGCATAATAACCCTTGCAATTTGTCCTAATGTTATGAAATATTTTGTATTGTGGTGTAAGAGAGAGTGTAAGAGAGCATGACAAAGAATATGACAAATATTGAAAGAATGAGAGTGAGAGAGAGAGAAAAAGAAAACTACTGCAAACAGCTATATATTGTCTTCCTTTTATGCCTCCGCCACAAAGTGACGGAGGACTTTATTTTAGTTTTTGAATTGGCCACATTCAATCTGTATATATGCCGAGATCAAAGAGTATTCAATTGATGCTCAAGACATTTCAACAACAAAATTATTTTATATGTATACAGTGCAACGGTGCAGTTACCAAAACTTGAAAACCATACCTACATGCATAACAATTGCAATTAATGCACATATATGTATTTGTTTTCTGTATTGTTTTATCATTAATTTACTACAATTTGTTAACACTGTAAGTATGTTTCATTACAAATTCCATTGATAGCCTTATTGTATCTGTTTGAATGGTGATGGTATTTTATTGTATTTTACAATCAAGATGGTAATTTTATATTTTTTAATGGTGATGGTTATTTTATATATTTCTAACAACATATTTTATAGTATTTATTTCGTGCAATATTACTTTTGTTTTCGAATAAGATTTCAGCACTTATCATTCTTATGTAATTGCCAAACTATGGCTTGTTGTTTTCAGGTATGCAAGTATGTTTAATGTTTTACACTTTTTTGATACACAATTATTGATAGGAATATATTTCATTTCCTTCTCTGTTTGATACTCGATTCCTTTTTATTCCAGTGAAAGTCTACAGGAAATTATTTAATTAGTTGGTAATAAAGGAGTTTTATAATGTATTCAAAAGGGAATGGACATTCCATGCAAATGACCATAGTACAGGGAAACCTCAATACAACGAGCACCTTGGGCCCAGTGAATTTACCTTGTTATATCAGAAATCTTGTTATATAAGGACCCCCCCCCTAATGCATTGCGCTTTGCAAACGAATCAACGCCTCTGCAATA
Source organism: Echinarachnius parma (assembly GCA_037951105.1). Taxonomy (NCBI): domain Eukaryota; kingdom Metazoa; phylum Echinodermata; class Echinoidea; order Clypeasteroida; family Echinarachniidae; genus Echinarachnius; species Echinarachnius parma. The sequence continues at coordinate 49,550 of JBAMJV010002134.1, forward strand.
GAATACATTGAACCGAGACCTGTGAAATTGCCTCGCTATACCCATAGCTGCCAACTGTTACGAAAAATTCGTAATTGTTACGAATTTCCCACCCTCTTTACGAAATTACGAATACTCCTTCAATAATTACGAATTTTGAAGAAAAAAAAAAGAAAAAAAAAAAAAAAGAAAAAAACGTTTTTAAGCATATAGAGACAAAGTTTAAACGTAAATCTGACCAAATCATACCTAATAATTGTGCAAAAATGATGAAAAATAGGGCCATGGACGCCGGCCGCAATGGACTCCGGCCGCAATGGACTTCGCGCTTCATGCTCCAGAGCCCTAAAGCGAGCCCTGGACCCCGGCTAAAGGGACTTCGCGCTCGTGATGTGTGCTTCGCGCACATGATATTCAGTTTTGCTTAAATGTTACTAATTTAATATTCCAAATGTTGGCAGCTATGTATACCAGGTGTCTCATAAGTATAACAGAGCTCGTTATAAAGAGGTTCCACTGTAACAGCTATTTATGTGCCTGGGTCGATACTCAGAATGAATGTTATCTGACATTTGTCTTATTTTGTAAATATGTTTGATTTGATTTGATTTGATTTTCATGAATATTTGCCGAAGTTGTTTAGTACTTTGATTAATCTGTCTACTACAATGCTTTGATCTTTGCATCTAGATGTACTTGTGCAAGCTCTGCCAAGATATCTTGGTTGTCAATGGCAATCTTTGTTTGAAAAGGTATGCTTTGACATTTAATTTGAATGAATTTAAAACTCCAATTTTGCTTTATTTGTGATAATTTTATTGTCAGGAAATAATTTGAATAACTAACAACAAGAAAGAAATTTATTTAGCCATTGTGATGCAATGTTTTCAATATTAATGGGATACACCATTTTCTTAGATGCACCTTTTATAGTATTAGGTTCTTTGTATTGTGCTTTTCGTACAATGTTTCTTTCTACACTTAAAAACAGCTTTATATTCTTGGGTTTTTTCATAGTACTTACTAAAATTATGAATTTGATCTTTAAATTTGTGTGTGTAACGTGTTGTGTGATTGTCCATTCAAGCTTAACTTACAACTTGGTCTACACCCATTCCATCTATTAGCAAATACAGAATAAAGAGACTCCGGATTAGGGATAAGGATACAGGTTGGGGAAATCGGGCATCATGAAGGCCCAACAGGATGCTTGGTAAATTATATTCAGAACCCAACAGTACCTTTAATATAGCAGATAGTTAGTACAAGATGGCTTTTAACCCCGAAATGCCATAAAGAGCCCAAGCCTCCACACTAACTTTTTTCCTTACTGGCCCCTCGTTCATAACTTTTCAAATTATACTTGCCCGAACAGAAAATTTACTTGCCCGCTTACTTCTAGATGAGATTTAAACCTTGGGAATTACATTATTCTCTCATTAGTTGACCAATAATTTAGTTTCCCAGTCGGGCAACCAAACTAGGCCAATTATGAAATTTTACTTGCCCGACATCAATTTTTACTTGCCCTGGGCAATAGGGAAAGTGCTAGTGTTGAGCCCTGTCCCGAGCCCGCCCCTTGGGAAGAATTGTGACATACAGTATGTTAACAGTTAAACCCTATAAAGCCCAAGGGGGGGTGCACAATGTGCTTCCACAGGTTTTTTCCACCGTACGATTTTCACCAAATTGTTTGACTTTTCCTAAAATCCTATTACAATTGGCCTGAATTCTCATCAGTGGCTCAACTTGCGCCCGGCCTAAAAAGACAGAGACTACGGGTAATCGGTTAAACCATTTTGCACCTGCAGACCTATTGCCATTGTTGAGAATTTGGGCCAATGGGATTTTCTTTGACAAATCAGACTTCCTTCTACCACCCCAGTCCCGGTGTAACTCTCGAAACAGAGAATGATTTCTGGTTTAGAGTTTGAACATCTTTTCATGATTGTGTTAATCTATATTCAAAACCTCATGATTTCCTTAATTTCTTGATAATATTCTTCAGACGGTAATATGTATTGTAAGTTAACAATGAAATTAGGACCTAAAAGAAATTGTTCTTTAGAATAACAGATTAATAAATGTGTAATAACTAATGGAAACGATTTTGTTTAGCGTAGATAAGAATATTTCAAACTAAAGGTTCATGTAGTAGACAATAAATATGTATACTGTTGCAGATAGCCAAATAATATGTTGGTGCTTTATTAAGATTGGAAGCATTTGGGGTGCTATAAAAGGAAAAATTGTGTTTTACATTGTTAGAAATTAAATATAACAGGAATTTTGAACTGTCAAACTTCATTGTATTGTATTGTGTTACATGAGTTAAAGGAAAATTTCTCATTTCAGATTTGTTAAAATATAATTATATCAGAAATGTGTACTTCTGCATGAACATTACCTTTTTACAGTATTTATTATGATTATTTATGATGCAACGGTAAAATTAATTTATTACTAATGTTGATGGTATTGAGCACTCGCTCAAGTACATAACTACGCAATAACTCATTGCTAAATAAATGATTCATATTAAACTTGATTCTCTTTTGTGATATTTATGTGGTATTTATTGGAACTTGTTGTATTTCCTGAAATGTGCCCACACATGTACAAATACAATGATAATAATAATAATGATTGCTACTTTTATAGCCCGCATTCTCTCTACTGACGCTTGCGATGCATCATTACAATGTATATATTCACTGATTCGTTAAGTATTTTTCTTTTTGCATTTCACAATTGCACTTTCTATTGCATAGTTCTCGAAAATGACCACAAAGTATGAATATCCAATATTTAAAGCATGTCTCTGACGAGCAGACTAATACTGTTTCACCACATGAAACATGTTGCAGCTTCCGGTCTCTAGCATTGCAACAAAAACAAATGCATCCTGAGAGAGGTGCCCCTAAGCTCAATTCTAGCTGCCCCCGGGCCATGCATGCAGGCAAGTGCTAATTTAGAGCCCTGCATAAGGTCATGAGGTAGTTAACATGTACAACATGTACATGATAATGATTCGTCATCTAGCTGTCCTTATCTTCTCTGACTGCCAGGTCTTGTTTGCTGCCCTCTATTGACCAACAAGAGTCCCAGTAAGATGAAGGATGTGCCAGTCCAAAAATGCAAAGACATCACTTCACCAAATCATAGTAGACCAGCTAATCCCTGCATTGGACCACCATTGAAAGTGCTGTCCGAGTAGATCGTTTCCTCTCTTCCTTATATATCTTCTCTGACATGCATTTGCTGCCCTCTATTGACCAACAGGAGGCCCAGTAGGATAATTGACATACCAGTCCACCATTTCAAAGAGGGCTTCTCACTAACCATACAGCAATAGACCAGCTAGTTCCTGCATCAGATCAATATTAAATGTGCTATCCAAGTCCGTTATTTTCTCGCTTCATCATCTGTCCTTCTCATCTTTTATGACTGCCTGGTCTTGCGTTTGCTGCCCTCTATTGACCAACAAGAGTCCCAGTAAGATGAAGGATGTACCGGTCCACCATTTCAAAGAAAGCTTTTCCCCAAATAGCAGTTGACCAGCTAGCCCCTGCATTAAATAAGTGGAAAAAGGGAAGAAATACAGATTTTCTAAGAATAATTTGACACATTGACAGATAAAGAAGGTCAGGAATAAAAATGTATTTATTTTATTTTATTGATGTTGTTTACTATGACTAGCTTGATGGGTACTCTATTGATAAATTGAGGTCTGTATTCTTCCTTCCTGCTTTCTGCAAATTGACAACACAGTTTGACAATGAAAAATAGATGGTAATCCAGACTTCTGGTGGACTTTATTGAGGTATGCTCTCTCCACAGTTTTCTGTAGTTCTTCGTAGCATATTATTATTATCATTGCATTTTCTTAATTTAGATGGTGCATCTTTGCGACCATTTACCATCATCATTGTCAGAATTTTTTAATATTGAAATTAATAAATATGATACTATTATTAAAATACTCTGAATAGAGTTGGGACAGCAAAACATTTACAGTTTTCTTGATGTACTGAAACCGTGCCACTGATTTACTTAAATTCAATTCAATTCAATACAATTCCCCCTGGGGAATTGTCATATATATATTCAACAATTCATAAAAACAAAGTAAAACAAAAAGCATGTGATATATAAACAAAAAAAACATAACAAAGAGAAACAAGAGAACGGAAAAACAGAACACATGAACGTGGAGGGGTCAGTAGAAAATGTGTTGAAAACTTACACTGAAGATAAGGTTTGCTGAGCTGTTGGTCATTGTAGCATGAAGAGAAGACTGACATAGCTGCAGTGACTTGGTGAAGAGAGTCCACATCAATCCGTTGAAGATGAACGTGAGGCAAAACACGGCAACTCTGACTACTAATGTGACCTGAAATAATAAACATTGGATAGAATATACATGTGTTTAATTACTGGAATATATTTTTCCTGTCATGAAAACTGGTTTGATTATGAGTATTGTCATTTAATTGATTAGTCATTGTCGCAACTGCAGTGACTTGGTGAATAGTTGGAAAAGAGTCCACATCCATCCGTTGGAACTCTTGAAACAGCGAATGATTTTTGGTTTAGAGTTCGAACAGCTTTTCATGATTGTGTCTATATTCAAAGGATATAAGGAACAAGTTAATTAGTGAAATATATATATATTTTGTAATTCATGAACAAATATCAAAACTGGTGTGACTAAGATTAATGTCAGAATTCAACATCTGTGGAACCACCAATTGTTGGGATAACTAGCTAATACCCCTCCCCCTCACCCCCCTTGATGAAAAAAGAAATGTTTCCATATTGTCAAACAACAATATTAAGGAACATAATACAAAATAAACATGATTAAAAAGTGCCTTCTTCCCAACCCCTTTTTAATATATTTCTTTTTGTTTAAAGATATACATATCAAACAAACATTTTCTCAATCCTTCAATCCTATAATTCTGTAGTTCTCACCAAATGACAAGGCTCGTCCAATTCAAGCGGAACAAGGTCAATGATGTAGTGACAGCTGGTTGCTATTTCATCTCCAGACATGGCCAGCTTGGCACAGAGGGATGCACACGCTGCACAGAGTCCTGCCAGCACTGCCAACACCAAACCTCGTCTAGACCCCATGGCTCTCTAAGAAAAACAAAATCATCATTAAAATAAGAAATTCAGCAAGATGTAGTGTTTCAAGATCTAGAATAGAATATCAGAGACATGGCCAGCTTGGCACAGAGGGATGCACACGCTGTACAGAGTCCTGCCAGCACTGCCAACACCAAACCTCGTGTAGATCCCATGTCTCTCAGTCTCTGATTTTAAAAAGATCATTTCAATAAGAAATTCAGCAAGATGTAGTGTTTCAAGCTCTAGAATAGAATATCAGAGACATGGCCAGCTTGGCACAGAGGTATGCACACGCTGCACAGAGTCCTGCCAGCACTGCCAACACCAAACCTCGTCTAGACCCCATGGCTCTCTGAGAAAACAATATTTAACATTATGAAAATAGCTTAAACAGTTTGTTAATTAGTCACAAATTCAGCAAGATATGTAGTGTTGCTATTTCATCTCGTCTATATCCCATGGCTGTCTGAAAAATAAAAAAATCACAAAATGTTAATTCATAGTCATAACTTTAATATCAAGATGATTTTGCCTGTCTCGCGTGAAAATGCAGTATGACCATTTACAATGTAGATGTGCTCTGAACCACATCCACATCTACTTTGTAAATCATATGGAAAAGTTGTGTGCATATACTCCGCACATTTCGCACAGCGCGCTACAGCACGGGGAATGAACAGAATTTAGTCCCATTTTCTTGCGCTGTGTGAAATAAAACTCTCATAGCTTAAAGTCGTTTAAACAATTTATACTGTCTCGGCTGGAATATTAATCAGTGATAAATTTCCTTTTGAATGGTACCAATTATGTCTCGTTTCGTTACTGGAAAAGGTGGCCTTTTTTCGTTGAATTTTCGGTTAAATTTGCCAGAACGACTACTTCTCTATGGGGAATACAATGAATTTGACGAACTTGTACCAACTCTTGCTCATTCAGCCGGTCGTAGAATTTCACCCCGTTATGTTTTTATACAGTTTCGCATACCGAAACAAAGAGGACAAAATTACCTTTCTTCTAATCTAAGAAACATTTTGATTATTAGAGGGGAAAATAGGGCCTTTTTTGTGTTTCTTGACAACTTGATTTTTCAACTTTTAGCCATGTTTGATACTTTGCACGTGCTGATACTGCACATAACACGCAGACACGTACACGCGCGAATGAGATACGTTACCGCGCAGTGCATGTAGCGCGCTGCCATTGTCCAGTACATAGTCCATATCCAACGTGAATTAAAAGCCATTGGTTTGCACGTTGTAATGCATATAGCATAGATTTGAATCGCGTCGTCTACTTGTGTTTATCTTTTGCGCGTTTTGGATGGAAAGTTTTCCATATGGGTCATACTATGGTATAACATTAGGAAATATTATGGTCATCCCAGGTCGAAAAAACAGTTGAAAATTAGTTGCCAACTGGTACCAGTTGATACCACCAGTTGGCCAACTGGTTTCAATATGGAAATTGGTACACTGGAATCAACTGGAATCAATTGGAATCGAGTAAGAATCCAGTAAGGCTTACCAGTAAGAAGACCAGTTAAAGTAGTTGGTTCCAACTGGTATTTTGAATTGGTTTCAACTGGTATCTCTATTGGTTTTAACTGGACTGCTGCATCTATCCATTTATCTTTACTGGGAACCGGGAATGTAAACTGCTACCGCTTGATGCCAGTTAAAACCAGTAAAAACCAGTTGAATTTCCAACTGGTTTCAACTGGTTTCAACTGTTTTTTCGACCTGGGATACTATGGTATGACCATTTACACGCAAGACATTCAATATCAGCGGAGAAAACGGTGTATAAGCTATAACTATTATATACTTAATGCATGGGTGACGGTCGTTCAACTATATAGCCGCATTTCGTGCATGTCAATGGCAATGCAACATGCAATGCAAAGCGCATGCCATATAGGCATAGTACAGATTGTAAATTACATGTCTGTACGAGTTCTCTGTGCCTGTCGATCATCATTAATATTTTGTTAAAATTTAAGTTCATAAGTATAATGAATAATTCAATTTCAATTTCAATTAATAAATATTATTTTGTTAGAGAGAGAGAGAGGGAGAGAGTGAATACGGTAGTCATCACTTTAATTCTAAGTATGTTTGAATTTTGCTTTAGAAAGTTTTGTGTGAGTTTTTATAACTTTTATTCATACTTGCAGTTTCTTCAATTTCAAAGACTTCAGTTCTTGAATCTCGGCAGCTAGACTTTTGTCCTGAGCTGGAAGAATCATTTGAAAATATGAATCTTGGTGTTTTCCATTGGCATTGACCTACAAAGTTTTTGTTCTCTAACTACTCCGCCTGACTGTCCAAGTTGCAAGGACGCCAGTGGGTAGTTCTCCTTCCAGTTCACAGACACGATTGATCAACGGCTGACTCACATTGTATCCACTATAACTAGAACCGCGCAGTCAGATAATTGGGGGAAATCCCGTTTTGCAGGTGGTGGTGGTCGTACCCCGTCGAACGTAGAGGGCGAATGGCAATTAGATACGTGGGTACGAGAGAGATAGAAGCCCACTAACATCTAAATTCATCTAAAACTGAACAGCAGCATGCACATTATGCATAGTATATATTATATCAAAATAAAATAAAATGCAGTTTCACAACTATAGTCTAAGAACGTGTAAAATATGCACGGCACGCCACTAATTGAATTGGCAAGCAACAAGCAATTTGCAAACTAATTGACACATGAATTATGTGATTTATGTCCTCTCTCTGACTCCTAACCAGTCAAAATTAATTCATTCTTGACTGATCAAACTATATAATAAGATTGGGATAAATCGACAAGAGATTATGTTCGGCCAGTATAGCACTACCCGGGGGGGGGGGGGGGGCACTCATGTATAATGTAAGACGGGTATGTGCCGCTTAAAAGAACCCCTTTTTCACACCCGATCGCAGCTCTAAAGATATCCGATTTTCAAAAATTGCCACTCCATAGACCCCCGGAATGACTTGGCTAGGTAGTTGAGTAGCGCCAAGTCCATTATTCTTCTTCTAGTTCGGCTCCATAGACCCCCTGAATGACTTGGCTATGTATTTGAGTAGCGCCAAGTCCATTATTCTTCTTCTAATTCGGCTCCTTGGACCCCCCCCCCCCCCCCCCCCCCCGGGAGCACTACTAAAGTATAAAACAGTCATATATTCCTCTCATTTTGACAGACCGTTTTATACTTTAGTAGTGCTATTACTGGCCGAACATAATCTCTTGTCGATATTTATCCCAATCTTTCTCTCCCCCTCTCTCCCTATAGTCTTTCTTTAAAGGGATCTAGTAACTTTGTTGACATGTTCAAAAAGTGATGAATGGTTGATGCAATGTATATTATTGTTATCTCATATGTCCACAGGGTATTGTGTGAAAATTTCAAGTCGCGCAAATGGACATATTGCATGGCCAAGTAATGAGCGAAAATGCAAAGTGATATTCAATAACTCACTGCACTCACATTGTACACAGAAGAAAAACTCGCCCGGACTGAGTTTTTCTTATCTGAATACTTCGATCGTACATATCTTTGTAACGAAAGGGAAATTTGAAAAACCGAAACCTGTCCCATGATTTTATTGTTAATACGAATACAACAAGGTATGAGGGAGCCGCTAGAATGAAACATTTATTTTTAGGATTTGGACAATATGTTACTAAGATTAAGTCCCTTTAATGATTTTAATGTTCAATTTTCATTTTTCAATTTACTCATTCATGATTTCGTTCTCAGGCACATTTTCTTTTTATAGAATTGGGACATATTCTGATTAAACCAAATCATTTAAAACATATTTTGAAATATCATTTATAGTAAAAACGACAGGTAATATAAAAAGGTAAAGACATAGCCTACAGTGCAGAGATCGGGTGGGCTCGATTGGATAACAATTAAGAACTGAGCCGCTATAATCATAATCCATAGATTGAATCTCAACCGTAAGAATAAATGAAAAGAAATGATTAATGCAGAGACCACGAACAACGTGTGCAACTAAGGGATAATTAAATCATGTATTTTATTATTTAAGAGTAATGGATGTCACAGACCCGGGGGGGGGGGGGGGGCACTCATGTATAATGTAAGACGGGTATGTGCCGCTTAAAAGAACCCCGTTTTCACACCCGATCGCAGCTCTAAAGATACCCGATTTTCAAAAATTGCCGCTCCATATAGACCCCCGGAATGACTTGGCTAGGTAGTTGAGTAGCGCCAAGTCCATTATTCTTCTTCTAGCCCAGGTCGAAAAAACAGTTGTTCAAGTTGCCAACTGGTACCAGTTGATACCACCAGTTGGCCAACTGGTTTCAATATGGAAATTGGTACACTGGAATCAGCTGGAATCAATTGGAATCGAGTAAGAATCCAGTAAGGCTTACCAGTAAGAAGACCAGTTAAAGTAGTTGGTTCTAACTGGTATTTTGAATTGGTTTCAACTGGCATTTCTATTGGTTTTAACTGGACTGCTCCATCTATCCATTTATCTTTACTGGGAACCGGGAATGTAAACTGCTACCGCTTGATGCCAGTTAAAACCAGTAAAAACCAGTTGAATTTCCAACTGGTTTCAACTGGTTTCAACTGTTTTTTCGACCTGGGAGTTCGGCTCCATTATTCATCTTCTAGTTCGGCTCCTTGGACCACCATATTAGCCTTTTTGAGGGTTTCCGTAGGTCTTTGGTAGCTCCAAGTCTATGTATTTTGTAGTTTTAGTCTGCTCCTTAGACCCCTTAACTACTGTTTCGGGGTTTTTGTAGCTCCAAAGACCCTATATTTTGTGCTTGTAGTCAGCTCTTCAGACCCCCATTTCAGAGTTCCGTGCGGCACACCCCCGTCAAAAAATAATTCGAGTGCCCCCCCCCCCCCCCCCCCCCGGGGTCACAGACCTCACAGTGACTGATTGTGTATGTCCAGGGGGGATGTGTGTGGAGGGGGTGGGGGCGGGGGTATGATCATATGCCGGCCCGCAATCCCAATTATCTCTGTTATAATTAACATGTAAACCCCGGGGGGGGGGGGGGGGGGGTACTCACGTATATTGGGTATACGGGGATGTGCTGCTGGTGACTTTTTCAAGAAAGATCCTTAGACATGGGTCCCCTTTTCATCAAAAAAATCCTTAGACATGGGTCCCTTTTTTCATATTTCCCCCTTTTTATACAGGATTTTGGGATTTGCGGATGTGAAATTGCAAAATTTTTCAAGCTCGCTCCGCTCGCTAACTTAAAACCACAAAATTTGTGGGAAATACACCCAAAACATGCGCCGCAGGCGAAAAAAAATCCTTAGACATGGGTCCATTTTTCGCAAAAGGACCCTTAGATGTGGGTATGGGTTTGGAGGTCTCAGCCGCACACCCCCGTCCGACTATAATCTGAGTACCCCCCCCCCCCCCGGGATGTAAACTAAACAAAATATATCTCGTCAATACAATATGGAAATAATGTTATCACTTATATCTATAGGATTATTACATGTCCAACTTGACCCATCTATTCTACATGGTACTAAATTATACTGTGCAAAAAAAATAGCCTCATCATTAGGGTATTTATTGCTTCCAAAGTCGGAAAATCAAACTCTGAAGTATTCAATAAAGAAGTAGACGCTCAGTTCATATTCACAGGGGCACTCATTGATGTAACGTAAAAAAACATTCAGTATTTTTCCTGGGGCCGAGGTTGCGCGCGTGAATGATCTTGGAAAAATAGTTTACCGTCGCAATGGCTGATGACGAGGTTACTAAGGAAAAGGTACGCTAATTTTTCATGTGTATATCGTTTTGTTAATGTTTTTTATTCACAATTATAAGTATGATTATAAGGTTGAGGTATTGTTCTTGAAAATCACGAATTTTTCACATCGCAGGGTTAAGAACGTCATGATATTTTCATCTGTAAGCTGGCTTCTGCATAATTTTAATGTTAATATTGTCCCATATATTGTAATTTGTGTTAGTGTAGGTTTGTTATTAAAATTTATGGCCATATTCAAAATTGCTGGCTTGTTTAGTTAGACTTGCTTAGTTACTCATCTTATTCATGGACTTGACCAGGCCATGCACGGGCAGATAGCATTCTAGTTGAATCCAAGGGAAATAATCGAAATATCAGACCTATATTTGCATATTTATATAAACGACAATAACATAAAGTCAAAACTCAAAAGTCTTAAAGAACAATTTAAAATACAATCAGTAATTAGTAAATAGTATTCTTTTTATACATTTTTTTACAATCTAAGTTCTACTACTACTAGTCTAGTGAGTTCTACTTGAACTTCTTGTCTTATATAATATATAAGTTATACGACATTTCATTGAACTTTTGAAGGAACTACAGCATCTAGGACTAGATTGCCTTATTTTCACAATTAGGCTCTCTATAATTAATCTTTCCTTAAGAAAAAGAATTTGGCAGTCATTTCCCATGTCCATGAAATCAATAAATTTGTGGGTAATTAGTAAATATCTAATACTAATAATCCTGGGAACGCCCCTTTTTAATCGCTGAAATGTGACGTCATCTAAAGAACGGCCCAAAGAATTAAATTCTGTAGATGACAAAAGCCAATAAATTGTCAATCACGCCGCGCTGCCGATTCTGGACCCTAAATGTGGGTGGGGCATAAACTGGCTGCTAAGTGAGATTTGGCATCAGAAAATTAGCCTAAAAATAAAATCACTACTGTGTTTATTTTAATGGATTTTTTTTCGGCAGACCTATTTTACAAGTCACGAACTATGGAATAAGTGTGTAAGTACGTTTTATTCTTCAGTTACTTTAATTATTCATTGTCTGATCTTTGATCTGATGATGTTGATGAGGATGGTGATGATGAGGAAGAGGATGATAATGATGGTGAAAACTGATGATGATGAAGATGATAATGACGATTATGTGATGGTGAAGATTATGATGATGATGATGTTGATGTTGTCTTGATAATCATTTTAATAATTTTTAATTACAGTACCGTAATTATAACTGTTGCTGCAGTAGATGCAGTCATTTTGTTAGTGTTAATATTGTTACGTAATTGCGATGCGCACGCCATTATTTTGTATTGTTACGTCATAGTTGTAGACACTGTATTTATACGTCATACGTAAGCGCATGTTTAGTTTAGCGCGATATCTGCGTATATTTTGAAAGAAAGTAATTTTAAACTGAAAATATTAGAAGACGAAATAACGTAAAGTTAAAGACAAGTTCTAAAGTTTGATTGCAAGTTTATACATTCAAGTGCAGCTATAGGAGCCAAATTAGTAAGTTGTATTACATTAATTGCATTTAATTGTTGTGCATGCCTTCTAAAGCTTTATATAGTGTTATTATAACTGCATATAAATTATCTGATTTCATGTTTAATCATTTGTAGAATATTGTTCTGTTAATCTTTTTAATAATCATTTTAATAATTTTTAATTACAGTACCATAATTATAACTTGCTGCAGTAGATGCAGTCATTTTGTTAGTGTTAATATTGTTATGTAATTGCGATGCGCACGCCATTATTTTGTATTGTTACGTCATAGTTGTAGACACTGTATTTATACGTCATACGTAAGCGCATGTTTAGTTTAGCGCGATATCTGCGTATATTTTGAAAGAAAGTAATTTTAAACTGAAAATATTAGAAAACAAAATAACGTAAAGTTAAAGACAAGTCCTAAAGTTTGATTGCAAGTTTATACATTCAAGTGCAGCTATAGGAGCCAAATTAGTAAGTTTTATTACATTAATTGCATTTAATTGTTGTGCATGCCTTCTAAAGCTTTATATAGTGTTATTATAACTGCATATAAATTATCTGATTTCATGTTTAATCATTTGTAGAATATTGTTCTGTTAATCTATATACCGTAATGCCATGAATGCAAAGTATTGATTATGTTTTCGTTTGTTTGATCTATTCTGTTATAGATTGTCATCTGTATCTATGTACCACACTCACCAAACACTTTCTACAAACCAACAATAAACTGTTTAATTCTTCAACTTGAACTTGAACTTGAACTTCTATTCTACTTATCTATCTGTGTGAACGTGTGATATGATACCGAATGACAACCAAAACTCCTCAAGTGAGGCAGCCACAATAACTTTTAAAATGAATACTGTTTTGATGTCTGAACTCCCACAACAAGCAGAACAAGAACATAAAAGGACATGATAATTATGACAACGATGATGAAATGACGATGTTGAAGATGATGTTGATGTTGATTGGTTTATTGTCGAGCCCAGGATCCAAATTGCGTTCGTCCATCCGTTATCCGTCGTCCGTCCATCCGTGATGCTTACACAAATTTGAATAACTTTCCAACCCTGCATCTGTTTGTAACCAAACTTGATTGGTAGATGCCCTATATTGGCCTCTATGATATGCTGGGGTCAAAGGTCAAATGAGGTCAAATGTGAAAGTTTTGGGGTAAGAGTCTATTACTTAGGGTTGATAACTTTCCAACCCTGCATCTGTTTGTAACCAAACTCAATTGGTAGATGCCCTATATTGGCCTCCGTGATATTCTGGGGTCAAGGGTCACATATGTAGGTCAAATGTCAAATGAGATCAAATTTAAAAGTTTACCTGCAAGACTCTATAATGGTCAATAACTTTCCAACCCTGCATCTGTTTGTAACCAAACTTCATTGGCATGAATGTGCGCAATTGGGCGAGACACATTACGGCTATCGCCTTGTTTCTAGTATTAATTACTGCTATTACGATTATTTTGATGATACATATACAATTTTCATTATCATTTTCATTTTGATAACATTTAAAATTGTACAGTCTAATATTGTATTTGCTTTATGCTGTGTTTCCTTGTTGCTTCTACAGCTGGCAGAAGAAGAAGACCTAGTCATTCCACAAAAAGCAGAACCGGAACATAAAAGGGCAACAGACATTGCCCCTGATGAGCCACCAAAACAACAAGCGAGACCTCGGGGAAAGAAAGGTAACATTCAGTCAATTGATGTTTTGCTTGCCCTTTTTCATCCACAGTACAATACTTAGCTGAGGCCTACTATGATGTCAATAAAGTACAAATACATGTGCACATCAAATGTATTCATTCATAATCATTTGTATGTACCCTCAAGTGTTATATGTGACCCGCTATAGCAAAACCTGGCACTTGTCGGTAATTCATGTTTTGAAGAAATGGGCATTTTAAGTTCACACAATGTGTGTAAAAGACCTATGATTGTAAGATTGAAAGGATCATATCTTTGCCAATTATTGACCAATTAGAACAAAGCATCAAATGGAAGCTTGTGATGAGACCTTTGTAATGGTATGAAAATCTACATTTTCATTTTTACCGACAAGTGCCGGGTTTTGCTATAGCCGTTCACATATTATTTAGATGAATTACAGGGTTTGCACAGAATTATGATAAAGATATGTGCAAATTTTAGAAAATGTAATAATTGTCCTTTCTCAATTTTCAGTCATGTCCTAAATTTATGTTTGCAATATTAAATTCTACATTTCTATTTCTTATTTTGTCAAATTATATTTTTTTAAATACTAATTTTTGAATAGAACCAAACATATCTGCATGAATATGATTTTTGTACTGACCATCTTATTTGATGAATGTATTGACCGATGATTAATGTTTACCTCGATTCATTTTCTTATTTTACAGCTCCTGAACTACCTGTGTTTGAAAGAAGAAACTGGTTGATACACCTTCATTATGTGAGGAAAGAATTTGAGAACTGTAAGGTAGGTCACATTTTCTCAGTTCTTTTCATCATACAGCCAAATCTATACATTTGTCTCTGTCTTTTAAATCACCCCAAACCATCTAGAAAATGTGGTGTTTATAAGAAGATGGTCTCTAGAGACGGGTACTATTACATGCCAACAGCTTCTCATGGAGTCGAGATATGGTAGGAAAGAATATAACAATCGTATGGTAACTTGGTACTATTTCCCTCCTGTATGATATATTTTCTTTCAAACGTTAATCAGAATTTAACGGAAATGGCATTCTCTATCATAGCGAGCTCTCGACTTGGCATGCGTGACTAAAAGAACTGATGCTCTATGCAGGTTCCATAGAGCATCAGTTCTTTCAGTCATGCATGCCAAGTTGTGGGATGCACGCTTTGGTAGAGAATGCCACAGAAATGAGTTATCAAATAATTAAAACAGTTTTCTTATATACAAAAGATATTTTTATGTGTGATGCTGCTACTTGTATTTTTGTACATACATGTATGTTTCCTGCATTTGAAATAAAAAATTGTTATATTATGAAAAAGATAACCTTGTGTAATAACAAGAATATAAAGGAGAATATACAGGATGACGATAAGAACAGTACATGTATCTATATCCAGTAGTAGCTACTGATACAAATATTGTAACAAAATGTCAATAAATGAAATAAAATCATCAAGAGTGTTTAACCCTATTATTACCTTGATCTTCCCAAAATGTTACTTTTTTATTACATGTTTTCGTTATCTGCAGGGTTTGATCAAGGATCAGCTCCAGGAATCCAATGGATTGTGTGAGTACGCCCTCTATGTCCAGGCCCTGATCCTACGGCAGGAAGGCAGGATTCAGGAATCGCTAGAATGCTTCCAGACCTGCTCGCTCATCAACGCTCAGAACCCGGACAACCTCAAACAAGTGGCTCGCTCTCTGTAAGCTATCATTTGATTTATAATTAGCACAATTGTAGGTCCTGAAATGTAGAGTAATCGTTAGAATATTTCAGACCTGCTCTCTCATCAATGCTCAGGACCTGGACAATATTAAACCAACAGCTCGCTCTCTGTAAGTTCTTTCTTTAAAATCCCATGTTTGAACTATTCAGTAGCAAACGGTTTGCATTATTGACAAATTAACTTTTATACTTGATTTCTCATCAGTGCTCAGAAGTGGCTCGATTTATTATTTTATTGATTGAAATGAACAATGAGCAGAGGAAATATGGCTTCTCCAAGATTCCAACCAAGACCTCCGGATAGATAGACCTTTGCTCTACCAGCTGGGCTATAGAAAGCCCTTATGCCGTGTTCATCCCTGGTGTTGGTCAAGAAGATATTACAGTAACAAAAAATGGTGTGCTTTATTAGCCAATGAGCACAATTGTATACATTGTGGAGTATTCCAAGGTAGGATTCAGGTATTGTTGGAATGCTTTCAGACTTGCTTTCTCATTGATGCACATAACTTATTACAATACCCCAAGACTATTATACTGCTGGAACATTAATATTGCATTTTCATGAAAATTGGTACATTGCATTTTAAGCAACAGAAAATCTATTTATATCTGATAACAGTTAGATCAGGATGTCATAATATATTGTGTGTAAAGAGTAATAGTTCCATTGCTCTTTTTCTTTCTTTATATCATTTTCCTTGATTGGCATTTCAGGTTCTTGCTAGGACGTCATAAAGCAGCCATCGACGTCTACGCCGAGGCATCAAGGATGGCTGAGAAGGACTGGGAGATTGCTCACAATCTTGGAGTCTGTTACATGTATCTCAAAGATTACATGAAGGTATGATATTCAGATAATGATTCCAATACATTAATTGCAACAACACACTGAATCCAATTAAAGTGCTTTTGTTGCCATGTTTTTAGAGGGCACCTTTCATATATTGAGATGCCATGTTTATATACATAGTGCCTGCTTTTTTGTGTGTGCAGGGGTATACATTATCTTGTGTGAATTCTTAATGTTCCAAATGCCCTATAGTGCTGAAGACTTTGTCACCCTAAAGATCATTGATATTAGTTAGTTTTGTGCATTGGCAATACCAGATGGTATATTCTTTTGTGGTTTTCATAATTCCACATAATTCCCTTTAGAAGGTTGTTCAGTAATTATACAAGAATAATGCTATGTTTTAATTGTTATATTCATATTCCAAGCTTAGCAATATCTAAAGTTATCCATCCTTTACAACAGATGTACATGCCCTTTCCTATGTATATGTGATATGATCAGAGATATTGTCTGCTTATGACTGTTTATTATGGAAGTTTCAGCATGTAATATTGTTTGTGTTTTTTCTAGGCTAAGGAATATCTGAAGCAGGCTATCCAGTACAACAGGCATGATCTGTCCTATGTGATGCTGGCTAAGATCTACCTCATGGAAGGGGACATGCAAATGGCCATTGATGTCTACAAAAGGGCTGCTGAGTGAGTAGTTAAAAGTTATCATTGTAATCTAGACTGATATATCAACAAGAAACACATAAAAAGAGAAACATATTATCTCAAAGTGATCCATAAAGTGAATAAAGGAATATCTGAAGCAGGCCATCCAGTACAACAGGCATGATCTGTCCTACTTGATGCTGGCTAAGATCTACCTGATGGAAGGGGACATGCAAATGGCTATTGATGTCTACAAAAGAGCTGCCGAGTGAGTAGTTCGAATTTCCTTGTAATATATACACTGAAATATCTGAAAAGGCACATCAAAAGAGGAGGAAGAATTGAGTCTTAACACATGGATTTAAAAAGCAGTGACAGATTAGAAAGTTAAACAAATAATATTTTTGTCATAGAGATGGCTTTTCTATAAAATTGTCTGTTTAACAGACAGTTTCTTTTTTTTTCTACATAATGGCCACCAAAAATGACTAACCCATTATTTCAGGAAAATATTTGGTCTGAAATGTTAGCCCTCTGTGTACAGATCACAACAAAATTATTTGTTGAATGTAATGTAATGATCATATGTGCAGACATCAAGGTAACCATGGTATCAGGAGGGGTAAGAACTTTGGAAAAGGTAGCTTGAGGCTTAGATAGATGAAGAAAGTGGGACTAGAGTATGGGCATCATTGATATTTGTAGTTTGAATATTCTCTGAAATTTTGTTTGCAAATCTTATTTTGCAGGTCATTTCCTGAGAACCCTGATCTGTTGACAACTCTTGGATTGCTGTATCTGCAGGTACGCTAGTATTATTTAATTGAAAAACTCATTGAAATTTAATCAAAATGTATACACTTTTTTTTTTTTTTACTGACAATTGATAATATAAAATGTTATACAAAATGGAAGATAACATAATAAACTTTATAAAATATACTTTGCACACACATTTTTGTATTTTATTTGGTTTACCCATAGTTATTTATATAACTCCAATGTTATATTCCTTGTTTTTTAGGAAACTGTTATGGGAGAGTTAAATGTTACCATTTTAAGTTCAAATGATAGTTGAAGTGAAGTGCCTCAGTATATAACATTGACAATGATTGTTTAGTATTTACTTTCCAAATCTAGAAATATTGTTGAATTAATCATATTTCATAGACTGTGTATTGTCTAATTTATATAATGTTTATAATTGTGTGTGTTTATTTCCCAGGTTGGTCAGAACCAGAGAGCGTTTGAGCAGCTTGGCAATGCTTTGACCTATGACCCCAGCCATGTGAAGGTAACAAAATGTACAGGCAATTTCTCTTGCGTAAGAATCAACCATAATTTGGCCAAATATGCTATTTATTAAAAAAAACAGTGACTTTTTGCTGTGTATTAAAAATATTCACCGTAATCAGGTTGGAGCCTTCTCTATGTGATGCCAACATTTCATATGGTGATTATTTATCATTTTGAGAATATTTATAACAAATGAAAATAAGCTGAAATCGGTTTCTACAAGGATCCAAAACTTAAATTATGATTATCTCTGAAGAACACAAAGTGACTAAATGATACAAATATGTTAGGTTTCTATAGCACCTAACATGAAATCATCTCTAGGCGCTTTACAAATACAAAATTAATCTGATGATGACACCTCGAGTGCAACATCATTGCGGACTCTAGCAAAACCCTGCACTTGTCGGTAATTAATGTTTTGAAGAAATGGGCATTTTAAGTTCTCATAATGTGTGTAAAAGACTTATGATTGTAAAATTGAAACAATCATATCTTCGCCAATTATTGACCAAATCGTTAGAACAAAGCATCAAATTAAAGCTTGTAATGAGGCCTTTCTAATGGCATGATAATCTACTTTTTGATTTTTACCGACAAGTGCAGGGTTTTGCTTTGTGGTCACATATAGTTACCACAAAAAATTGAAGACTTAACTCCTTCTTTTTCTCAACAGATGGCATGTTTTGAATGAAAGATTGTATGCAGGCATACATAAATGATGTACGTATCTTCCAAAGTAAATATATATCTTTTTATATGTTCTTAGGCGATTCTTGCAGCAGGGAGCATGATGCAGCAGCATGGAGACTTTGACGTGGCTCTGACCAAATACAGGATAGCAGCTGCAGCCATTCCTGAGAGCACCTCTCTCTGGAACAACATCGGCATGTGCTTCTTTGGCAAGAAGAAATATGTCGCTGTAAGTAATTATTTCATCACCAATAAGATATGTGGCTGTCGGTTAATCTTTGAGCAGTTCCATTAGGACATCTGAGAGCTCATATCATAAGTTGTTACAGTTATACTGTGCTTTTATTGTTTGGATGATGTGGATCTATCAGCTAAATACAAGATAGCAGCTGCAGCAATTCTAAAAGGCTCCTCACTCTGGAACAACATCGGCGCAAGAAGAAATATGTTGCTGTTAGTATCTGTTTTTGAATGGTTTTACACCATACGCACCTGCAACATTTGTGGAGCTCATGAGTTGTTAATGATACTGTGCTGTACGTATTGTTTGGATACTTAGCCATGAATTTTAAGCTAAATATGGAATAGCTGCTGCAGCCATCCCAGAAATCTGGAACAACATTGGCATGTGCTTCTTAGGCAAGAAGAAATATGTCGCTGTAAGTCATTTGATCACTGATGGAATATTGAATACAGACAGACTTTTTAATGTTTACTATGTTTGATTGCATACTGTATGTATTTGAACTTCATTTTGTTGCTATCTTCATTTCAATCCACTCATACACTCGCAGGCAATAAGCTGCCTGAAGCGAGCCGCTTATCTCTCCCCATTTGACTGGAAGATCATGTACAACCTGGGCCTAGTGCACCTGACCATGCAGCAGTATGCCTCCGCGTTCCATTTCATCAGCGCAGCCATCAACCTCAGACCCAAGATGGGACAGCTCTACATGTTGCTTGCAGGTAATTTGATGTACAGGGATCAAAATAAACACCGGTCTGGGGCTACCAAGAAAATAGCTTTGGGCTATACATCTTTCATTAATTAAAGTAAAATTGTACTCGCCTGACAGGGCAACCATTTTCTTTGTGTGGTTTTAATGTTTTTCTTTGTTTGGGGCCACCAATTTCCAGTTTTCGAGCCATCAAAACTTACTATGTCTTAATTTTACTTGCCCAATAGGGCAAACATAAAAATACAAATGTTTAAGCATTGTTATACCAGAAATGTATAACATATTAACATGGATCCCGGTTTTCAGGCAAAAGCTTAAATACAGGCCTTGATCGCATATATTCTCAGGCTCATTAAAAAAAAAAAAAAAATGCACACAAATCAGGTGGATTAATTATCTTGCTGAAGGACATACGTGATGGGCATACACTGGTTTCAAATTCACTTTCTAAAATATCACATCAGTTGGAAAATTTTTGTAATTTCAGGCTAAATCAGGCCATGAACTATCAAAAGAAAAACATTTTCTAATAGAATATGCTAATTTTTGCTGAAGGCGGGGATGATGTTTTTCGGACAAACAATATTGATAGCCCAAGAAAAATGTATGGAGCAATACGTATGGTATATTAAGGTATTCTCTGATTGAATATTGGAATAACATTAATCTTTCTTTTGTTTTCTCTTTGTTTCAGTTGCACTGACTCATTTAGATGATGAGGATAATGCCAAGAATGCATACGAGCAAGCCGTGTCTCTTGAAGAGTAAGTAATCAGTATTATGATTCTCAGAAAGTGAATAATGTATGCATACATTTTATAGTTTAGACAATTGATAGTTCAATGCAAGAAAAATTATTTTCCTTGCAAAATATTTAGAAGATGCTTTTGAAGAAATGTAAATAAAAAACGCCAACAAATAAATAAATAATAGTATTGTTTTATATCTCCTTCTTATTATTATGCAACTCTAGAAGAGTTGTGTTAAGCCCGGCGCAGACAGAGCCGACTCAACCCGATCCGACTGGTTTTCAGTCAGGCTAGAGTCAGTTTCGCTCAGTCGGAGCCGATCCAACATGTTGAATCGGCCTCGAATGACCTTCAACTGGCTCTTGACTGGCAAAACCAGAGTCCTGAGGCAGCGTATAGTGAATTAATCAGGCTGAAAACCAGTCGGATCGGGTCGAGTCGGCTCTGTCTGCGCCGGGCGTTACGGCGTGGCTGAATCTAGGGCTAAAGCATCATTCATTGCAAATCAATCAGTAAATGAAATTTCTTTTTACTAGAAAAGAAGCATTGGTATTGCTGAACTGTGCTGTGTTCCTGGACAATGTGAGAGATGTAGTACTAAGAATACAGTCAAACACTACTACCCTACACTTGGACCAAAAACCCGAGGAAAGTTTGTGTTTGAGTGAGATTTGATACTTCCAGCCTGACTCTATAGTGATAAAAATGTCTTACTTTATAGATCAACATCTTTCATTATTTGTTTCCACTCTTTTTTCCAGGAAAGACTCATCAGTGTGGCTGAACTACGCTGTGTTCCTGTACAACCGAGGGGACAGGAAGAATGCAGCCAAACACTACACCACCTTTGAGCAGAAACTGCAGAAGACCAAGGAGGCAGGGTCTCAAGAGATTGATCCAGAGGTACTTATGAAAGCCTTAAAGCTTATCAAAAAGTAGTGGGAAAACCTCTGAAAAAACATCTCCATATCAGCTTCTAGTGCTATATTGTTGTTAGTACACATAGGATTTGGTAAAGCACCAAAATTAAAGTTATTTAAATCTAGCATGACAAATTTAAGAATTGGACACAAAACAGGAAGAATGCAGCCAAACACTACACCACCTTTGAGCAGAAACTGCAGAAGACCAAGGAGGCAGGGTCTCAAGAGATTGATCCAGAGGTACTTATGCAAGCCTTAAAGCTTATCAAAAGTAGTGGGAAAACCTCTGAAAAAAACATCTCCATATCAGCTTCTAGTGCTATATTGTTGTTAGTACACATAGGATTTGGTAAAGCACCAAAATTTAAGTTATTTAAATCTGGCATGACAAATTTAAGAATTGCACACAATATAGCAACTTATCCAACCATGCAGTAAAATAAAGACCCATGATGTTGGTTATGTGTTATTTCTTTATTATTTCATTATTATGAATAGTGCGTTACCAGCAAACAAGGAATATAGATTGTTCCGTACCTTTCTTAATCAATTTGATTTAGTCTGCATGATGAGTCGTACGTATTGTTAGACAGGCCGTCAGCCTATTTGTATTTAAACGTAAGCTGAAATCCCTTTTACTTGCTAATTATTATACAAAATAACTTGAGCATTGGATTTTGTCAGTAACAGTGTGTCCAAGTTATGTATACCCTTTTATTTATTTATTTATTTATTTGTATTTGTATTTTTTTTCTTATTTTTTTCTTTCTTTTAGTCTTGTACAATTTCAAAAACTTAGTTTTTAGATAATGTACATATGTTCATTGTTAATTGAGTCAATTACTTTGGCCTGCTAATTTTTTCCCTAAGTATAATGTTGATTATATTGTTGAGAATTTATAGGAGACCTACAATCTACAAGCATTGCGCTTTTTAGTAGACCTCCTTTTTCCAATCTGTATACCCATATTCATTGTAAACTTGTATATCGTTTGTTGTTGGAAATAAACGATCATTCATTCATTCATTCATTCATTCATTCATTCATTCATACGTGGTAAAGATATTTAACCCTTCAGACATGATGGTCAAGGAAATAATCAGTTTGGGGTCCATAGAGAATGCATATCATACTAAAATCAAATGGTCTTCAACGGGTCAAATTATTGTGATGTTCACTTCTCTGTCTTCCCTGTTAGATCATGGAAATTGCAGGCAAGCTTGGGCCAGCCCTGCAAGTCGGAGAAAACCTCATTTGGCAACAACAGAATGGCAACAAGGAAAAACATCATCAGCAACAACAGAATGGCAACAAGGAAAAATATCAGCAACAACAGCAGCAACAACAGCAGCAACAACAGCAACAGCGGCCGCAGAGCGGGGCGACGCATGCTGCTCGCGCTTCGAGCCAGGCGTCCAGCAATAATAACGACGCAGCCCTGATATCAGCCCTCCAAAATGCCCCCGCACCGCCTCCAGGTTATTCGGATGAACCTGTGTATGCGACTGTGAACAAAGAGCGCAAGGCAGAACCGGCCCAGTAGAGATTCATGGGGGTGTTTGGTGAATTGAGAGACTAGTTCGCTTAGTTGTCAGAGATGCCAGGGCACACATTTATAAAAACCACACTAGCTTTAGTTTCATTCTTAGCCTATTTTAGATGCCAGTGAGGGATAATTAAGTAGGTAATAAATGCTTAACTGTTTAACCATAGTTAGGGAATAAGAAAACTTGTAATGCTTACCAAGCACTATCATCTAAAATGGACTTATAACGGAACTGAATTATGGGGTTCAATGAATATGGGCCCAGTTTCTTAGGCCAATTCAAAGCCTGAAATTCAGGCCGTGTTCACTTACAATATCAGGCTCATTTTATCAATTTTTCTCACATTCATGTATAGGTATTATGACTCAGTTTTCAGATCCTATAGGCTTGTAACTCACTGGCATCCCTGAGTTGGGTAATTTTGCTCAGAACCTTTTAATTTATTTGTGTTTGTTGGCTCATTGACTTGTTTCGGCAGCATTCTTTGTTATACCTTCTGTATAGAATTTAACCTATTCAGTACATGGTCCCCCCAAACATACTAGGGCTGGGGTCTATGGAGAATGTATCCCCAAGTCTATTCTTATCCTCTGGGTTTGTGCCAGGTTTATATAACTTGGGATTAGTATGAGCCATGAAGAAGGTGTCTGGGAAGTACCACCATCAGAAGAGCTAGCTAGAGCACATGTTAAGCAATCCATAATGAACACATCTTAGATACCAACAATCTTGGTTATGACCACACAAACAAACATTATAATACTGTACTGTGTGCTCTGCATTGCATTTACAATGCATGGGTACCGATAGTCGAACAACCGTCACCCATGCTTTGCCCCGATGATATTGCGTGTCGGGCGTGTAAATGGTTTTATATCCCTCATAAGACTGTTCTAGCCATGTGATTGGTCGAAACGCCGTCACGTGTTCAAGTATAATTTCTCCCATCAAATCCCAATCTCATATAGTACTTTTGTACAGTTCTTTTTTTGTCGAGGGCAACGAACTTTTGGGCGCCGCACGAGAGTTATAGTAAATTGCTGCTTCACACAGTATGCGCATAGAGCGTGTGTTAAAAAGTAGTAAGTAAGGCATCAGCGAATTCATATTTAAAAAGTATTTTTTAGTATCTTGTTTTATGTTTGCCGGTTTGTCCTACATTGGATTGTTGGAATTTGATCAATTTTGAGTGAGCAGTCAACACGTCATGCTGGGGAAGTGTTACCTACTGCAATATTGCCATTGGTATGGTTAGTGTTCTTTCTATTTATCAGTTTGATAAGCCTTAACTTTGTCTTTAAGTTTAAGCCAGCCGGCCACGCCCAACCTATCAAACTAATGACGTTTTATAAAAAATAATAGGCTTACTTGGTATACTTACTTACTTGGTATACTTGGTAGATTAACCCTCTTTTCCTATGGGAAGGGCTCTCAAACTTCTCTTAAAAGATTCCACAGTTGGCGCAGACACCGTCTTTTCAGGCAACAAATTCCAGGGCTTAACCACTCTATTGGAGTAAAAGTGGCCTGCCAATTTTCGTTCTGGTGCGACTAAGAAATAACTTATTTGAATGCCCTCTTAGATTCTTAAGTGGTTTCGAGAAGAACTTATCTGGTTGAGACTTGTAATGTCCATTTAAGAACTTGTACGTATCTATCAAATCAGTCCTCTGTCTTCTCACCTCAAGCGATTCAATGTTGATCTCTTTCTTACATAGTCGCAAGCATCTTGTCTGCACCTTTTCTAATGCCTCAATATCTTTTTTCGTGATTGGGCTCCAAGCCGTAGACGCAAATTCCAACGCTGGTCTTACTAAGGCTTAATATTAAGCAGCATGATTGCATGGGACAGAGAATTTATGTCATGATTGGCATTGTAATTATTATACAGTCGATTAACTTACATAACACCTGTCTGCATATGTAGCTAATGTAGGATCCGGTAGCTGCGCTGCATGGATCGAGTTCGTCAAAAATTCATGCGATCGTGCGTTCGATGATGTCGATGGGTCTCAAAGTCAAATCTCGATCTCGATATATCTAGCCGCGCACGGCTCGCGTTGTCGCGTGCGCGCTGTGCGCGTGATCAGTACAAGTACCTGTACTTGCTCGATCGCATACAGTGTACGCGAGCATGCATATTATCCGCATGCAGTGATCAGCTGATTGTAATGCTATTTTTAGCCTACAAATATTTCGTATCGAGTACTGTTTGCGCAGACACGCGCCTACGCGGTTAAGTGACCAATCATATTGTGCGGATTGAAACAAATACGCGTAATGCGCCTTCATTGCACACCTTGTTACGCACGGGAATATCCATATATGGGATCGATGGCCGGTCGATGATGAGAGATATAAAACAAATAACCAAATCTCCTTGCTCGGGTGATGGAGGCAAACTATACGCGCCTCGGTGATCTGCGAAGGTACCATCATGCCTCGGCTATCGCCTCGGCATGATGGTACCTTCGCAGATCACCTCGGCGCGTATAGTTTTGCCATCACCCTCCCAGTCGATGGTTATTTGCTTAATACCATCGTATGACCTTTTACAAAGTCGATGTGGATGACCATATGGCACAGGATTATTTAATTTGATAATGTTGTATTATCCTCTGTATCTTGAGCTGGCTCAAAAGTATTCTTTTGCTAACAGTTTTAAATCCTTTATTTGATCGGTTTGGAAATGTGACAACTATTGTTAGTAATGGGGGAAAATACTTGTAGGTGTCTCACAACAATGTGTAGAGTGCATGCTCGTCTTTCTCAGAGGAGAGTCATAAATAATGGTGAGTCAGTGAACATCTACATCATATTACTCTGCACACCTCATCAAAGAAAAATAGGAAAATATCAGATTGATTTTCAATTTTTAAGTGACCATGGTAAAATCAATACAAAATACTCGTCAATTTTAATTGTCACTTATTGTGACTCTTTTGTTTGCATTCATTGCTAAAAAATATTGCTTTAATTTCTTCCCCAGCTTATATTGAGTCAGTGGTTTAGGCAAACCCAGAAGGCCTATTTCATGTAACAAATAACATTTGGCACATTAATGTTTTTGGCCCCGGGCCAGTTTTAAAAGGCCACCTATTAAAAAATGTTTTCAATGTCAAATTGTACTTGGTGTTGTATTTGGTCTTGGGCAAGCAACATTCGATTCTTCTCAATTATACTTGCCCATACAGTCCACTGGTGGGGGGGTTATATAATTTGTAGATTTGCATTAGGGATATTTTGTTGTTCAACTTCTGATCTTTACCTTTTGTCAATGTTTTCTTTTCTTTCCTGCAATGTGTGCAATTACTATTGACATGCTTCTTTCTTGTCTTGAAATATATAGAGAGCACTTAAGAAAACATGACAGCCATCACCATTAAGTTGGAATATGATTATGATTAGTAATTTATGTCAATATTTATGAAATAATTACAAGATTAAAGCTTCAAACAACCTCCTGGGGACTTTAACTTGCCAGCTATAAATGAATCAGCTTTATTGTAATATTGAATACCCCAACCAATGATTTTTTTTGTTGGGTTGTATTTATGAAATGTGTGGAGTTTATAAAGATGAAAAACAAGATGGCATAACATTTGTCAGCATACATGCATATTTTTTTATTTATGCATACATTTTCACCCTGTGATAAAAAATGTCACATTTGTTCCATCCAAATTCTTTCTCGAGTAATTTAAGTTGAAGGGTATTATCGAGTGAAAAGTTGTTATATTAAGTAAATACCAATTGTTGGTCTTGTTCTTTCTTTCTTTCTTTCTTTCTAAGAGTCTTTATAATAATGTTGTAGTGTGTATTATGTTTGTACATACAGAATCCTGTTTCAATTGTACATTTTCATGTAAATATATTTACTTCAAATCTTGTAATATTCTATTGATTAAAATCTCATCATGATAATTGAGAATAGAAGTATAGAACTAAAATATATATTGTAATTCATTCATATTGTGTTGTTGTTTAACTAAAACTGTAACCAGGGATTTCATTTTATAATTTGTAGTTTATAATGTTTATTTGTAATTATTAACCATAGCAGACATCTGAGCAGGGCAATTTTAAAACGATATTGCCCTCCAAGTTAAGTAGGCTAACAAAACTACGGGTGAAAACAAATCTTATTGCCCGCTCAGAAAAGTCAATGGGATTTTGTGTGTAATTTGCCGTTCAATAAGATCACACAGTAAACCAATGGACAAAATCTTATTGACCGCTCAGAAAAGTAAATGGGATTTTGTGTGTAATTTGCCGGTCAATAATATTATGCGAGTATGAAGGCGCGCTAGTGCGCAAAATCATACTGATTCGTTACAAACTGGGTTAAAGATGTATGCATATTGGTTAAAACTTTTAAACATCGTTCAATAATTGTAAGAATTGTGCAATTTGTACCCTTTAAATTAATATTTTGCTCGAGATGTCTGATTAGTTAATAATTACAATATTGACTGGACTTTCAGGCTACACTACAAATATTGCCCTCACTAGATCCATATTGCCCTCGTCTTCGACTCGGGCAATATGAATTTAGTTCAGGCAATATTTGCCGTGTCTCCCTCAAGGCCAGTCAATATTCTTTAATTATCACTTCAACCATAATGCAATGCAAGTCATTTATGTAATGGGTAGACATATTTTACTTCAAGTGTTCATACAAGTAGATATTTAACAGGAACAGCCAATCATACTTATATGGACACAATCGCTGACATAATCCAATATGTATGAATTTACAGGATAAATTGGTAAATATAATTACACTATTATAACTCAAGACAAATGAATTTACATTCACAGTATTTTATACTGTAAGGTTCATGTCCAAACAATGATAGTAAAAATCTATCGGCTCCCCTTTAAGACCATGCAACGCGACAGCATAATCATACATAATCAGACACACACACATTGCATGCAGGTACAGTCTGCAAACACACAAACGGACATAATCCAGATTGTAACAAGGGAAATCAAATATGTATGAATTTACCAGATAATTTGGTAAATATAATTATATTATAAACTTGCATGAGACAAATGTACTGATTTTCTTTGTTATAGTGCCACATGCACATCTGAAATGAATTTACATTCACATTTTATATAAGGTACATGTACAAACAATAATGATAGTAAAACAAAACTAGGTTTTGAAATACATGTGCAGGCAGAATGATGACAAATTTTCTTTTGTGTCATTGATTATGTTTGTTTTAGTGCCACATGCACATCAGAAATAAATTGAAATTCACAGTGCAGGGAAACCCCGTTATAACGAGGTAGTCGGGACTATCGAGTACCTCGTTATAACCGGAATCTCGCTATAACCGAGCTTGTTTTAAGTGGAGCATTATGCCATTGGAACAATCGGGACCAAAGGATTCTCCTCGTTATAAATGGTACCTCGTTATAAGCGAGCTCGTTATAACGGGGTTTCCCTGTATTTTATATAAGGTTCATATAGTCTTGTACAAACAATGACAGAAAAAAGGTTTTACATAACAGGCAGAATGATAACAGATATTCTTTTCTGATATTCAAAATTTAAATCATCATAATTCACTTTGTAAAGATAAGGCAAGAGAACAATAAAGAGAAAAGGTAAAAGAAAACATATGCAATTACAGTGAAACCTTATAACATGGTCATTGGGCCCGTAAGAGAGCCATTCATATTTATCACTATAAATGAGCCCTTGATGAGCTTTTTGCTGTAAATGCTTCGCTCGTTTTTTGACACAATCTGCCCTTCATAACCGCAATTGTTGGATCGACACCCCACTGCAGGTCATAGCAGATACAGTGTGACCAGCGCCTGCATCAAGTGTTTTAAAATCATCTTGTGACCCGTTGGACAAACATAACCAAATGATGAAATTAAATAGAATAGTCGATGCCTGAAGGAAATTTCACTTGCTCAAGTAGTTTTTTACTAGCAATTATTTTGCATATTTTTCTTGCTCAATTACAGAAACTAATTTTCTTGTTTTCTCAAACACTTTCACTTTCACTAACCCTGGGCAATCAGGCAAGTCCTTATATATCACCCTGTTATCATTATTATTCATATAGTTTTTATTAAGCAAAGGACTATTATTAAGTAACTTAACTCTGATTTGATGAAACGAGTATACAAACATGAAACCTTTAAAAAGAAGGGTAAAGGTTACAAGCACACTTGTGGTGATGTTACATAGTTTACATATCGAAAGTACCTTCACAAACATACAGGGTGGAATTCACAAAGGAGGTTTGTAGGAGGTTTGTACAAACCATGGTTTGACTATGGTTTACATCTATGGAATGCCATTTGTAAACTGATGGAGAAAGAATGTAAACTTTTTACTTGTTAACAATGTTGATTAACAATTTACTTGTACAGTGTACACGAGCAGCATTCCATAGATGTAGACCATGGTAAAACCATGGTTTGTACAAACCTCTTTTGTGAATTCCACCCATTGTGAACTGAATTATTAAAGGGGAATTAACCCTTATCCTTTTGACTTACTGAATGTGATGAGAGCATAACTACTATCATTGCTAGTCACTTATTTCCTCATGAATATTCCCGATTACAAAAATAATCAATATTTTATGGACCACTGTCGTCTGCTTTCAATGCCCATAGGAGGCGGCCATTTCTTCAACTACTCGCGGTGAAATGACGTGGCAGGCGGAGAACACATGAATAGCATTATCGTAACCCGCTATTGTGTTCTCCGCCCGACACGTCATTTCCCCGCGAGAAGTTGAAGAAATGGCCGCCTCCTGTTGGCATTAAAAGCAGACGACAGTGGGCCATAAAATATTGATTATTTTCATTATTGGGAATATTCATGAGGAAATAAGTGACTAGAAATGACAAGAGTTATGCTCTCATCACATCCAGTAAGTCAAAAGGATAAGGGTTAATTCCCCTTTAACCCATTCAGGGCTAGTCCTGAAAATACTCTGGTTATGGTCTAATGTTAGAGCAAAATCAATCGGTCCTCAATGGGTTAACCTCTATGAACACGATTATGTTAGTGAAGTGAGTTATTGAATATAAGGCATTTTATTAATATATATACTAAAACATTTCAAATGGGCCGTGTTTTCGGCGCTTGCAATTATTATTCTATTGTCAATAGCAAAAATCAACTCCGGTGCATACAGTATCATCTTAGGATTCACTGATAGGTTTTTTAAAAACATGATTTTAAACAGTACAAAATTAAGTATTTCCAAACCTTCAATGCAACTACTTTGCCAAGTATAGCATCTCAAATTGTCTTAAATTACGTATTTCTCTTCATTTTTGTTGAGAAAGCACGAAACAAATGCTAAATTACACACATAGTAATTCAAATGCACACCCACATACACACATACGTTCCTATAATAAATAATTTTGATCCTTATTGTCCTATAAATAAATAATTTAAATTAACTTGAAAATTAATTGATATTAACTTCCTTAAGCTATATTGGATGTTATTTTGCATTAAGTATTTCATCAAATTTGTTTTATTCCATCTTTATGGAAGTGCACTAAATTTGTTATGTTTGAACTTTCATTGCACTGTAAAGAAATGTATAGGAAATGCCTGCAAAAATCAACAAGTATATCTGTGTATGAGTAACTATTTTTTCCTCATCATTTATAAAAGATATACCTGGGTGTAAACTAATACTCGAACCTCTTTATAAATTCAAATTTTATTCAAATTTAAGTAATACCAGCCCATGTGTTAAGTTTAAAAGCATGTGTGTTTCAACTATAAAGCAACATGTATTTTATGTGCTTTCCATGGGTTCAAACCTGAACTGAATTACTAGACTTTGGAAACTGCCAAACATTTCTACGGTTCATACAAAAATTAATGATTTTCATCTTGCATTAAATCATCGGAATTGACTTGTGGCATTGAAAAACAAATTCTGTACGCCATTCTCTTTTTGAATGTCACTATATTGAATATAGTTTTATAATATAATTTATGAGGTGTAACAGTGAGTACAGTACTGCAAATCAAGAATAATAATTCATTATTCTGGCTCATCAACAGATATCACAAAATCTGTATTTTGCATCAAACAATAAATCAACTTCCATCTATAACCGACTAGAAGTTCTTCAGACACAAATGTTCTTAGAAACCAAGTGGCATTGCCATGGCAACTACCAGCCCCCTGATTTTGCGTGGCCCGAGATGCCTTTCACGAGTAACACTCTGGGAGAAAATAGCAGTTCCCATTGGCTAGGGAGAATTCTCTATAACTCTATAACGTAATAAGACTGCACATAATTGATATATTTTCCATTCATTAATTAATCATAAATTAATCTAGATGACACAACATGATTCATTGGATATTAGGATGCATTGCTATTTGGACCATCAGCATCCTGCACTGGCATTACCCGAACTATCTTTTTTGATTGCTTCAATGATGATCTTCAAGAAAATAAAGATTCCAGGGCAACAAGGATTCCCTGAAGATGCAACAAGGCTTCAGTTATATTCATTTTGGCTTGTTGCCGTTTGCTAGATAAAGATCAGGAGCAGAATTCATCACCAAAGGACATTTTTTTCTGGCAAATATCAGCAGCCTGCATTAGCTTGACCAGAGAAGTCTTTCATGATTGCTTCGATGACGCTCTCGGAGAAGATAAATGTCCCTAGAGCGATGAGAAAACCTCCCAACGCGATGAGACTCCATCTTTTTCTCCGCGATGCTGCAGAGT
The DNA here is from genome assembly GCA_037951105.1 of Echinarachnius parma. NCBI lineage: Eukaryota > Metazoa > Echinodermata > Echinoidea > Clypeasteroida > Echinarachniidae > Echinarachnius > Echinarachnius parma. The sequence continues at coordinate 81,749 of JBAMJV010002134.1, forward strand.
GCTGGAGGACGAACTGAACGAGACACAGACCTGGTGAATAAAGGAAAAGTATGGACATTTTTTTTCAGGGTCATTAAAGTGAATTTAATTGAAAATGAGCAAAGATAATAGGGTTTTCCTTAAGCTTCCCAAAGATTAAAACCCGAGACCTTCTGATTGCCATGCTTGAATTGAATTGATTAGAATAGTTACAGAAGATGAAGTGGGCAAACATTTCAATATTCCTGTATCTCTTTATACAATTTAATTCTAAATGTGACTCTAAGTGGAAAATTTGCAGCAGATGTCAGAAAAAGTACCTATATAAACCTCATGAATGTGACAAACTAATTCCATAGTAACTAATCAATTAAAGTAAATCCATGATGAAAGGAGAAATAAACAAATGAAAAATAAGAACATCTTTGAATGAATCTTAAAAAGGCCCAAAACTGAAGGTATGGTCTTCTACATGTAGTTGCTGCTAACAAAATTACCATGCAAAGACAAATTTAAAGACAGTTAAGAACCCCCCCCCCCCCCCCCCCCATGTCTGGAACAGAGAGTGCCTATGCTTATTAATCAAACCTACCACTTAAATATGACCTAGAAACCCTCATTTCTGAATAACAAAATTACTAGAAAAAGGGTACTGCCTCCAAAACTCACCTGGAAAGACAAATATAAAGACAGCTGCAAGCCCTCCGATGACCGAGATGACCACCCCTATGTCAGGAATGAAGAGTGCCAGGAGGAGGGTGATGATGAACCATGTGACTGTTGCTATGATACGACGCTTCCTCTCCCTGAAAGCCCACTCCTCATCTGTCTTGCCTGAAAACGACTGGAGCATTGTCTCAATTGCAAGCCTGATTTAAAAGGAAGGATATAATAAAACAATAAATACATTTATATTTCTTGTTGTAATATGGATGTGAGTCTTGAGCCATGACAAAGAACGACAGGAAAAGAGTTGATGCTTTTGAGATGTGGTGCTACAGAAGGCTTTTACATGTGTCTTGGCAAGATAGGAAGACAAATGTATGGATTCTGAACAAGATTGGTACAGACTTTAACACTCTGTTTAACCACTTAACCAGTGCCATGCCAAGTGAGTTAGGATTAAGCTGAAGGTTATAAGTCTTATTATGAAGATGGGTTAAAATATGAATTTAATGAATTTACTTACCTTCCACAAAAATGTAGAATAGGGTATGTCGTAAGCATATTCATCAGAGCCATGATGCGTGCGATCATGATTGTTGTATTCCTCCCCGTGTATGAAAGCAAGACATCCGAGCACACGTCTTTGCCAAAGCTCAGCGAACCAAAGATGCCAGAGAGCGTGTAGGCAGTGCAACCGATGAGGAGCGCGGGAACGATGACGTTGGTGAAACGGCCTAACGAGCGCCGATGAAGGCTAGCGTAGACTGGAACAACGCTGATGTGACACTGCAAAAACAAACATTTTATATTTTTATATTACAACTACAACAAGCCTCCACACTAACTTAAAATCTAAGTAAAAACATACATTTTGAAATTTTACTTGCCCCAATATAAAAATTTACTTGCCCTTTTCTTACTTCTAGATGACATTTACATGTATGAAATTACATTGTTCCCTCATAGTTGAACAACTATTTAGTTGCCCGATCGGGCAAGCGAGCAAGTGCTAGTGTTGAGCCCCGACTATAATCACATCTATGTTTCCAAACTTTCCAATATACCTCTATGGATATAATTATTGTCAGAGCTAGGAAAATCAATCAGGTGTTGAAAGGAGGCAAATTAATGTTGCTCAACAAAGAAATTGTAGTTTTGCACAGAGTTCATGAAAAGAGTGCTTTTTCACACAGGCGCGCTTGAAAAGTAGCCCCCAGAATAAAATGACATCATACCTGAAAGCCAAAACAAATCGTAGGCAGCGCAGCAAAGACTTGCGTCCAAGAGGCTGGCTTCCTAGCAACATCAGCCGCCGATTCTTTCGCCAAAATGAAATAATTCAAGATGATGACGAGGCAGATATAAAGGGAAGCCAATACTCCTACAGACCTGCACCAAAACAAAATGAGAACAAGTTTTAAATATGTTCACTCACTGCCTATCTATAAGAACCCAGGGGGTGTTTTACAAAGATTCAAAGTTGAAATTAACCATAAGTTGGACCTAACTATTATGGAAAGCCATTAGTTTCTTTGTAAAATTTTTGAAACAGTTCTTCTTAAAAGGCATACATATTGATTTTAAAAAAGAAATATTTGTTATTATCAAATAGCCTTGAAGTTACTGTCAGAAGTGTCAAATAATTGCATTTGTTTTGCTGTACATGCTTCATTCCAATCCTACGAATGGCCTACCATAATTTTAAGTTCAACTTAGAATTTCAGTTTTACTTGGTATCTTTGCGAAAACCCCCCTCGTGGGTTCCGTATTAACTCTACGGGGAGTGAAAAAAATCTAGTAGGTAACAGAAATCCATACATAGATAACGATTATTGTAAAGGAATACAAGGAATTTGAATTTTTCTCTACAGAGTAGTTTGTCTTTGAACAAATGAAGTACTAACCATGGATATTTGAGGAAATCTATGAATACAGCCCAGCAGTTAATTGTGAATCATCTAGCGAAGACCTGCACTGGCATATTAGCACTAACCGGGTTTGAACTGTGACTGTGCTAATAATGCCATTGTCAAGCAAAGCACTAACAAAAAATTATCAAACATGATAGGCACATCATGACTCAAGAACATTAACCTCACTACATAGTACAGTTGAACTTCTTACCCTGGATATTTGAGGAAGTCTACTTTCTTCGGCAGACAGAGAGGAAGAACGATGAATACAGCCCAACAGGTAATGGTGAATCGTCTATCGAGGTACCATTGGCTGAATTTTGGAACAGGCGTGTGGACTATGTAGGACAAAACTAGGCAGAAATTGGAGAAATAAACAAGAGAAAGTTGACAGTGTAAGATTATGATTTAGAACTAGAATTAGGGTGAGGATTAGTGCATGTAAAGATTTTTATTTTATGTTTGAAATCTTTGTCGGATTATGGGAAATTAATAGTAGAGCAGAGATCACAGGAGCAAATGTCACAGAGCCAGCATACAGTGCTGTAGTCGAGTACTGACTCAAGACTGTTGTTGATTTCTGACTCAGAGCCGAGTCACAATGTAAAACAAATGGGAAAATGCTATTTTGTTGGGGACTCAAGACTCATTTGTGGACTTGACTACAGCCATGTGGGCTATGAGATTAGAAACAAAGATAAATAGCGACGCACTTTGCACTTTGCACTTTGTTCCCTAAGTTTAGAAATACTCACAGAATTAATAAAGGACTCATCTGGTTCCCATTCTGCACTGGGTTAAAACCACATACAGGCATCTATTTTGTTTACACTTACTCCCATCTGTCTGATCTCCGATGATGATGAAGAAGGTGATGCAGGTACCGAAGCAGTAGATGATGATGCAGAGCTCACAGATCACCCTGGCAACGGGACCACACATCTCCTGGATCACTCCCTGGTAGGATGTTGACTGCCTGACATCGGAGCACAGCGCCAAGACCAGCAATGTTGCGGCGATTATCAAAACCATCACCTAATCAGCAAGATCGAAATGATACCGTCTTATTTATTTTATATAAGAGACCACAATCTCATTAGATCACTCCCTGATAAAAAAAAAGTTGACTGCCCGATGTTACTAGTGTCAACAATGTCATGGCAACACCATCACTTGTTGAAAATAATATCAGCCGATTTCAAGGTAATTGTTTCATATGCAGTTCTTTGATTGTTCAGATTTATAAGATGTTGCAATCAGCTAGGATCAGCAATGTCGTGGTACTTATTGACACCATTATTTGCAGAAAGAATGAGATTTGTTAAAGGTTTTCAAATTTTCTTGAATCGGACTGCCACATTTGAAGAAAATTGCAAAAATTGACCAATTAATATCCTAAAACAGATCTCTATTCATTACTCACCCATTTTCAGTTTAACAAAAGGAATTAATTTTCGAGAGAAATTCTGAAATGATGGTCTCACCACTTGGATGACAGCGCTGACGAGTATACCCCCCGCGGCTTGGTAGGCAAAGGGGAAGTTGAGCAGCCCGGCTCCGATGCATGCATTCACAACGATGAACATCGCTCCCAAGACTGAAGTCTCTCCGCTCTGCTGGGGGTAGATCCGGACCGACAGACTGCCCGTTCCCACCAGCGATTGGGTCTCTGTGCTCGATTCGTAGCCATCGTTCGTCGTGTTCAGTCCGTTCGCGTACAGTCTCTTGCCACTCATTTTGGCTTTCTTTTTTTCTTTCCACTTTATGTGTTTAGTTCTCTCTCAAAAGTTTCCTCTATTAGAACTGTTGCACCTACTTGGAGGTTACGCTGCTTTGTTTAGTAGGACATCTTTATTTCTTTACATATTAAGTGTCTTTTCCTTTAATTTTGTTGTTTATTTAGATGCCTGTTCTGATATGAAGCAAGATTCACTTTTACCAGAATACCAACCAGAAATACAAGGCTCCTATTCTGCCACCAACTTCATCCTGTACGACTTCAACCAGAAATGAAGACCTGTATACAAATATAGTTAATAACCAAAATAATAAACCATTTAGTCCAAATCTCAAATACACTCCTCATCAATTTCTCCACAAAATAATATATTTTCATCACACTATAATATATATATGTTAATATCTAATAGACTCAATTAAAAAAGAAATGCTTGACATAGCTGTAGAAATTAAGATAATAAGAATCAGACAGAGCTCTCAGGGTTCCCACCCCTGCAAGTCAAGAGGTTAAAGGGATAGTTGAGTTCTGGTAAGGAGAGTACAGTTTTGGTGAAACTGAATTTTAGTAACCAAAACCTGCACCATTACATTACAAACTAATAGTTATAAGTAGAAAGGAACACAAAATTACAAATGACGTAGTAAAGACCATGTTATCATTCAAAAAGAGCTGTTAAAACGTAAGAGGGCGCTCTCTAAACACTCATCGGTTTAAACCATTTTGAATAAAATATTGTGCATGTGATGTTTTGTTGAAATAGTGATTAGATAGAGAAATAACCAACAACTATTTAAACACCTATTTTGTAACTTTTTGAAAAGAGGAAGCATTTTTTTGAATTTTTAACGGCTGGTTCAAAATTCTCTAATAAACCTGGGGCCCCAGCTTTATTACAAATTGTTATATTTATGGATATTTCAGCCGTCTCTGAACCGATTTTGATCAAACAAAGATGATTTTATTATTTAAATATTATGCTCTTTCAAATTTTACACTCAGTTTTTCATTACCTCACAACAAAAAAAAGTAGTCTAGCGCCCTCTCTACCAAAACTCAACTATCCCTTTAACTGCATAATTATCAGGTGTAGCCTCTTCTATATGCCACAGTATGCAATGCATAGTCACACGGCCACACACTCACCACCAGAAATCAAAAACATGATATCGAAATATTTAGCCCAACTAAAAGCCCAAAATTCACCTAGTAGAAAGACCAGTGTATTCCAAATCTGCCTTTATATTCCTTTGGTAAAATCATGCCATACAAATTTGGTATATTCCTGTCCAAAAATGCGTTGTCCAAACGAGCCGCTCACAGAGTCACAGTGACTCATTATTACGAGAAAACTGCAAAACTGACGTTTGCTGTGAACGAACGCAGATGGCACTATCCCTATATCCGTGTGTCGCCTTGCTAATCAAGTCGCATGTATGTTTTTTAAAATAAACTTAGATATCGTAAATTGGTTGTAAATTAATAACCAGAACGTCAATGACGTAGCGCTCATCCGCCATCTCGCAACATAAAATATCGCAAATTTCATGTGGTACACTTTTCAACTGGTCAAAAAATAAAAATTTGATGCCCTGGAAGGGACATAAAAAAAAAAAAATTTAAAAATAAGAGTGAAAAAAATATAAATTGACGCCCTGGAAGCATAGACTTACTACCCATGGGTAGTAAGTCTATGCTGGAAGGGACATGGGGAAAAAAACAAAAAAACAAAAAAACAAAAACAAAAACAAAAAACAAAAAACAAAAAACAATAAACAAATAAATAAATAAAATAAAATAATAATAATAAAAAATAAATAAATAAATAAAATTAATAAAAAACAATTAAAAAAATAAAAAAATAAAATATAATAATAATAAAAAAAATAATAAAAACAATTTAAAAATTTAAAAATTAAAAATTAAAAAATAAAAAAATAAAAAATTACCATAATTAATGAATGGAGAAAAATTTCAAAATTCTGTGTAGAAGTTTAGTGTACCAAAGTTAGCTCTACCAAATCAAATCAAAATCGGTCGAGAAATGAAGGAGAAGCATTTTTTGTGATTTCGAATAAATTTGCATAAATTACCATAGATAATGAATTTCACGATTCTGTGTAGAAGTTTTAAATCCCCCTCCTAGCCCTATCTTATGAAACAATCAGAATCAAAATCGGTTGAAAAATAACGAAGAAGAAGCATTTTGAAAACTGTGGATGGACGGACGGAAGGACGGACGGAAGGACGGAAGGACGGACGGACGACGGACGCCACGCCATGGCATAAGCTCATCGGGCCCTTCGGGCCGGATGAGCTAAAAACGGGAGGTAGTAGCATGTAAATTAGTTTTATTACAATTAAATCGATATAAGGACTGATAGTGTTTAGCAACGATTGTTTACTGACAAAAGCAACTCAATTTGTATCATATTTGACTCAGATAAACAAACCTAGTGTCTTGAATTTAACTAGCCAATTACGATATAGAAAGCTATGTGACTTGTATTGGGAATGTACGACGGTGTGAGACGAAGCGGAGGTAAGCATAAAATATGTTTTTTCTTCGCTTGTATCGACCTTTTTAATAACAGCAACTATTGATATTGTTATACAAGTTATTTTCTGTGTAAAAGGGGGAAAATAGGCAAATATAGAGACCCCAAAAACATAAATTGTGCAACGATTTGAATTGACTTTGTACATGGCAAATTCACCTACTGCTATTTCCCACTAGCAGCGCAAGGGGCTTACGCAGTAAGCCCCTTGACTTGCAGGGGTGCATAATTATGGCATATCCTGCAGGGTTCCACTATCTACAAGAACGTTGCCCTTGCAACTTCAATTTCTAAGCACAAGCATATATAGATCTGCCTTCTTTAAGGAGCATTTTCTGGATATAAGGAAAAGATTAAGAGTTATTGGTATAAATTTAAGCAAAAATGGTCAGGAAACGGGGTGCTTTGAACAAAACATTGGAAAGCAATTTAACATATATACAAAATAAGGCAGGTAGGTCCAAAAGGATGCCACAGTCAAATTCAGGGCACCAAATTTGAAACAAAGTGATCAATTTCAGTCATTTCGTCAGACGCCCAATGGTCCAAGGAATCCTATAATTATATGATTCCATTCATTTCAAACAAATTGTCATAAATTTGCTTTCTTTTTTCTAACAACTGTTGCTCTTTAAATCGTTCATTGATTATTTTGTTATAATTGATTGTGAAAAGGACAATTTGCCAAGGTTTCCGGCATTCTCTTTGAAGACGTGCCCACGACTTGGCATGCACAACTAAAAGAACCGATGCGAAATTGCATTGAACATGGGTTCTTTTAGTCATGTATACCAAGTCGTGGGCACGTCTTCAAAGAGAATGCCGGGTTTCCTTGTTCAGTAAATTAATAGTTGGTTTGATTGACTATTCAGAAATTAACATGATTCTGATAATTGTCATTGTCAATGTCAATATTTTCTACTATTGAGTGCTAGTTTATATTTTGGTTGATTAGACACTGCACTTTTCACTCATGCACTTACCATGCTTTAAGTTAAATTATCTCTTAATTAAGAAGTTGATTTTTACATTGTCATTGAATTGACTTGATAAAGATAAATGATTGCTTCTAATTTGAATTGGGTATTCTTTGATAAATGTGACCTTTTCTCACCCCTGCAAGTCAAGAGGCTACTTTTTCTGGGGTACTATTAACTATAATACATTGCCAAGAATGTCCCAGTGATTTGCCAATGGCAAAAATGCCAGTGTTTTCTGTGTACAGGCGGATAAGGAAGGAGTAATCTCACCTCAGCTCAGCCTCAGGCTCCAGCTGACTGGACCACATTTACTTAGTAGATGTGGCTCAGCTCAGAAATATTTTGACGACTTCACTTAGTCAGGCTCAGTCTCCAGTCTTGAGGTTCAACTTCAAGTTCTTCACCTAGCTACGCTACAGTACGTTTCTCATTCTGTCCCCCGGCACTGAGCTGCGCCGCTGCAAACGGTGCACACGCACAGCCCCACATACACGGCTGGCTGGCTGCAGCTGTCAAAAACAACTGTAGTTCGACCTAGAAAATACTTGAATGTACGTTGTGTGATTTGCTATAATGCATAAAATCACATTAGTCAAACAATGCGCTCAATAAATTCGTCAGAGCGCGACTGGCTAGCAATAGATAGTGATACTGATGGCTGGCTAATTTTACTCACTGAGGCTGAGCTGAGCTGAGCTGTGGTACTTTTGCGGGTCATGTGATTTGTTTGTCATGAGCGGTCATGTGACATACCTGCTGCACACATTGTTCGCCGCGAGCATGGTCTACACCAATTTGGTCTGCTCTTGTTTTGTCTACTAGTACTAACTGCAAAAAGGCCTGTCCATGGGGGTCAGTCCAATCGATGGGTCGGTCCCGTTGCTACAAGGGGGGGGGGGGGGGGCACGGATCACGTGCCCTTAGTAATTTGGCCAAAACAATAACAAATAAGGGATTGTTTTAAATATAAAGATATACAAAATAGTAAATGTGCCCCGGCCCCCAAACTAATTTGCTTTCGACCACGCTATGCCACAGACTGATCTCGGATTTGGGGTTGAAGGCAGTGGCGTAGATCTGTTTTGAGAATCGGAGGGGGGGGGGGGGGGGTGGGAGGGCGTCCCCTCTCCCATGCAGTGGCGTAAATGAGCAAAAACTTTTGGGGGGGCAGAACCAAATCCGTATCACAACCGGATATTGCGAGGGAGCGAAGCGACCAAGCCCGAAGCAGGGGCGGATCTAGCTTTTTTTTTTGCTAAGGGGGGGGGGGGGTTGACCCAATGACGATGCGGAGCATCGTCCACGAGGCGCGAAGCGGCGATTTTTTGCTATTTTGAAACCCCCGTAAGTGATGTCTTTTTTGCTACGGGGGGTTTGAACCAATGACGATGCGGAGCCTCGTCCACGAGCCGCGAAGCGGCGATTTTTTTTTTGCTATTTTGACCCCCTGTAAGTGATGTTTTCCACATCACAAATTTAACTTGTCAGCCCAAGGGGAGGGGTTTAAACCCCCCTAACCCCCCCCCCCCCCCGTAGATTCCGCCACTGCGAAGGAGCGAAAGCGACTGAGGCGGGGGGTGGGGGTTGGGAGGGGTGTCCCCCCTCTCACGGTAGGGAGCTTTTGCATTTTTGGACTTGAAACTGTGCAATCTGGTCCATACATGTACCTGGAAAGGAAATTCTGACTTGACGACATTTAGTATAATGTGCGTTGTCCGGGGGGGGGGGGGGGGGGGGGGGGGGTACTCAGATTATAGTCGGACGGGGGTTGTGCGGCTGAAAACATCCCAACCCCTTACATACATCCAAGGGTCCTTTTGCTGTAAATAGGTACTCATGTGTATGGATTTTTTTTGAAAAATGGACCCATGTCTAAGGATTTTTTGTGAAAAATGGACCCATGTCTGAGGATTTCGAACTTAAATATTACATTTTTTTAGCTGTAATATAATACAATGGCCAATCATTTTGCATTTTTTGGATACATTTTTGTATTATTAGTGAACTGTACCATACTACAGGGGCGGCGCCAGGGTATTTTCCTAGGGAGGGCGAAAGTGTAAAAAATTGAGGGTGCGAAGCCGACCGAGTGGGGGGAGGGCAATTTTTACACTAGAATGGAGCTATCTGGTGCATATCGTAGGTGAAATTCTCAATTTTTCAAATGATTGAAAACAGTGAATAGTCTTCGATTATGATGGCGGTAATTTGCATAAATATTAATAATGCGAGCGAGCGGAGCGAGCTTAAAAATTTTAGCAATTTCACAGCGAAAAATTGCCATTTGTTTCAATATTATTGTATGGGTATATTTGTTTTTATTACTTATGATGGGTAATATATAAAACACTCGAGGTTGTGAAATATCATTTATGCGAGCGAGCGAAGCGAGCTTGAAATTTTTAGCAATTTCACATCGGAACATTTTTTTGTTCCAATATTATTGTATAGGTATCTTCATTTTTACAATATGGCGTTATATGGCAATATGGCAATATGGTGTTATGGTAAACATATAAAACCACCAGAGGTTGTGAAATATCATGTATGCGAGCGAGCGGAGCGAGCTTGAAAAATTTTAAGCAATTTCACAGCGGAAAATTGTCATTTGTTTCAATATTGTATGGGTATATTCGTTTTTATTACTTATGATATGGCGTTATATAACACCCGAGGTTGTGCAATATCATGTATGCGAGCGAGCGGAGCGAGCTTGAAAATTTTAGCAATTTCACATCGGAAAATTGTCGTTTGTTTCAATATTGTATAGGTATATTCGTTTTATTACTTATGATATGGCGTTATATAACACCCGAGGTTGTGAAATATCATGTATGCGAGCGAGCGGAGCGAGCTTGAAAATTTTAGCAATTTCACATCGGCAAATCCCAAAATCCCGGAACAATGAGGGAGAAAAGAGGGGAAAGGAATACATGAAAAAAGGGACCCATGTCTAAGGATTTTTCTTGTAAAAAGTCACCCTTCCCAGCGGCACATCCCCGTAATACCCAATATACGTGAGTACCCCCCCGCCCCCGGGGTTGCGTTAGTGCGTCATCATCGTCATGATTCTTAACCAGAAGAGGTTATTATTGATTCGTGAAGAAAAACAAAAATGCACCCCCCAAAATAATATTCGCAAAGTGACATATTCAGTTCAAACAGTGCATCAAAAGCATTATTTTATGACAAAAACAATGAACATTGTATTCCCAGACGTATACAAGACCGATTCCCGAGGGAGCGAAACGATAACCGAGAGGGGGAAGGGTGATGGGAGGGTGTGATGGGTAGGTGGGTGCACGGTAAAGGTGCTTTTGCAATGTTTTAATTGAAATTATGCAATCTGGTGCATACTTGGGAAGGAAATTTGACTTGACATGAAGTAAAATCTGAGTTTTCTTGTCTAAAGAAATACTCTTTCAATCAACTCTTTCTTTCAATCACTTTTATCGAATTAGATAAAAAGCCATGATTTGAATTTATTTGGGGGGTCAAGCGCCCCCCATGACCCCCCACCAGTAATAGAGAGCTTTTGCAATTTTTCATTTGAAATAATGCAATCTGGTGCATAACTTGGAATTTGTGAAATTGGTGTTTAAAAGGGGTAGTTTCAGTTTTGGTAAAGAGGGCGCTGCACAACACAATTTTTTCGTGAGGTAATGAAAAACTGAGTGTCGAATTTGAAAGAACATGCAATTTTAATGGCAGAATAAACTTTATTTGGTCAAAATCGGTTCAGAAATAGCTAAAATGTTAATAAATATATCCGATCGTATTTATTTGGACCCCAAATAAATACGATGATTTAAAAAAAAAAAAAAAAAAAAATGCTTACACTTTTTCAAAAATGTTCGAAAGCGGTTTTTTAAATAGTTGTTGATAATCTCTATTTAATCATTATTTCAACAAAACATTACATGCATAATTTTGTATGAAAAATGGTTGAAACCAATGCCTTATTAGAGAGCGCCCCTCTTCTGTTTAAATGCCTTTTTGAATGATAACAGGCTTTTTACTTAGTCGTTTGTATTTGTGTATACCTTTCGAGCATGGTGGGGATATAAATATTAGTTTGTAATCTTACTGTGCAGGTTCTGGTTACTAAAGTTCAGCCTTACCAAAACTGTACTACCCCTTTAAAATAGGGGGGGGGGGGGGGAAATGTAAAAAAAATCGGGGGCCTACTTATCAAACTTGCATGCATAAAAATAACACTCTCAAATCTGTTCTGTATTGAACTCTATGCATATTTTTATGATTTTCGAGGGCTCTTTTTGGCATTTCTGGGGCGAATTCGCCCCGAGCCCCCGTGCCTTGTATTTTTTCACTGGTTTAGAACATTATTTTCATTAATATTCTTAATTTTAAAAATGCATTTTTATAAAGATTTAACTTTGAAAAAAAGAGTGGGGGATGTTTGTACAGGCCCGACTCTATGGGGCATCCGATCAAAATAGTACAACACTTGTTTTAATTACAATACAATCTGGGTTCCCACCTCTTTGAATCGGACAAAAATAATTTTAAAAATACAAAAAATATGCATAAATTATAAGTGAGAGGGGTATACAGGGTGTCTCAAAAAGAATGTTACAGTCAGGAAAAAAAGTATTAAAATATGATAATTTGATCATTGTTTAGGTTAATTTGGTACCATATTACAGAGGAAGAGTTGTGCTTTCAGATGCTCTTCCAAATCGACCTTGCTTCAGGATTCTGATCGCCTCATATTCTAGCACTTTTGCCAGTTCCGAATGGTGTCGCAAAGCTGAAAGCGTTTGCCTTGTTACTATTTTCCTTGTATTGATTGTAGACATTTGTCAGGCTTTGCGTTTGAATATTGAGACCATAAAGAGAGTTTATTCAAGGGATAACTAATTTTAAAGTGTATAATAGCAAAGGCTCGCATTGTAATAATACACATTAATGCTCAAACACTACGTCAGTAGACGAATCTGTGAATATTTTGTAAAGCCTCTGTTGATCCAACAAAAAGCGTGACATCCATTGAAATGTAATTCAGACATTGGTAACAACACATTTAAGCACCGTATTTAGCCAATTTAATAATTGCTTAATACATGCTACATAATAGTGCTCTAAAAATAATTACATGTTGGTAAGTCATGTAATGCACGTACAGCACGTAAATTGACACAAAGTGGATTTCGATATTTTTGCTAATTCAAATGACCATATCTCACGACTGATAAACCCAAATAAGCTGAGATAAAAACCAGCAGGAAGCCTGATTATTTTTCTTTAATATGACACCAAATATGTATGTTTCTCAAATTACCTTCATACCTTAAAAAAAAAAATATCCAACTGCATGTAGGCTACCATTCTTTTGAGACACCCTATATAGGGCATCTGTCAGGGACCTTTTTTCATTCTTGGGGGAAAAAACTTATATTTTGACTCATTACTTTAATTAACTAATGAATTATTAAAAGCATTATTCTTTTGTAAAATGTATTTATTTATTATTATTTTTGTTGTTGAGCGGGGGGGGGGGGGGGGGGGGGGGGGGTGGGGTGGGATGGAGGGATGCTCCTATCTGATCCCCCTTTTGAGGAGTTAGAACCCAAAACGCTCAGTCTTAAGTTAGTTGCACAATAAGGTTGAATCAATTTTATTAAATGTGTATCAACTAAAGATATCAGTTATAGTTGTATTCAGCTCTATGACGCCATTATCATTATCTACCTAAATTATATCGATGTTATAGACACACACACGTACACACACACACAGCACATGGATATTAGACACACGTTCGTTCACACATCATATACGAATACGTTTTTTTTATTTTTTGTAGTACAGTCGATCACAAAATGTCATTTATTTTCGTTTACATATAACATATTTTCTAACGATAAATTATCATGTATATTATTAATAATAACAAGACAATAATTAAAAACAATTTTGATTAGATAATTTGTTTCTTGAAAGGAGATTTGCAAAAAATATTCTGAAAATTTATTATGAGATCCAAATCGGCAACGTCAGTAAGCCATACAATAGGAGCAATATGGCACCGTAAACTGAGAATTCTGGTGTCGCAAGTCGGTTAAAATACCCCTTTTATTTTGGAGAATCTACGGTATTTCGTAATTATTTTCAGTTTATAGTTTTCTTTGATATCTGCAAGATCAACGAGGGGACCTTTCAGCCCACTTGATGGTCTATAACTTGAAAGAATGAAATAATGAATCTGGATTCCCTTTCGCTGGCCTTTTCTCAGATTACCAATCTTGTGGCCAATCTCAACAAGAAAAATTACAAGCAAAGTGGTGGGGAAATCTCACGCGTGAGTATTAATTGAACGTCATTACATGTTTTTATATTGTTTGATGCATGAAAAATTGTGTGTTTAATATTTTTTCCCAAATGATATCTTAGGAAATTAAATTTAAAGAAACGACGTTTGAAAAAAAATAAAGAAAAAGATGTGCATGTTCGCAAATGCGGAACAGCGGAAGGAACGTATACTCCGATTACTCGGATCCGGCCTACAAGTTGTAGACGTAGTTGTAGTAAAACTACGTCTACGACTACGACTACGTCTACGACTACGACTACGTCAACAAGCTAGTCCAAGAAGACTAAAGGTAGAGACATTTACATTAACATTTGGACGTTTTTTTTTAACATGTCATACCTTTTAGTCCTAGTCCATAGTGTACACGTTCTGTATCTAGCCACTTATCCACCCAAAAAACACTCCAATTTGGTTGGAAATATTTCGGCTACTCACCTGAATTTTCACGACTAGGCAGATGTTTACTCTCTTTCTGCAATTGTGCTGTCCCAAATACGTTTACAAGTTGTAATTCTGGTAAAATTAACACTTTTCCGAGGTAAACACAGCCCGATGTTTGATGACCAAGAATTCCTGTAACATGCTATTCAACGCAATTGCACATGGTAGTATTGTATTCGCCGTGTAGACATTTGCATAACACACGGCTCGCGAATATAATACCGTTGCATGTTGCAGGTTATACATGCAACGGTATTATATTCGCGAGCCGTGTGTTATGCAAATGTCTATACACGGCGAATACAATACTACATTGTGCAATTGCGTTGAATAGCATGTTACGGAAATTCTTGGTCATCAAACATCGGGCTGTGTTTACCTCGGAAAAGTGTTAATTTTACCAGAATTACAACTTGTAAACGTATTTGGGACAGCACAATTGCAGAAAGAGAGTAAACATCTGCCTAGACCTAGTCGTGAAAATTCAGGTGAATAGCCGAAATATTTCCAACCAAATTGGAGGGTTTTTTGGGTGGATAAGTGGCTAGATACAGAACGTGTACACTATGGACTAGGACTAAAGGTATGACATGTTAAAAAAAAACGTCCAAATGTTAATGTAAATGTCTCTACCTTTAGTCTTCTTGGACTATCAACAAGCGCAAGTCCAACATTTTGCAGAATTCAGAATCGGCTGACCAGATGAGGTCTACACGATCTCGTCAATTATGCACAAGTTTGTCTACTCCGCCACAACAATGTCGATCAATATGGTTGAGAGACCCCCACTTCGGCACCCTAAAAAAACATTTCCGACAGTTTTAGACTTAAAAATCGTACAAATTTCTTAAAATTGTACTCACACATTAAGAAAATAGTTTAAAATAGTGCAGATTCCGATGCGATAATCAGATTTGCCATATACTTTGACTTGAGATATCGCCTTCATACTCGCGCGTTGTTTTTTTGCTTCACGAGTTTGAAGTGTTTTTTTAAACCGGCACCCCCTCAACACTCATTGACAATGCACGCAACTCAAACATTTTCCAGCATTTCCCGAAGAAAATAAGCGTCCTGAGGCGTTTATACCGCGTTTTGCCGCGCACCAGTGGCAGCGCGCATGTGAATGGCATTCCCTAACTGTGATCAGCGCCGTCCGTAGGACGGCGCTGTGAAGACGAGACGTTAAAAAATTTGATGGAATTTTGCGACGGGTGGTTTCAAGAACTTTACATCTATTATTTTTTTTTTTTTTTTAGTTCTAGACATGAATTAAACCTTCAACCTACCTTGCTTGCTATTTAATTTGTTGCAAAATAATGATAACTTACCTCAAATTGATGATGATGATGATGATGACTGTTATTTCCTTCGTCTTTGTTCGCTGCATGCAATGTCAGGTGACCGAAAACTCGTCGGCAATGCATAGCGCATGCGCGGGGCGATCGGTTAGGTGCGTTGCTTATGCCGACAAGTTTTTGATCACCTGATATTGCATGCAGCGAACAAATTCGGAAACCATTTTCGTCACTTCTGTAATCTTGCCAGTTTTATAGTAAATTTCAGTATAAATAAAACGAATGGAGCATCAGACATTTTACGATTTGGATCATTGATGCCCATGCATAACATAATTCGTAAGTATGAACCGAGATATGTTATTTAAAGTATGATATTGTGTTTTTTTGTATAAGTGTGTTTGCCGTTGAAGCCTATAAAGTGTTACCATCACGGTATACACACCTCAGTATGCCAGGCGCCGTACTACGTACGGCGCCTGGTTAGGTTAGGCATTCCCATGCAAAACAATCACGTTCGGTCAATAAAACGCGACATTTTGCGTCAGGAAGAGGCTTCTTTTTTGGATGGGTTTACAAGAAAGTTGATTTGGAGAAAAATTGGTAAATTCTTGAAGATATTTTACATCAAATGTGTTCTTTATGAGTTTATACAGCTGCTCGTATAATTTCCACTTTGATTTTATGCATCAGTTGTTTGTTTTGTGCCGTCAAACTAGTATTGGTGTCTGGCAATAGGACTCGATACCATTACACCTACCATACATGTGTCATGCAGTGAAATGCAATATGCATCACTCATCAGTGTTCAAGTTTCAACACAAAAACTCGCAATATCCATGACCATGATTTCATGTGCCAGCTCGGCTACCATTTCATGCACAGTATTTTTCAATTATTTATTATATTTTGTGTGCGAGTGCATTTCCTTTTGAGGCAGAGGGCTTGCCTTTGGATTTGTTGAAGTTTGACCTAAATCCAATGTAATCATGTTGAAAGAACATTTATTTTATGAAATTTCACTTGCCCTAATTAATGCCAATTTAATATTTACTTGCCCCAGCCAATCGGGCAACTGCTAGTGTCATGTCGAGCCCTGTTTAATCCTATATCCATAATCTGTCCGGAATTGGTTAACAATGTTCTTATTTTATTTTCTCTGTATCTGCGTAGCTCGACCCTCTAAAGAATAAACAGATGGATTCAAGGTTCTTTATTATTTTGTTGAACTTTGTTACATCTTGTTCTTGTTTTTATTCCAATTCTCTGTATCCGCTTAGCTTGTCTCTTAAAGGGATAGTTGAGTTTTGGTATAGAGTACAGTTTTGGTCAAACTGAATTTTAGTAACCAAAACCTGCACCATACAAATACAAACTAATAGTTATAATAACTCCACCATGATCAAAAGGTATACAAAATTACGATTAAGTAAAAAGCCTGTTATTAAAACTCATTGGTTCAAACCATTTAAAATAAAATATTGCGCATGTGATGTTTTGTTGAAATAGTGATTAGATAGATACATGTAGATAATCAACAACTATTTAAAAAACATTTTTGTAAAATTTTGAAAAGAGGAAGCATTTAAAAAAATCTTTTAAGTACGGCTGGTTCAAAATTCTGGTTAATTTCTGAACTGATTTTTATCAAATAAAGTTTACTCTGTCATTAAAATTGTATGCTCTTTCAAATTTGACACTCAGTTTTTCAATATCTCACAAACAAATTATTTTGTGTAGCACCCTCTATACCAAAACTCAACTAATCCCTTTAACACGGTTCTACAATCAATTTTGCATTTCAGAAATTGCTTCATAATAACTTTGATACATCTTGTTCTTGTTCTTTTTGTTCTCTGTATCTTTGTAGCTCGTCTCTCAAAACGGGCCAGAGGCAGACAGGCACTTGCTGCGCTGCCTCTTCTCTTACATTGACTTCGGAGATGGTAAGAGCGGCAGCAAGGACTTTCATGAGGTGAGAAAGTAGCCAAGTTATGAACGCATACAGTTGAACGTTTGTATAATTACCACCTGAGGGAAACTAGAATAATGTAACCAGGTGACCCCTATAGACAGCTTCCATAACACAAATTTCCCCTAGATGTAGGGGATAAATTTTGGTGGACAATATACATGTATATGGGCAATTCCACCATAACGGAATTACATTCAGAGACGTTTTTTGCTCATTATTTCATTCCCTGCGCAATATTCTCATGACTTAAGTAAATTTTGATACTTATATAAGTTGTACGGGTAACCAGGCTACAACATGATAGGGAAATGGTTTTATATCTTCCATGTGTTGTTGCACACTAGACCAATATGTGTGACCGTAACGGAATTACCGGAGAATGGAGTTTTTTTTTTGCTACAAGTTTGCGTTGATTTTCTCTGAAATATAAGACACTTTGAAACTGATTTTATGTATTTTTTGTATCTTGATAATGTCAACTTCATTTTGGAACAAGTACGTGCATAAACAACACAATGATAAGTTCACAAATTCACTTTTTTGAAAAAAGACCACTGTAACGGAATTACACAAATTTGTAACGGAATTACATCTCTGAAAGTTACAAGGAAAACTCAATTATTTTGCACTCAACTTTTCTTACATGCTAATGCAAACATCAAGGCTATCTAGTACTTGAATATAAACCATAAATTGACATATCTGTAAAGCAATTTTTGAACTTGTTATGTGTAAAATAAATGAAAATATGGCCAAAATACAAATAAGAGTGAAATTTGAAAAAAATATTGGAAAACTCCAGCTTTATTTCGGTTTATTTTCAGCTTTATATTAGTAGGCAAGAAATTAAAAAGGATTGCATCAATTAAATGAAAGAAAAATCCTAGAAACTATGTCCACTAAAGTGTGTAACGGAATTACACAACTTAAGCAGTGGGATCAACTTTTCCACAAATCGGTACATGAACAACAAAAAATTCACATTTTAGCTTCAATACTTTTCAAAAATCAATAATTTGACAATAATAACCATATTTGAAGTAAAAAATAGCAACATTTTTGAATTTTTCCTTTACTTCAAGAAAAATGGTTAAATTGTGAAAAAACCCAAAGTAAAAAAAAAAAAAAGTACCTACATTATGTGACATGCTAAAGAACTGCACATCATCAATATCAAGAAACATTTAAACAATTTAAAAACACAAACAGGTCAAATAATTCAACTTTCAATGCTATAAAGCCTCGTAAACTTCCTGAATATTGGAAATCTGTGTGAATGGAAATGCATTGTGAATGGGCAATTCCACTGTTACAGAATGGCATATAAGTGATTTTTAGCTCTGTTTTCTTAATCATATTTAAAATTCCTTTCACTTCCACAGTTTTTACAACTTTAATAACTGGCAGGGGTACTATAGGTACAAATCTATAACACTGTAGCGTCAGGAGACCAAAATACAATCATAACGGAAAGGGGTCTTTTATTCAACACTAACTTTGTAATGATTTTCTGCAAAAGCTACCACAACAAATTCTTCATTGGTAATAAAAACTTATCATTCAAGTTACAAACTTGAATTTGGTACATCTTTTTTCCAGAAATGATCTATTTTAACCTCTGAAATTACCTTAAGACAAACGAATGTCACTGTAACGGAATTACGCCTGTGAAATCCACCCATGAATCCACCCATGAAAATGCAATTTCTTGGTTACATTTTTCTGCGTACAGTCTATAGTAAAGAATTTGTATGCATTGTTAATTTGTATGCATTGTTAAACAATGTATGCATTGTTAAACTCTTACATAAGGAACAGAACAAATCCTGAATTTATGTGTGTGCGTAACAGAATTACAAACAAATCGAGATTTGTTATATAAACTCTTGTTATATTCTAAAATTATTCTTTTAAAAAATTCATCCTAAAGTGATCTTAATTTACTCTCAAATCAATTTAGAATGCGTTTTCATTCATTTCATGAAATACATGTACGGATATAAACATGTATGATCCAAATACAAAAAGTTAGCATATATAAAATATGAAAATCGAATTGCAAAAAATGAAAGACACCTTTAGGAATTCCCATTTGAAAATGCAAATACTTTGTACATTTTCTTTGATCTGCATACAGAAGCACACTGAACACTCAATGAATTCTGACTTTATGATAATGAATAAAACATATCTTAGCCTATATTATGTAGTTTTGAATATCTTGAAGCCTATTTATGTTTGATTATATATGCTTCAGTTTAATACAAATTTACATAATTAATGGTGAGTTATGAGCCCTTAACTGATCAATGATATTCAAATCTACATACAAAATTATTAATATTAAATCTCCTTGAAAGTTGAAGGTATGATTTATATCTTAAAATACATCAATGTAAATTAATGTGAGAAAATAAATGTAGAACCAGTGTCATACTAATTACTGGATATTTTTAAATTTTTGTTATTGTTTTTGTTTTTCCCTTTCTAAAGTACAAACATGAATCTGCTGCATCTTCATAATTTCAGTCAAGTGGGTCTTGCTGGAAACTAATTTAATGATAGAACATTATCATCTCTATTATGTTAATGGAGAAATTAGAGAAATTATCTATCGTGTATCAATTTAGTTAAATCACCATTGATGCAATATGAAGCATGTGAGGTAATGAGTCACATAAAGTAACATTGTACAGTACATGTATGTATAATGACTTATTGTCTACAGGGCTACAGTTCATGCTATTTAAAGGGTATTTCTACATTCAGAACAAGAAAAAATGTTATTTTCAGCAATATCATTCAATACCTTACAAACCATGTGCATGTAATTCCGTTACGTAACGGAATTACTAATACTGTTACGCCATTTTTGGAAAAAGTAGTGACATTATTTCAGAAAATTATGTTGGAAGTTCTTAGGACTATGGTGAAGGAAGAGAATTCACAATGACATGACTAAAGAACAAGTAATAAGATATTGAGAAAAACTTAAAACGTTTTATCGTAACGGAATTACGATCAAATGTGCATAGATTTTAAAAATTTCTCAAAAAAATATGCAATGAAGTTACTGCCCATGCTTTACAATTTGTGATTGTTACAACATCGTATGGAAAATATGAGAAAATGAGCAGAAACAGTCATTGAATTAAAAGATTCACTTTATTTTCACAAAATGAAGCTGATTTATGAATAAAAGGTCATAAATTTCTGTTCAATTCAAGCAGAAATATTTGAAAAACCAATCGAGCTATATACAAACGGTTTTCAGTTTCCTAAAATTCAAGTTTTCCTCTATTGATAACAGTTTGATTTAGGGAAGATTGCTCAACTTTGAGATGTGGTGTTTTTGCCTTCTCTCATACGGAATTGCCCATATAGGCTGGTTGGCTTAGACAAGTGGCCACTAAAACAGGTTTGACCATTTGGGATGATAGGTAGTTTCTTGCCCTGAACAGTGGCCCTGGTTCCAGTGTTCACTAGAAATTCCATTTGGCTACAAGAAAGTCTTATATTGGCCACCAACAAAGAAGGATGTACACACAATACACAGCCGCATGTCTATGGTGAGAGTCTATCTTGGGGGTGTTGCACAAAGAGTTCCAATCAGTTGTAAAGTTGCAATTAATTGCAAGTCAGAAAATATGCACATTTGAACCTGTCAGATTTGAATATTTAGTCACATGTTATGTCTTGCAATTAATTCAAAATTTACAATCTATTGCAACTCGTTGTGCAACACGTCCCAGACCTCTTGTGTCATTTTGGCCACCTATAAGAAAATCTTTAGGGAGAGCCCTGATATGGGATGATCCATCTTCAAAAAGTGAATGCCCTGCAAATGATCTCTGAAAATTTCACAGAAATGCCTTTGAGATCTGTCTACATTGTTCTAATACATTTAGTCTTTAAAGGGTGACTAAATTACAAATGCATGTTGACTTTTGTTGATCTGTAATAATGAATACATCACATATCTTTTGACTTTTTGATGTACATTTGTGTCATATTTTTTATATTATATAAACCTCACCCCTAAAAAAACCCATCCAGAAGCTTATGACTTTTCTGACATCATATGCCAGACAATTGATCAGTTGGCTAGATGAACAAAAGACACTTGTGACTACATGTTCACAATAGCATTGCATGTCTTCATTGAAACCCTTCTTTTCATGGTGAGTGGGCATTGTATAAAAAAGTATGCAATGCTATTGTGAACAAGGTGGTCAGTTGAGGGAAGGGACATCCAATGTCTTTTGTTCATCTAGCTGACTGATCAATTGACTGGCATATGATGTCAGAAAAGTCATAAGCTTCTGGATGGGTTTTTTTAGGGTGGGGCTTAGCAGGTAGAATAGGGTAATAGAAAAAATAATATAAAAAATATGACACAAATGTACATCAACAAGTCAAAAGATATGTGATGTATTCATCATTACAGATCAACAAAAGTCAACATGCATTTGTAATTTAGTCACCCTTTAATTATTAATAATTTGAAATGCATTACTAGTGGGATTGCAAGTGAGCTAAGTAGCCCCCCCCCCCCCCCCCAATATTTTCTGCTGATATGCAGCTGAAATGATCTATTTAAAAAATGCGAATTCTACCTATTCCCTCGGATGTTTTATATTCATTATTTTGTTTAATTTTCATTGCAGACTCAACTGTTGATTCAGGAGTGCTCATCTCTCATCACCAAACCCAATTTTGTCTCAACTCTGTGCTTTGCCATAGACAATCCTCTGGATCAGCAGAAGGTATGCAAGCTTCCACATTAACTTTATTTTCTATTTGCCCATTTGGGCAAGTAAATTCATGAATTTCCAGATTCTACTTACTCAAAGAAAACATCTACTTGCCCCTAAAAACTTAATGTGAAACAAAAGAACATTTAATCATTCTAGGTAACTGGATTTGCATGGCAAATTTATTGCTTGTTTCTATATTGTAGATGAGATTTACACACAACAATTTACATTTTTCTCTCAAAGTTGAAAAGAAATGTCAGTTGCCCGATCAGGCAACTAAACTAGACCATTTGTTACCGGCTATAGCAAAACCCTGGACTTGTCGGTAATTCATGTTTTGAAGAAATTGGCATTTTAAGTTCACATAATGTGTGTAAAAGACATATGATTGTAAAATTGAAACAATCATATCTTCGCCAACTATTGACCAATTTGTTAGAACAAAGCATGAAATGAAAGCTTGTGATAAGGCCTTTCTGATGGTATGAAAATCTACATTTTGATTTTTACCGACGAGTGTAGGGTTTGCTATTAAAATGTACTTGCCCGACATCAATTTTTACTTGCCCCGGGCAATAGGGCAAGTGTAAGTGTCAAGCCCGGAAGTATGTAATGTATGGGAGTGATGACGTCACATCCTCTTGTTATAACGTAGCAATGGTTCTTAACAACGTGTCCTTTGATTCAGGCTTTTGGTAGTGGGTGTTGTGCTAGACAACTGCCTTCATCACAACCGCTCATTCAGAAATTTCTGGCTTGCCTGGCATTGTTTAGAACCATTACTACCCATGGCAATAAGAATCTTTGACGTCACACTTCAGTCTCTTAAAGTGAAACAAATGATAGTAACGATACCAGTAATTATGTGGATTCATGTAATGCATGTATACGTCTTTGAAGTTGTGACACTCCTGGTAATAAAAATTATATAACAAAACAATTTGTCTATAGATAATGAGCTGTTGCCACAAAACCCTTGTAAAGTCAGCAAATTTAAAGCTGAGAAAATGGAAATAATATTTGACTTTGTCAATGCACTGTCAGTATCTCTGTCATTGCTTGATTTCTAACCCTTTATGTGTAGGTTGTAATTACTGAAGTATAACAAGTTACCACCGGAAATCTGAGATTTTAGAGTGTGCAAGCCACATGCTAATGGCCAGGGTAATGTCAGAGCTGCCGAGTCTCCCTGATTCTGCAGGAGGCTCCCTGTAAATGCACAGATCAGTTTGCATCCTGACAAACAGAATTGAAAATCCTCCTGATTAAGGAAGGATTTTCCCCATTGTGGTGCATGTATTTCTTAATTATCTCCCCGATTGCTGCTTGAATCCTCCCTGAACTAGACATGTCATTGTTGGCAGTTCTGTATTATTGTAAATTGAGTAGATATGATGATCAATCAGGCTATATGAATTGAATATTATTATTATAATATATACTATTATTATTATTATGATGATTACATGTCAGTAATAATATTCCTTCATCTTATCCCACATGCAGAGTCTCAGGCCAAGCTCGCAGCTTTTCGCCCAGCTGAGCAAGATCTTGAAACTCACTTCAGTGCAGGAAGTTGTGTTTGGTCTTGCTCTTACACATTCAGTGAGAGGAGAAACAAGATCTCTCGGTAAGTACTTTAAAAACAAAATTACTGTCAACCAGGTAAAACAAAAAGTTCTTTGGGAGTTAGTTTTCAAGCTAGCTTGCATGAAAATAGCACTCCTAAGTTTGGTTGGGTTTAACTCTAAGCAACTCTAAGCTAACCTGCCTATATTGGCCACCAAAAGTGATTCCCTGTAGAGAAAAACAATGTGGAACCTGTCTACAGTGGCCACTTTTTTGTTTTGTTTCCCTGGTCACTCACTATACACATGTTTGAAAGTATAAAAAGATGTCTATGAGAGAATGAGGGAATCTTCTCCAAGTTGCTACAAATTTTGTTTTGGGGTGAGTAAATTTTGGTTGCTTGGCTATAAAGGCAAGTGTAATAAAATGAGTCAAAGTGCCATATTACTCTAATTAGGAAAATACTACATAGCTTGCCTATAATTTAAGATGACAGATTTTTAAAATCTAGGTCTTTTAGAGAAGTAATCAATTGAAGACGTTGAACAAATTAATGGAAATTTAAAGAAGTTATGTATTTAGAAATCTGAAAACATGCAATGAAGTTTAAACAATAAAGTGCACAGTTTGTACAACGTTTCTTTAAATTTAGTTATACAGGTTCTTTCTCATGGACTATTTTCTTCAAATATTTTCTGTTCTTTGTTTTTCATATTTAATAGCTCACCTATTTGTAAAGCAGAAGTTGCCTGATCTCCTCCGTGCCTACATAGATGCTGGTATGTTGAAATAGTTTTATTAATTCATCATGAGTTGATAAAGTTTGTCAAAGTTGTTACAACTATAAAATAAACAACAATTTAACAAACAGAGTCTAAAAATATCACTGAATATGTCACGTTATCCTTCCTGCTATGTGTTTTCAGTAATATCTGACTCGGAACGAAGCATTTACTGATCTTTGTATCAAATAGGATTATATATGAATAGCATATATATTGGAAAACCATATAAAATAGTGTATTCATTTGATTGTTGGGCACTTTTAATAATAGTCCTGAGTTTGGGCGAAATTGGGTTGGGGGGGGGGGGGGGGGGGGGTCTACTTTTCAAGCCAGATTTTTTCCAGTTTTGAGTATTGAGTTTTTCCAGGACTATTTTTTTCTTTACCGTATGTGAGGTCAACATTTACCTCGAGCATTGTGCTGTTCATACATGTATTCCTCACATGTATTTAAACTGTATATATTGTCCTTTTGTGTACAGACATACGTAACCAACAAGAGACTGGATTAGCAGACTTTTCTGTAGAGATCCTTCAATTGCTACTGACCCACCTGCTCTTCCGTTCCCCGGACCAGCTTGGCCTAGGGACTGCCCAGCAGGAGGCTTTCTTAAAGACACTCAAGAAAGGTTTGTTTATTGGAATTTTACATTAGTATGATAATATGTGTATGCCTGCATACATGATCTTAATTTTTACTTGTTTGTTCTTTTTTTAATAGATGTCAAGCATTTGTTCCCAATTTGTTCCTGTTAAAATGAATAAAATAAAGATGTATTCAGAGTTTGTGATAAACCAGCATGTTACAAGAGTGCATACACCATGGGCGTCGATACTTACGTAATACCCATTCATCAGGGGGGGATGGATGAATGGATCATCCCCCCCTGATCAATGGGTATCAATGACAGATCGACGCCCGTGGCATACACATTGGTATTCACATTTTTATGGGACTGGGGATGAGATCTCTCTGCTGCAGCAAAATTTTGCAAGACGTACAAGGGAATTTTAAATTTTGTATTAACCAATTAAGACTGAATCCGAGAATACTCAGGCTATGGTCTATAGAGAATGCATGTTATGCCGAAATCAATCGGTCTGGAATGGGTTATATGAGAAATTATGCCACTATGTCAGGATAAAAAACATTGTAAAGAGATGCAATCGATTGTAAAGGTACTACTAATTGCAAGTCAGAACATGTGACTAAATGCGCAAATCTGATTGATTTAAATGTGCACATTTTCTGACTTGTAAATTAGTTGTGCTGGCACAACTTTACAAATCAATTGCAACTTTTTCTGTAACGGGGCCCTGAAGTGGGAAAAATATGCAGGTTACTATTCTACAAACCTAATAACAGGCAAAAGGAATACAATGAGGTCCAAGTATTTTGTCTCAAAGGATGCAGCTGCACTAGAGTGTTGTAAACAGGCGTAGCGACTTACTAATACCTATTCAACTGGGGGGGATGGATGAATAGATCATCCCCCCCAGTTGAATGGGTATCAATGACATGTCTACGCCCTGGTTGTAAACATTCTTTACCTAAGAAGGAAAACAACAACAACTGTTGAGTATTCTAATGTAACCATGAGAATTCACATGTATTTGCACCCCTTTTGTCATAAGTGCACATGTGGCATATTTGTGACACTGCCAGCATAGGTCATTGTTTAGAGTTCACCTGGCATGCTATGTGAAAAATGCAGCCCTTTCATGAATATTCATAACCTGCTGGCATGCTTTGTTAGCCATGTAGCGTATGAATATTCATGACCTGTGGTATGCATGCTATGTACCTGTACATGCAAGTCATGGGAATTCCTCATGAATATCCATGACCTCCTGGCATGCTTTGTATTGTAAGACATGCAAGCTCCTCATGAATTATTCATGACTTGACTGACACACTCTTGCTCACTGGCTAGTCAAGACTTATGTGCTCCTCATGAATTATTCATATCCTGGCTGGCTCACTCTTGCTTGCAAGATACCAACATGCCAGTAAGTCAATAGGCTGGGTGGCTCAGCTCACTCAGTGCAGTACATGTACATTGTATGTGGCACACTAGATTACAGCAGGCCAATCATGTATCAGCCGAAACATGTACTGGCCTACTATGGCATTCCCAGTGGACATTCTTATACTGTGGATTATATGGGCATGGGATTTCTAGCAGGTGTTGTAATTATATCAATTTTGACAAATTATACTGGTGAAATGCATTATTAGGGTATCTTATTTTGAACATTAATTTTGTGTTTTAGTATGACAGTCCCATTTGTTTAGTACTGTGTAGGGTAAAACAAAATATTGATAATTCTACATGGAATGTTTAAATGCAAGTATTATCTGAAAATTTATTAGATTTTCTCTTCACGTGAAAGTATTTAGAGTAATATATATTTCTTCATCATAACAAAACTTCTTTCATTTCTAAAGCAGGTTTTCTTAACATTGAATACTTTGCATTTTGACTTCAAAATAATTCAACATTTTAGCGTGTTTGAATAGCAACTAGCTTACTGGGTTTTGTTTATATTTTACAATAACTTGTGATTTCCTTCTTTTATTTTTTCTCTTTCTTGTGGTATACAGAATTTCCCCCTGAGCGGGTGCCAGTGGTACTCGCTCCACTGCTGTATGGTGATAAGCAGGATATCCTTATGGATAGAGTTATCACCGATCATACAGCAATACCAAAAGGAGTGGTAAGTTTCATAATGTTTATCTTTCACTCTGTTGTCTGTTTTTCTGATGTAATATGTAGGACATGATATTTTTACATTGTAGAAAGTGCCTATTAGCGTTATTGCGTGTAAATGGTCCAACTGATTGGACCATTTACTTTAGTAGATATGCCTCCATTCATGTTAGTATGTATTTCCACTTAATTTTTGAATAAATAAAGACAAGTATTTTACAATTAAATAAACACCAGGGTAACATAATATGTTCTAAAATAAAAATTTTGAGATAAATGTATGTATTCACATGTAGCTATTTCTATTGATAAACTGATTCATATCCTTTGAGTTCCGAGTGTGGTTTACATTCCTTCTGACCAGCATGAGTATTAAAAAGGGTTAGAATGGGAATAAGCGACAGCAATCTGAAGGTCTCGGGTTTCTCTCATAGTTGAACAGAAATGTTACTTGTCCAATTGGGCAACAAAATTAGAAAATGTATTAAATTTGACTTGCTCCGGGCAATAGGGCAAGTGCTAGTGTTGAGCCCTGAATTGTAACTTTAATTTTTGTTTTGTTTTCTGTGTGTTCAGATGGATGTATCCCTGGCAGATTTGATGCAGGAGATGGGCTATGGATGCTGCGCTACAGTGGAAGAATGTCGCAAGACACTTGTGCAGTTTGGCATCAATGGGCTGACAGCTGGCAATATAGCCAAGGTCATCGGGATGATGGCAAGGACACACTCGGGTCTTATGGACAACTTACCCCTACAGGTAAGCACTTGAATTGAAAGGATATTCACAGCCTCATGTAACAATGAATGAAGTCAAATGCCAAAATATAATTTACAAGTTTGACAGATTTCTATGAGTTCTATGCCTCTGTGCAGTTTGGGTCGTGTGTTTTGATTATCATCAGGATAATTTGGGGTTCTGTATAAGACTATCTCTCTTCCAGTAAAGAACTTTGGTCTGATGTACTGTAAACTTCTTCCATGTTATCTTTGTAATAAACAATCAGCTTCAAGTAAGACAATTCTGAATTCTGAAAGTATAATAAAATAATGTACATTTTCTCTCCAGTCTGTGTCTGGGGCCAGTGTGTGGAGTGATGGGAAGGACAAGCAGGACCAGGGACAGTTGTCCACTTGGGACATCGAGAAATTGTCTATTGAACGGTTGCTTATGGGAACCTTGGGGGCCATGAACAAAGTCAATCGGGATTTAAGAACTTCAAAAGGAATGGGTTAATTTCATTATCCAAGATTATGAAATTAAAACTTATTACTTTCTTTTCTTCTAGTCTGTGTCCGGGGCCAGTGTGTGGAGTGATGGGAAGGACAAGCAGGACCAGGGACAGTTGTCCACTTGGGACATCGAGAAATTGTCTATTGAACGGTTGCTTATGGGAACCTTGGGGGCCATGAACAAAGTCAATGGGGATTTAAGAACTTCAAAAGGAATGGGTTAATTTCATTATCCAAGATTTTGAAATTAAAACTTATTACTTTCTTTTCTTCTAGTCTGTGTCCGGGGCCAGTGTGTGGAGTGATGGGAAGGACAAGCAGGACCAGGGACAGTTGTCCACTTGGGACATCGACACCTTCATCAAAGTCATCAAGGTCCTGGCACCTCACATGGGCTTCAGAGAAATTGTCTATTGAACGGTTGCTTATGGGAACCTTGGGGGCCATGAACAAAGTCAATGGGGATTTCAGAACTTCAAAAGGAATGGGTTAATTTCATTATCCAAGATTATGAAATTAAAAATTATTAATTTCTTTTCTTCTAGTCTGTGTCCGGGGCCAGTGTGTGGAGTGATGGGAAGGACAAGCAGGACCAGGGACAGTTGTCCACTTGGGACATTGACACCTTCATCAAAGTCATCAAGGACCTTGCGCCTCACATCAGCTTCAGAGATGTGGTCTATGAGCTGGATCATCCAGGATTCTACATCACCGACACCCAGGCCATGAGGCTCGTGAAGATGGCCCTGGTCAGAGGACTTCAGCAGGATATCTTCCCAGTGGAAGCTCTCTACAGGGTCTGGAAGAACTTTGAGGGACAGGTTTGTTTCAAATTTGTACAATTCGAATTAGGAAACAAATAAATACAAAATAAAAAATCATTAGAAACCAAACAAATAGCACACAAATATAGATGATTGATATTTGGTGTTGGGATAGGGGAGGTACAGGTTGATTTGACTAGTGTTCCATTAGTTGGATATTTTGGTATATTGGTACAATCAAAGAACTTCAACAAGAAATTCAAATCTCAGAAAGACCGGTTTCTTCTTCAGCCCAAGAAAATAGAATAAAGGAAGTTGTAGCAAGCTGTCTTACACAGACATTTATTAAGGCTTCTCTAATGATCAATATGCTTAAAAAAGATTGAAATGTATGACTTTGGTAATTGATTGAATACCAGAAGATGAGAACAGAAAGAGTTATGTTGTTCAATATATTTGTACTGATGACTTAGCTGATTTAGTAATATATCTAACTATATCCTCATTGATTTTGGTTTGATTTTAGCTGTCCTGGATCCAGCAAGCTCTTAACCAACCAGACATCTTCTGCTTTGCCGATTACCCTTGTCACACTGTGGTTATTGATATCTTGAAGGCACCACCAGAAGAAGAAAACAGGAAGATTGCTACATGGTAAGATGATAAACATTGTATCCGTTTTAAAAATCTGTCCAGGGCCCCGTTGCAGAAAGATATACAATCGATTGTAAGTTACAATTGATTGTAAGTTAGAAAATGTGCACGTTTCAACCAATCAGATTTGCGCATGTAGAACACATGACCTGACTTACAATCGATTGTAACTTACAATCGATTGTATCTCTTTCTGCAATGGGGCCAAGGTACATTGTTTTTTCAAAAAATTGTGACATTATGCTAATGATGAATAGGCAAAAACACCCACACTTAATTTTTCAGGCAAGTTAAATCATAAATTTTGAAATTTTACTTGCCCCAATATAACATTCAATTGCTCACTTCTAGATGAGATTTACATGTATGAATTTCATTGTTCTCTTGTAGTTGAGCAATTATTTAGTTGCCCGATTGGGCAAGCAAACAAGACAATTTATGAAATTTTACTTGACCGACACCGACTTTTATTTGCCCCAGGCAAGCTGGCAAGTGCAAGTGCCCTGTCTAAAGTGTGGATATCTATCCATATATTGTTATTCATAGGAAAACAATTCACACATTAATACTTAAATGTCTGCTTTGCAAACAGCATTTTACATGAATAGAAATTACACTTATGGATTTGATGAGATGTAAATGATTTGATTATTGGGTGCATTTAATTTTGGATATCTTTCTAATTCAACACAGGAAATCTTTGGACTTGGTTGAGACCCTTCTGAAGCTCTCCGAGACAGGGAAGTATGAACAGGTCAAAAACCTGTTCAACTTTCCCATCAAGCACTGTCCAGATATGCTACTGCTAGCATTGCTACAAGTACAGGTAAGGATGATCTTTTATACCGTATTTGATATTGTTGATAGGGAATGATGTACCAGTATGTCGTACCTGAATCTGTGTCACGAGGTTATGAGACTTTGCTGGGAATTGTAAAAGCTTTCTGAGACTGGGAAATATGAACAGGTCAAAAACCTGTTTAGCTTTCCTATCAAGCACTGTCCAGATATGCTACTGCTAGCATTGCTACAAGTACAGGTAAGGATGATCTTTTATACCGTATTTGATATTGTTGATAGGGAATGATGTACCAGTATGTCGTACCTGAATCTTTGTCACAAGGTTATGAGACTTTGCTGGGAATTGTAAAAGCTTTCTGAGACTGGGAAATATGAACAGGTCAAAAACCTGATTAGCTTTCCCATCAAGCACTGTCCAGATATGCTACTGCTAGCATTGCTACAAGAACATGTAAGGATGATCTATTATGGAATTTTCTCATTTGATAGTGTTTATAGAGCATGATGTAGCTTTTTTTTGTGATATCAAGGGAATATGAGACTTTGATTTTGAGATGGTGAAGTATGAGCAAGTCAAGTACCTGTAAAGCTTTACTACTAGCATTGTTACTGGTCCAGGTAATTGTTTGTGATGAATAATAATAATTTCATGAAGTACTGTATTTGCCGGTGTATTACCCGCTCCGGTGTATTAACCGCATCCCTAACTTTTGGGGGTTTTCCATGAAAAAACAAAAATCGATAGTATAATTCTTAATTTTTTGATGGTCAAAATGTACCGAAAGTAAGAAAAAACATCCTTCTTTTCCAGAGAGTTTTTGGTCTATGAAATATACTTCAATTTACTGAAGCCTCTGAAGCAAATAGTTCAGATTTGGTTACATCTACCCTTGATAAGAGTAAATTCTAACCTCTTTTTGGAGACGAAAAAATGCGATCGTAACTTTGCAAGTGATTGTTCGTGATTGATCGCTAATTTCAGTCAAATCGCGTATGCACGCCTTTTTCCCCCACCACTTGCGGCAAAGTTACGATCGCAATTTTTTGTCTCCAAAAAGAGCTTAGAATTTACTATTTTCAAGGGTAGATTTAACCAAATGTGAACTTGTAAGAAGGAATAAACATCAAGGTACAGTTTTTTCATCTCTGATTTGATTCATGTTTTGTTTGTGTTCGTTTGTCTTCTAGCGTTCAATACAGTCCCATGCATAGTGTTTCATGCGGTGTTGTGCTAGTGGGGATTTGTATCTCCGTGTACAAACCGCACCCCCCTTTTCGCCGGTAATTCCATTGGGAAAACCTTGTGGTTAATACACCGACAAATACGGTATAGTAATAAGTGATTGAACAGAAGGAGCAAACAAAGATTTATGATGTACATAGTTCATAAATAATTTGTTTTGACTGGCTAAAGGATGGCTAAACGATTGTCACGAGAATGCCTTCTTGATATTATATATTCCTTAAGAATAAAATCTGGTATAGTTGATATACTGAAGTATACTTTAAATGTAGTTCTGACATTCTTTTCAATGAGATATACATTTCAATATCCACGTTATCTTTTCTAAATTGATGTTATACATGTATGATTCAGTAGTCAAATTGTGAAATATGAAAGTTAATAAATACCATGTAACTGCCTATAGATGTCCTACACCTGAATAAAACTCCATATTAAATTGATAAATTTGTCCTTTTAACAGCCATCAATGACACCACTACGCCTTGAGCTGATAGCACTCTTGATGCCAATATTCCTTGGGAACCACCCAAACTCTGGCATTGTGCTGCATTATGCTTGGCATGGGCAGGTGAGTTATTGTCTGCTTGCACTTAACCCATTCACTTCGAGATTCTGAAATCCTTATAGACTTTGTACATAGCCCACCCGCTTCCCATAAGTAACAGGTTAATGATTGACCAGTTTGAGTTATGGTAAGAAGTAGATGTGATAAGAAGCTTGATGATTGACCAGTGCTTGCACTTAATAATTGACCAGTTTGAGTTATGGTAAGAAGTAGATGTGATAAGAAGCTCAATGATTGACCAGTGCGTGCACTTAATAATTGACCAGTTTGAGTTATGGTAAGAAGTAGATGTGATAAGAAGCTCAATGATTGACCAGTGCTTGCACTTAATAATTGACCAGTTTGAGTTATGGTAAGAAGTAGATGTGATAAGATGCTCAAACATTTAAAGTAATAGATTCCTGCTAAATATCCATTTGCTATCTTTGGGTGAGAACAGCAAATGGAGTGATGCCTATCTTCACACATGCAAGGATTGATTGGGGATTGTAGATGAAGCCAAGGCTAATGCACCACAAAAATCCCACTTTCCTTATGGGATATGTCCTTGACCTATTATATACAAATAGATTCCATTGTATACTGTGACAAACTAGTACTGTCATTGATTATTCTGCATTTTATGCTAAAAAGAGAAATTGTTTTAAGCAATGATTGGTAGATTTTACCTTTCCCAATGCCAACTCCACAATTGAAATTGATTGTATATACTTCCTTTCTGTCGTCAGTCTCTGCATTCCAGGGCAGACTGGTACATGAAAGGAGAGGAAGACCGATTTATACATACCCAGAGATGCCAACCAGTACGATTTAATCGTATTTAGTACAATTTTTTTGATGAAAATACGACAGTACGATTTCTTAGCAAAAAAATACGATTTTTGAAATGTAAACATTTCCCCCCCCCCCCCCCATTCAATAGTAACGGTCAGAAAATGGCAAAAATAACTTTTTAAAAACTCATAAAACTCATAAAACGCTGAACCAACTTTTTTTATTAACCCAAACATCCATCTAAGTATTTTTGTTGCACAAATTGGCTTCGAGGTTGGCTGTAAATGTTAATGAAAGAGCAAACATTCCACACCATTCTTTTTTGTCATGACCCATTAACAGTATTTCCTCCTTTTTCATGATTTTCCTCTCAGGGTCAGTCTCTAACCGTCCGTCAGATCGTAATGCACTCCATGGCAGACTGGTACATGCGAGGCGACGGAGACCAGACCAGACTCTCTCGCATCCTCGACGTAGCCCAAGACCTCAAAGCTCTTTCCACCCTCCTCAACGCCACCCCGTTCCTCTTCGTCATCGACCTTGCTTGCCTAGCCTCTCGCCGGGAGTACCTAAAGCTGGACAAGTGGATGACGGATAAGATCAGAGAGCATGGGGTAAAGAACACGAACGTAATATATTCAAACTTCATTCATTCATTTCCCCCATTAATTAGTCCCATTCATAATTATATGTTAAATAAACCTGATCAGCTTACCGCTAGATTTCATATGGCCCGCATTAAAGATTAACAACCGACAATCTCTGTAAAGGTTGATCATGACCTATAAACTTTCAAATGATTGCATTAGTTCAATTTAGCTACATCTTGCATGTGATAATGTTGGCAAAAAAGGACAATGCCATGTAAAGCCTGATTATTCTTGAAGTTGAGAGAAAAATGTCCTTATAATTTGACTGCATTCTTTAAACTATTTTAATGTTCATTATTTTTAACATTACATTTTTTGCTGCCTTTTACAAAATGTTATTGTGGTTAAATATCATATTACACGATTATCAGGCATCAGAGCACTTTCATGAATATAACAAAATATTTAATTAGATTAATACAATGTAAATTAGAACTGTGTTAAAAAAATTGGAAAGGCAAGGAAAAGTATTGCATTAAATAAGTGACATATTCTGTGTGAATAGAGGAATGTGTTATAAATTCATGTTGTGTATAAGGCTTGACTAAAAAATGATGGATACGTGGAGAAGTTGTCATATCTTCTTGATAGATTTGGATCAACTCTTGTGAAAAATATTCAGGGGCTCCGGGCAATTTAGCCTTTCCAATGCCAAACTGAGCTTTCTCCTCTATGAATTTGTGTGAAATATGTGTGCGGATATACTAATGTGGTAACTAATCCATGTCGTTCCACATTCCTCCCTTCCTTTTCTCACATTTTCTTCCCAAACAGGAGGCCTTTGTGTCGACCTGCGTGAAGTTCCTGAAAAGACGAGCCCCCCAGGTGATGGGCGGTATGCCCCCTGAACCCAGGGAGCTACCAGGCGGAGGAAAGACAGGGGTGCTACCACCAGAGACCATAGGCACCATGCTGGCATGCTTGCAGGCTTGTGTCGGGTAAGTATCCTAATCATTCTTTACTGAAATCATTTGCATCGATGTTTCCAATAATTGAGCTCGTGATCATCATATTACTTGGTATGTATGGGAGGCGTATATGCCCCCTGAACAAATACAATAGGCACCATACTGACATGCTTGCAGGCTTGTGTGGGTTAAGTTTTCTAATAATTCTTCACGAAAGGGCAGTTCCAAGCAAAGCGTCATGGTGTGACTAAAAAATGCCCCTTTGCTGCTTGAATCCTGCAAATATTTATGTGGCTACTGCAAGCATTTTAGTAGTGATAGTAATGAGATTATGAGAACATGAATATTCAAAGGATTTCAATGCCAAAGGGGTTTATTTGTGGTAACACTGCCATTTTGTCGACATTTTCTTTGAATTGCCCTTAACCCATTTGCATTGATGTTTTCTCAATTCCTAAAATGTATTGTTTCCAACCATTATATGGGAGGTGTTTAGGCCCCCTGAATCAAGGGAGCTAAGGAAGGAGGGGTTTGGGATTTTAGATAATGCTCTTTCAGATCAACAAACAACGATTCTCTTTCTTTTCTATACAGGTCTGTGACGGGTGAATTAAATGAGACCATCATGAACATGGTTGCTAACTGCGGTAACCTGCTCAAGTCCCGCCCACCACCGGGAGTCATTAGCAACCAAGGGATGCCCCCTATCTCACCAGGACCAGGCTCACAGGTTAGTTGATCAATTAAACTCTTCGCTTTGAATATGATGTATTAAAAGATTGAAAGATCTATCTTTGTCTATAATTTTCCCCCCTAAAATTGTCTACTTGACATTTAATTACAATTTTAGTACAGTAATGTTATTGGATTCATGAGTACATTTAGTATACAAACGTATATAAAGTAGTTATCGTCCTCGGGACAGATTTTGACTTTTGCAAAGCCTATCCATTGCCTCTATTTTAGGTGGTACTTGACCAGCAAACTGATGTTGTATAGGAGCTAGGTTGAAAAGGAGCCAATCCAATGCCATGGTACGGTCAGGCAAATATCGATCTTGGTGCTTAATAAGGAATCTAGCCTCGTCCATGGCAATTTAAGTATTCTATTTATTTGTGTATTAAGCAGGTTAATTTACAATTTCAATAGATATTCTGTTGCCAGCTGTTGGGATTGATACAGATTGTTATATCTGTTTGAAGGCGATAATGTTCTCTTCATTGGATTTCATTTATTTACTCTGTTTCTTTGTGGATGGGTTTCCCTTTCACAGTTCCACTCTTGATATAACTGTATTATATTATGGATACAATATATAAGAGGACAGATGCTTATTTACCCGATTTATTTATTTTCCCCCCAGATGGATTCTCTACCCGGTATGCCGCCTCTCGGCTCCACACTCAGTGGCTCCACTCTAGGCGGTTCTGCTCTTGGCGGTTCAACTCTTGGCGGTTCTAGTCTTGGCGGATCTTCTCTTGGCGGTTCAACTCTTAGCGGTTCAACACTTGGCGGTTCCACACTTGGCGGTTCCACACTTGGTGTTTCCAGTCTTGGCGGTTCCAGTCTTGGCGGTTCCACACTTGGCGGTTCTACCTTGGGTGGTTCTACCCTCAGTGGATCTACACTCGGTGGATCGGGTCTTGGCGGCTCGGGTCTTGGTGGCTCGGCTCTCAGCGGGTCCAACATTGTTGGGTCCCAGGCACCATCCATGCCCACTTCCAACATGCATCCCTTCACATCAAGCAACCCGCTTGGCTCCGGCTTTGGACAGCCACCGCAGTCACCTCAGAAACAGTTCCCCATGCTCTCGGGACCGGGACATAGCCTCGGAGGGCTGATCAACCCACCACAGTCAAATGCCCATCGTAAGTACTCTCAATCATGATTCATTGCTTACTCTATGGCAAGAGATTCACCTGCAACAAAAGGGTTAAGATTGATTGTAGACCAAACAGATCCATGAAATAATACAATGCTTACATATGATGTTTAATTTACTTACGCATATTTTGGTGTTTTAATCAAAACAAAGTTTGTACTTTGTTTGAAAATGAACCATTTAGTATCATTGTTGAACTAATTTGTGTTAATTGGTTTTGCACATTTGTCACTGAAGGGTAATCAAATCAAAACAGTTTTAACTCATCATCGCTGTGTAATCTTGTGTTGAATGTAGATCACAAGAATGAATTTTTATGCTAATTCATGATTATTATTATATTCTAATTAAAGCAGAGTCATCGTTGCACACAAGCAGCAGCCAGCCAAGTCTGTCCAACCTGAATCAACCTCCAAAGACTGGTCCGGGTGCTATCAGGCCAGGTAAGAAAACCCATGTCTATTCTAGAATGTTTAAATTGTCATATGAAATATCTCATCACACACTTAAAACTTTGGTCAAGACTGAACATTTGATGCTTTGTTTCTGTATGGATTGTAAAGATTGTTATTGCAAGATTTGAAACATTAGCCAAGTCAAATGGAATTGTGTATGTTGTTTTTAATAATTTTTATTAGAAATAGTCAGATCATTGGTATTCCATTTTAAATTCAAACCTGTCAATGAAGTTCACCCAACGGATAAGAAACATATCGTCGCTGTGATCAAGTGGTTTTCATAGGTTCCTTTGAGAGTCAAGAAAAGTGGTGTGGGTTTTTATACACAGGTTATTCACTAAAGCAGGTTGGTCTTTAGTTAAAATAGTGATTAGATAGAGAAATAACCAACAACTATTTAAAGGGGCCCTGCAACCCAAATGCATGTTGACCTCTGTTCATCTGTATTGGTGTACACATTCAATATTTGTAAACGGTTTGACCCAAATATGTTTTGTATATTTTTAAACATTTTATC
This sequence comes from Echinarachnius parma, assembly GCA_037951105.1. Lineage (NCBI taxonomy): Eukaryota > Metazoa > Echinodermata > Echinoidea > Clypeasteroida > Echinarachniidae > Echinarachnius > Echinarachnius parma. The sequence goes on from JBAMJV010002134.1 coordinate 119,903, forward strand.
ATTTAATTGTCTTCATGTTGCTACGCCCCACCTCCTAAAAAACCCTCCAGAGCAAATTCTATTGTTGACCTGCAGTGACATCATTTGTCAATCACTGGTCAGCTACCGTGCTATTGTGATTAGCCTAATCACAATAGCATCACACGGTTGAATAGAATACCAACTCACACAACTTCAATTACAATAGCTATTGCTATGTCAGAAGAAAAGCACTGTCTAAGCTATTGCATGGAGGTATGCAGGGCATGCTTTTGTGTGGATGTTCTTTTTGTACTTTCATCTTTTGTTAATCTCATGGTAGCTTACCAGTGATTGATGATGTCACTGCAGGTCAACAACAGAATTTGCTCTGGAGGGTTTTTTAGGAGGTGGGGCTTAGCAACATGAAAACAAATAAATATTTGGGTCAAACCGTTTACAAATATTGAATGTGTACACTAATACAGATGAACAGTGGTAAACATGCATTTGGGTTGCAGGGCCCCTTTAAATACCTATTTTGTAACTTTTTGAAAAGAGGAAGCATTTTTTTGAATTTTTAACGGCTGGTTCAAAATTCTCTAATAAACCTGGGGCCCCAGGTTTATTACAAATTGTTATATTTATGGATATTTCAGCCGTCTCTGAACCGATTTTGATCAAACAAAGATGATTTTATTATTTAAATATTATGTTCTTTCAAATTTTACACTCAGTTTTTCATTACCTCACAAAAAAAAAAAGTAGTCTAGCACCCTCTCTACCAAAACTCAACTATCCCTTTAAGTATCAAGTAAACATGTGTACCTATTCTATACAATCGACTCTATATACTTTCACTGTCTTTTTCCTTTAGGTGACATATCCAACATCTGGCCAGAGTTGAACCAGACGTTCTCCTCGGAGATAGACGAGGAGGCCAATAGCTACTTCCAGCAGATCTACAACCAGCCTCCTAACCCCATCATGACAGTGGATGATGTCCTACAGATGCTCAAGAGATTCAAAGACTCACAAGTCACGAGGGAAAGGGTAAGTCCAAGAGTTCTTCTCAGTAGAAACTTGAAAAAAAAACTTGAACAAAATAAACATGAATGCTTCAAAGTCTCACGATACACAAAGGGTACCCCCCCCCCCCCCCACCGTTTGATTAAATAAAATCATCTTTCAAGTCAAGTTTATTTACAAATCAGGATTTCTATTTTCTTTTTAACCCCTTGACTACGGGAACCGGGTGGGTTGTGTACAAAGTCTATGGGGATTTCAGAACCTCGAAGGGAACAGGTTAAGAGAAATAAAGAAAATTAAAAGCCTGATTGAAAGTAAAAACATCATTCCTCATCTCTAGTTGTACATGAGTATAAAAAAGTAAACAAGAACAACACTAAATATACCACATTTTTACATCACAATTAACCCATTAATACGCGTGGTTTATGGTTGCACCATGTGAGAGGGAAGGATTGGTGAGTCCTGAAAAGGACTGATTGTATTCTTTCTAGGATAGTCCTAAAAAGGACTGTGGTAGTCCTAGAAAGGACTGTTGGTAGTCCTATAAAGGACTGTTGGTGTAGTCCTAGAAAGGACTGTTGGGATTAAGGCTGAGTCATGTCGGATATTTTACAAACCGGGTTCCGATCGTTTTGAAACGGTCGGAACCCGATATTCCGATAGGTTGACTATCCGTCGTGAGGAGATTAACCCATTGTTTAACCATGCTTTACTCCTCAAAGTTTGTCTAAATGCTTATTGTTGTACTTTACTCCCGACAGGAGGTGTTCATGTGTATGCTGAGGAACCTGTTTGAGGAGTACAAGTTCTTCCCTCAGTACCCCGAGAGGGAGCTTCTCATCACAGCGTGTCTCTTTGGTGGAGTCATTGAACAGGGGCTCGTAACGTAAGTACCAACATTGTATTTCAATTTCTTAAACATAAAGTTACAATACTTCCTCTTTGACTCCTTTAAAGGGATCTAGTAACTTTGTTGACATGTGCAAAAAGTGATGAATGGTTGATGCAATGTATATTGTTGTTATCTCATATGTCCACAGGGTATTGTGTGAAAATTTCAAGTCAAATGGACATTGAATGGCCAAGTAATGAGCGAAAATGCAAAGTGATATTCAGTAACTCACTGCACTCACTTTGTACACAGAAGAAAAACTCGCCCAGAGTTTTTCTTATCTGAATACTTCAATCATACATATCTTTGTAACGAAAGGGAAATTTGAAAAACCGAAACCTGTCCCGTGATTTTATTGTTAATACGAATACAACAAGGTATAAGGGAACCGCTAGAATTAGAATTTTATTTTGAGGATTTGGACAATGTTACTAAGTCCCTTTAACCCGTTCAGGACTGGTCCCGAAAATACTTGGGCTTGGGTCTATGGAGATAACATGTTATAGCAGAATCAATCAGTCCTGAACGGGTTAAGTAGAAAAAGACAAGGCTGTACCACTGTCGTACCTGTATGAGCAATAAGCGTGCGTTCCCTTCAGTATTTGAATGGGAGCTTCTCACAAAAGCTTGTTACTTTGATTAGGTCATTGAACCTATGTACCATCCTCACCTGCGTTCCTTTTCTATCAATAAATAGGGACATTTTGATTGATGATTGTATTACATATTTCAATTATTGCAATGATCAGTTATGCATTTGATCAAATGTCTTGTGTTCATAATTTATTTTGAGGTGTTCCACATTCTTTTGGACACTCTTGTAAATAATTATTCACACTGTTTTCTATATCTACCTAGATTCATGGCCCTAGGCATGGCTCTACGCTGTATGTTTGGTATTGCAGCCCTTGACAAGTTTACACTTTGTCTCAATGACTTCATGCTGTACTGCTCGCAAGTTGCTACTTTTTTTAGCACTAGACATAATTCTGCTCTATACCAATCATTCATTTGTATTTTCTTTTCCTACCTAGATTCATGGCCCTTGGCATGGCTCTGCGCTACGTACTGGAAGCCCTCAAGAAGCCCATGAACAGCAAGATGTGTATGTTTGGTATTGCAGCCCTTGACAAGTTCAAGCTTCGCCTCAAGGACTTTGCTCAGTACTGCTCGCATGTCGCTGCTATTCCTCACTTCAAACAGTTCCCAGAACATCTTATAGAGGTACAGTATTGTCTGAATTATTTGAAAAAAAGGTTTATATTATACTATTTTGAAACCAAGCTCTCTTATTTATTTCAAAAGATGCTAACTCGTGAAAGCTGATATCAATGGCATGTAGATAGAAACATCTATAGACAAGTTTTGATTACAGAGATGTTGAAAAATATAAACTGGAGAAAGATTTGTATGAGAACAAATAAAAATACACTAAGGTTTCTTGATATAGCTAGCAACATGTACAAAATGATATTGTAATTTCTGGAACTTCACAAGCCCTCACATAATGATATACCATTTAAGTGTTTTTTTAAATTTTCCTCATGTTTGCAGTATGTGACATATTGCCAACAGTCAATGGAACCTCCTATCGCAAGCAGACTTCAGCCTACTGCTCCTACTACCACAACAGCCACTTTTACCATTACATCTTCTAATTGCAATTTAATAAAATTAAAAAACCTGCCTTGTTGAATTGTTTGTTTTGCTTATTCAAAGTGCATGTGCAATTTGTTCTCTTAATGTTTCCAGTATGTTACATATGGCCAACAGTCAATGGAACCTTCTATCGCTAGCAGACCACAGCCTACAGCTCCCACTACCACAGCAGCCACTGTGACTACTACAGCTTCTATGGTTCCAACCACAAAAGCTGTTACAGCTACAACAACGGTATCAGCAATTAAGCCAATTGCAAAAGCCGCACCAAAGGTAAAAAGAAATCTTCAAAATTTTGCTCATTTTTAGCTCATCCGGCCCGAAGGGCCCGATGAGCTTATGCCATGGCGTTGCGTCCGGCGTCCGTCCGTCCGTCCGTCCTTCCGTCCTTCCGTCCGTCCGTCCACAATTTTCAAAATGCTTCTTCTTCGTTATTTTTCAACCGATTTTGATTCTGATTGTTTCATAAGATAGGGCTAGGAGGGGGATTTAAAACTTCTACACAGAATCGTGAAATTCATTATATATGCTAATTTATGCAAATTTATTCGAAATCACAAAAAATGCTTCTTCTCCTTCATTTCTTGACCGATTTTGATTTGGTTTGCTTTATCTGGTAGAGCTAACTTTGGTACACTAAACTTCTACACAGAATTTTGAAATTTTTCTCCATTAATTAATTATGGTAATTTATGCAAATTTATTCCAAAAATCACAAAAAATGCTTCTTCTCCTTCATTTCTCGACCGATTTTGATTTGGTTTGCTTTATTTGGTAGAGCTAACTTTGGTACACTAAACTTCTACACAGAATTTTGAAATTTTTCTCCATTAATTAATTATGGTAATTTATGCAAATTTATTCCAAAAATCACAAAAAATGCTTCTTCTCCTTCATTTCTCGACCGATTTTGATTTGGTTTGCTTTATCTGGTAGAGCTAACTTTGGTACACTAAACTTCTACACAGAATTTTGAAATTTTTCTCCATTAATTAATTATGGTAATTTATGCAAATTTATTCCAAAAATCACAAAAAATGCTTCTTCTCCTTCATTTCTCGACCGATTTTGATTTGGTTTGCTTTATCTGGTAGAGCTAACTTTGGTACACTAAACTTCTACACAGAATTTTGAAATTTTTCTCCATTAATTAATTATGGTAATTTATGCAAATTTATTCCAGAAATCACAAAAAATGCTTCTTCTTCATTTCTCGACCGATTTTCATTCTGTTTGGTTTATCTAATAGGGCTAGGTTTCATAAGATAGGGCTAAGAGGGGGATTTCAAACTTCTATACAGATTCATGAAATTCATTATCTATGGTAATTTATGCAAATTATTCGAAATCACAAAAAATGCTTCTTCTCCTTCATTTCTCGACCGATTTTGATTTGGTTTGCTTTATCTGGTAGAGCTAACTTTGGTACACTAAACTGCTACACAGAATTTTGAAATTTTTCTCCATTCATTAATTATGGTAAATTTTTTATTTTTTTATTTTTTTAATTTTTTTTAATTTAATTTTTATTTATTTTTCTATTTTTATTTTTATTTTTTTTAATTTTATTTTATTTTTTGTTTGTTTGTTTGTTTGTTTTGTTTGTTTTTGTTTGTTATTTTATTTATTTTTATTTTTATTTTGATTTTTTAAATTTATTTTTTTATTTTTTTATTTTTTCCCATGTCCCTTCCAGGGCATCAAATTTTTATTTTTTGACCAGTTGAAAAGTGTACCACATGAAATTTGCGATATTTGATGTTGCGAGATGGCGGATGAGCGCTACGTCATTGACGTTCTGGTTGAAAATTCTTTGGAAATCTGCAAGATATTTTGCGATTACCATAATTATAATGTACAACTTCTATTTAATAACCTGAAATGAATTTATTTAGTTATAGTTTCTTCCATGTATGTCAGAATAATGTAAAAGTAGCTATTTCTGATACATGATTCAGCCTCAGTATGGAATGTAGGGTTGATTATAATTCAGATATTGAAATCAGACTCGATTCTGAGGAATCCAAGTTTGTCAAATTCTTAATTGTTCTTTCATTCATATAATGGGGTTTGAAGTTAACTATTTTCCAGGCTGCCTTATCGAGCAAGTAAAACCAAACTGCTTCAAATTTTGATAGCTCGAGAGCAGAATCAGATGACCCGAAGAGGAAAACCTCACGAACTGTGATATACATGTTTATCTTCTTGCCCATTCATGCTTATTATACTCGCACTGTTTTTTATTATGTCTTTTTATGTTTTATTCTGTTTTTTAATTATTTATTCCAGCCTTCCATTGCCAACACAACCAACATTGACACTTTGTTGGTTGCCACTCCCAAGGAAGAGATCAAGGAGCCTTCAGAGCAGGTGCAGGACAAGATTGCCTTCATCTTCAACAATCTGTCCCAGATCAACCTAGTACAGAAGGTAAGAGAGATGCCCTAGGGTTTTCAGAATGATGCTGCTGCTGGTGATGATGATGATGATGATGGTGGTGGTGGTGGTAGTGGTGGTGGTGGTAGTGGTGGTGGTGGTAGTGGTGGCGGCGGCGGCAGCGGCGACGATGACGGTGATGATGGTGATGATGATGATGATGGTGATGTTGAGGGTGATGATGATGATGGTAATACTCATGGTGATGATGATGGTGATGATGATATTGGTGATGATAAAGATGATGGTGATGAAGAGGAGGCCGATGAATTGATAGCAGAAAAGTTGGTGGAGTAGGTAGTCCAGTACCTGTTCCTAAGGAGAGCCAGCATCAAGACCAACTTCCACATGCTCTACTCAAATGCAAATTATGATGAGGTTAATATTGATGGTTTTTTATACATACTTTAATACAATACATGTGATTTATTCATGATTGTATTTATTTATTTTGTTCTTCTTTCAGTGTGAGGAGATGAAAGAGCTAATCACAGATGACTTGGTTGAATGGATAGCCCAGTACCTGGTCCTGAAGAGGGCCAGCATTGAGACCAACTTCCACACGCTCTACGCAAACTTTGTGGACCAGGTCAATGTCCCCAGACTTGAGGAGCTTGTGTTGAGGGAGACCTTCAGAAACATAGGAGTAAGTTTCTTCTTATTACAATGATGTAGCCTTCTTGTAGGGACTTTTTAATGTTGACTAAGGGAACTTGGAGCATATATTTGAAATATGTAATTGTTAAAAAAGATTAAAAAAACATTTAGGGTCACTCTGCAGTCATTATTAAGATGAGCCGTGCATCCAAGATGACATGGTTGCAGTACTGGCCGGGACTAGTCTATTGACTCGAGAAGAAGAAAACTACTATTTTTGTCCTAGCTTCGTCTCTTCTAAATCACTGATTTGGTTCTAGCATTCTTTAAGATAAATAACAAATGTTATTTGGCTAGTAATTTCATTTGTTTCCATATTTCGCTCAAGCATATATCAGTTTATGTTGATATTTCTTTCTTTTGACTTGAGGACAGGTAGGTGTTTATTTTTATGCCTCCGCAACGAAGTGGCCCGAGGCATTATGTTTTTTGGTTTTCCATCCGTCCGTACGTCCAAAACTTGGTACATGAATGTATCTTAATGAGAGAATGAAGTGATTAGATTTTGGGGTCATGAGGTCAAATGTCACAGGTCTCATTGTCTCATGCGAAATCGCTCTTAATCTTGATATCTCTAGGTTTGGTTGACAGATTGCCATATAACTTGGTGCATGTATGTATCTTGAGGAGCCAATGAACTGATCAGATTTAAAGGGTCACTAACCCTAGGTGACTCTGCTCATATAAATCGCACAATGGCGGGGGCATCCATTTCGACAGTTGAAGAATCATCTAGTTAGTTCTAGGATAATTCAGTAACTCTCTTATAATCTTGTGGTTCTCTTTCAGGTGTTGCTGTCATCCAGCAAGAGCGACTCCAACTTCTCAGACAGGACACTCCTCAAGAACCTGGGCCACTGGCTGGGCAAGCTCACGCTGGCAAAGAACAAACCCATCTTGCAAGTGGTAAGCGACATGTTGTGTTCTGCATTCCGAAGTTATACAATCAATAAAGTTTTGCATTCTGCAGTACTTCATTGCAATGTTCTAAAAAAATGGCACAATTATCCTATTGCCGGCAGAATCTGGTGGGTCCAGTATTAACCCTTTGAGTATTACAAAATCTATTAGGGTACAGGTATGTTTGTCTGTTATGTTCACATTTTCATGTCTTCTTTCTCTAGTGACATCAAATTTTGAGTGTGCAATACATTAGTTTATTTTCTCCTTTTTGTTAATTTACTTTGTTTAAATTATATTTTTAATGATTGATATTGATAGAAGTTCATTTGTGTTTCATCTTAATTGTTTTTGATATTTTTTTTAGTAAACTTTTTTTTATTTACCTTTTACCTATAACAGGATCTTGATCTGAAAGCTTTACTCCTTGAGGCATACCACAAGGGACAGGCCGAGCTGCTCTACGTGGTGCCCTTCGTTGCCAAGGTGATCGAGTCGTGCATGAAGAGCCGCATCTTCAAGCCGCCCAACCCATGGACCATGGCCATCATGAACGTCCTGGCAGAGTTGCACCAGGAACCAAATCTCAAGCTGAACCTTAAGTTTGAGGCGGAAGTCTTGTGCAAGAATCTTTGCGTCAGCATTGATGTGAGTTTTAGTAACCTAAATTATTTGAATTAAAAGTAAGCATTAACAGGGGTGTGAGACCTCCGATTTAAATCAGAATTCCGACTTTTTGCCTCAAACCGCAATCTTCATTTTCCGCTTTAAAAAAAAAACGATTTTTAATTTTAATTTTATTTATTTTTTTTTTCCGATCCGATTTCCAATCCGATTTCCGATCCGATCCCATCATGAATCAAGAATTTGCCGATCTGATTTTTTGATCCGATCATCAAGGTCGGTTAGAGCACTAAGCTAATTCACCATCTGGATACCCTCTACCATGGAATGTATGGGCAATTGAATTTGAAGATTTGATTTCACAAAAACTTTTTCAGCTCTTCATAACGGAAAAGAACTTGATTTCACTACAAATTGTGATAGTTGTCTGGTGTTATTTCGACCTGTCACTAGCAAATACCAGGTTCCAGGCAGCAGATTATATTGAAAAGCACACTGGTTGTCCTATATGTCAAGTTTCAAGCCTCAGGTATCAAGGTATGAAACAATTCTGTAAAAAATATTTTAAAAAATCCCAAAACCAACCATTTTAAATTGAAAGAAATGGTTTCCAAAATAAGCCTAGATTGCACCAGAGAGCATCTAGAACCCCAGAGCTTCCAGGGCCCTAGGCGGGCCCTGAACCCCGGCCTAAGGGACTTCGCGCTTCGCGCTCGTAGTGTGCGCTTCGCGCACACTGTTGATTTCAGATTTTTCCAGATTTTTTTTCAATCTTGCTCTCACACCCCTGCATTAAGCTTGTGTCTAATTTGTGCTGGTAGTCGGGAAAAAAAATCTAACCATCAATGTTCTGGCCATCATGAGTATTCTGGCCAAGTTACATCAGGAGCCGTATCTCAGGCCCAACATCAAGTGTGAGAATTATGTCTTCTCCAAGAATCATTGTGGCAGCATTGATGTAAGTTATCAATTTTACAGCACATCTCACGCTCCCTATCCACCGTTATCACTAAAGTAGAGGATAACTGAACAGCATGAGATGATACCAGCTTAGATGTCTGCATTGTAGTAAACATAGACTTGCACAGATTACTGAATCATAAGTTTCTGGAATTCTGCTGACCTATCAATATTTTGTTCATTATTTGTTTAGAATCATTACATTCTTTTTAATTTTTAATTTTTTTTTTTACAGGATTTGAAACCAGGGATGTACCTGAAGGACCTTGAACTGGTGGGGCGCATCCCCCACAAGCTGACCACCTCCAAGAAGTTCATGGAAGGGGGCGCTTTCGGCATCACAGTGGGCATGGGGCAAGACAATCCCCCTTCATCCTCGACGGGGGTCGTTGTAAACCTCCCACCTGTGCCAAACAGCCAAACTTTAGGCGGAGATCAGGGTGAGTGAATCTTTTCCTATTAATCAAAGTGCAATTCTAAGATAAGTTATTTAGGTAGATTACTCCATCTTCTATATTCATTTCATTGTCTTTCTTAGTTCAGATATGACAATTGCCACTGGACGATTATGATTTGTTGGGTGTATTTTTACTCTTCTTTTATCTGCGTTATCTGCAGTGTCTATGATCCTGACCCACCACTGCACATGTGACGCAGTTCAGCTTTCAAAATACTACAACATCTTTCAATTGGTTATTTGAATCTACATTTAAAAGATTGAAGTAACATGAATTATTAACACTTCTTTATTACTCATGGATTGGTTATTGCAGGTATTGCAGAATCTATTGTGCCCACAACACCAACCCCATCACTACCAGCTAGTCTTTCACCCATGCCACAGTTCAGCTTCCAAGATATCAACACCTCAGCCCTGACAGGAATGGCTCCTCTCACCACAGTCAATGCTCAGGTACATAACACCCACGTAACCTATTTGCAACAACAACAATCTGTTGTACTGTGTGTAAACTGTAGGAGGAGATAGGAATCGAGGCAAGCCATTTTTGTTTGCACCAGAGTATGTTTAAACCTGCTGACGAAATGCGCAATGTCTCATTTCGGTAATTTCACAATTGAAATATTTGCTCAATTAGATGTAAAAAGTAACTTTTTTTACAGCTCTTTTTTTTCTTTTGTGTTTGACAATTGAGCCTCAAATAGAAAACAATGTGTATTTGGACTGCTCTTTTTGTCTAAAATTATACAGATGAGGTAATAAAATCAAAAGTGGTCAATTACTCTGAAAGCGGACATAGATTATGTGCTGTTAAAATTGTTTTTTTCTTGATCTGTGGAAAAGATAGTGGTGTTCATATGATAATATCAATGTAAAGCGCTTCAATCATGTTAGGCGCTATATAAATCAATTATATTATTATTTATGATTAAATGTTTGGTTCTTCATTTGCCCTTTGTTCCACAGTTGGCCCTGTTCCAGGCTCACCCACAGCTGCGGAACTGTGTGCGTCCAGCCGTAGAGCGGGCCGTCCAAGAGCTGGTCCATCCTGTGGTTGACCGGTCCATCAAGATAGCACTCAGCACCTGTGAGCAGATAGTCAAGAAGGTAAGAAGGAGTTTTGGTTTGGGTTAAAGGAGAAAATACAGTAAGGTATGATACAAACAGTATTACAATGACTGTATATTTATTTAAAACTTCTGTCTTAAATGTATCTTTATTTCAATTTACTGTCCTATAGTAGAGTAAGACATTCAAGAACTTGTTCATCCTGTGGATGATAGTTCCATCATGATTGCATTTGGCATATGTGAACAGATAGTCAAAAAAGTGTCATGAGTCACTTCTCTTCAACATTGTTAATAGCATCATTACAATAGCAGTTAAATCTCTCAGCATTGCTAATTTAAAGGTTACTAACTTTACCTCTCTTTTTTGTGTGAATCCCAAGGACTTTGCTCTGGACCCAGAGGAGAACCGTATGCGTCTCGCAGCTCATCACATGGTGCGTAACCTGACGGCCGGTATGGCAATGATCACGTGTCATGAACCACTACTCTTCAACATCGTTAACAACTTCAAGGTGGCCTGTATGTCAGCTCTCAAGGTGAGTGACTACATTCTATTCTGAACCCATCCTGGGTGAGAGCTTTTTCAAGCTAAAATTGATCATTATTTCCCTAATCAAATTGGCAACTCCTAATCTTTTGCTACCTTTAAATGACATCATAATAGTGGTGGAAAATATTTACAATTAAATCAGATTTGAAGATGTGACAATGCATTGCCAATTAAAGGATTTTTCCTAAATGTTAACATTCTACAAAATAATGGAAGCAGGTACAGTAACAAAATAGGGCTCAAATGCTCTTTCTCCTTGTATACTTCATATAACTTTTTGCTCAAATGTAGGACTACCTTACCACAAATATGTGGGCCATCGCCCTTGATCGGTTAAAAACATGCCCTTACCCAGTTATGTGCATATTGTATCAGAGAGTAAAGTAGTCTGTAGATGAATTCAAAGTGAACAAATTGGGTAAGTTGTGATTCTTTGTTTGAAAAACAAATATAGATGAGCTTACAATAACAAAAGTTGAAACAGTTAAAAACTGTCACATTTCTGTGGAGTATTTCATGCAATCTTCAAGAAGAACTTTAAATTGTTAAATGATGCTTTCTTTTATGTAATAACATGTGCTACAAAAGGTATAATGTACCCCATAAAGAAGTTCATGTTTTTCTAATGCTTTTTTAACAGAAGAACTAGAGAGTGCATATATTTGACAGCAATAAGAAGAAATAATTATTAATACATGTGATTATTGTTTTCTTCAGGGAGGCACTCCTCAACAGAAGGAGCTGATTGAGCAGGCTGCTACGGTGGTTGCCAATGACAACGTGGAGCTTGCCTGCTGCTTCATCCAGAAGTGTGCAGTGGAGAAGGCTATTCCTGAGATGGACCGCAGACTAGCAACTGTAAGTCACCATGTTTAAATGCTTTGATGATTCTTCTGTCCATGTTACTGTAAGGTCATTATTTTGCCATTGGTATTTAGTTCAGTTCAGTTCTATTATGCTCATCCCCTTTTGTCACCGTCACCCCATTCTTCTCTATCTACATCTGTTACTATTGTGTTCAGGTGTCTCAATCTGCTCATTCTTGTCTACTGCTATTTCTGTTCTATTGTTTCCCTCTTGGCATGCTTGCTGCTTGTATAGCCTCTCTCCCCTTCTCTCTCTCTTTCTGCCCATCTCTTACTTTCCCTACAACCTCATTTCCAGTATTTCTTTTTTTCAGATAAAACAACCATTACACAAATTAATCAGTGAATTCATAAGAATATGATTGTCTAGAAGTATATTTGTTTGATGTATTCAAATGTGCAGGTTTGGTGTTAGGCTGATCAAACTTTAGCCTGATCAAACTTTAGCCTGATATTGAAATTCATGTTAGGTTTTTCTGAAACAGTGAATTATTGAATGAAATGATAGCTCCAATGTCAATCCATTTACCTGCTGAAAGTGTCAAGGATGATTGTGAAGATGATTATATAAAAATAGGATAGACTATTTGATAAATACTAAATTGTTTTGCTTTTATGGCAGCCACCCATCTGTTAAATTGTTTGACTCGGGCTAAATTAGCAACACTGCTTCTAACATTCTGTGGAATTCTTTCTCTTAACCCCTTCGCTATGGTGACTGAATATCCCCGGTTCCTGTGAGGCATGCTCACAGACTGGTTTTTTCCGGTCCCTAAAAACTATTTTATTTACTTGAAATTATCATGGTGACATTGGCTCTGTTTCATGATTGCAGGAGATTGAACTACGCAAGCACGCAAGGAACGAGAACAGACGCTACTGTGATCCGGTAGTCCTGACATACCAGGCTGAAAGGATGCCAGAACAGATCAGACTCAAGGTAATTGAAAGAAACGATTTATTTTTGTTATTGAGAAAGAGATTAAATATAGATGAATGTTCTAAGTCTGAAAAAAAGATCACTACTGTGATCAGGTAGTCCTGACGTACCAGGCTGAAAAGGATGCCAGAACAGATCAGACTCAAGGTAGTTGAAAGAAACAAGTTATTTTTGTTGTTGAGAAAGAGATTAAAGGGGTAGTTGAGGTTTGGTATAGAGGGCGCTACTCAAAATCATTTTTTCTTGAGATAATGAAAAACTGAGTGTCAAATTCGAAAGAGCATACAATTTTAATGACAGAATGAACTTTTATTTGATCAAAATCGGTTCAGAAATGGCTGAAATATCCATAAACATAACCATTCGTAATAAATGTGGGGCCCCACAATTATTAGACAATTTGAACCAGCCGTTAAATTTTTTTTTTAATGCTTCTGCTTTTCAAAAATTTACAAAAGTGGTTTTTAAATAGTTGTTTATACTCTATCTAATCACTATTTAAACATAACATCACATTCACAATATTTTATTTCAAATGGTTGAAACTGTGAGTGTTCAGAGAGCACCCTCTTGAGTTTTAACGTCTCTTTTTTAATGATAACCGGCCTTTCACATAATTATTTGTAATTTTATTATTTCTGTTCAGCATGGTGGAGTTATACCTATTAGTTTGTAATGTAATGGTGCAGGTTTTGCTTACTAAAATTCAGTTTGACAAAAACTTTACTATCTTTACCAGAACTCAACTATCCCTTTAAGTGTAGGTGAATGTTCAAAGTCTGATGAAGGAGAAAATATTATTTTGCATTTCAGGGGCTACTTTTCAAGAGAAAAAAAAATAGATTCAACATGTTATATGCCTGTGATAAATGTAGCCTTAGAATCTGACAATAAATATAAAATTGATTATCCTGCCATTGAGAGCCTAGATGCATTTTGCACTCATTTCCAAGTATACCTATTATTGTCTTAACTCCTTCTTTATACTAGGGCCAGAGTACAATATTACAGAAGTAATTCTATCATTATTGCCCAGTGAATGCATTTAACATAGAAAGATGACTGAAGTGAATGAAACTGTCTATCATGTTCTTCAAAAAATCGCATATACTCAGTATGTATAATTATGTCACTTTTCCTTTGTCTTTTTTTTCTCTAGGTTGGAGGAGTACCTCAGGGCCAGATTGCAGTGTATGAGGAGTTTGCACGTAGCATTCCGGGGTTTTTACCAACACCAGAGGCAAACCAACCACCGGGGTTTCTCGCTAAGCTTACACAGGTAAGACACACTTACTTGATATCATTTCTCGACCCTTTTCATTATTATAAATCATCTTGTTTGAATGTTTGAATGTTACAAAATATGGATTGAAACCCAGGTCCATTCAGAAATTGAAAATAGATTTGCATTCTGCAATTGGCAGGGTGAACAAAATAATACATATAAACAACAAAATAACTCAAATAGTTTACAAGTACATACAACTTCCAAATATTACAAGATTTCTAGCAAAAAAAAATAAAAATCATTATTCAGATTTAGAAGAGTTGCTTTTTATTTAACTATAAACAAATCTATAAAAATAGATTACTAAGAAGTGTCCAACTTGGTATGTTGGAAATCTGGTTATAAATTGAGCACCTATTCTCTTGCTATTTGCTATGATTATCTGACATGAAGAAATGTATTCTTGGTGGTACTGAAGATTTGAAAATCTTGATATAGAGAGCCAATATGAAGTGTGAAAAAAAAACTCCAGTGACAGAGCGTGTTTTTGTGTTTCATGTTCATATGAGCATATCATAACCTTTTCTCACAAACAATGTGTAATATTATTACTTCTTATGGAATACCAACACAGATTAACTCGTATGCTAACCTTATCTTTCTTTATCCAGTCTTACGCTGTGGACGAGATCACCCAGATCTATGACAAGTGCATCACAGAGATCGACCAACACCTTCAGGCCATCAACCAAGTGATGCCTCAGTCGCAGCATGTCCAGGTCCTACACAATCTCCTAGAGTCTGTCATGGTTGCGAGGAACTCCAGGGAGATCGTCACTGCTCTGGCCTGTCTACAAAAGGTAAGATTGAAGAAATTATCTTGTTAAAAGAAATAGTCATAATGAGAAGGATAGGAAAGAATTTGTAGTCCTACCACCTTAAGATTACCAACCATGTGATGCGACAGCCACACCCTGTCCAGATCCTATACAACCATCTAGAGTCCATCATGGCTGCTAGGAACTCTAGGGAGATCGTCACTGCTATAGATTGTCTACAGAAGGCAAGTAGAAAATGGTAACATTGATGTAAGGATTATCGGTGTCAAAGAATTAGTCATAAGAAGAAGGATGGGAAAGAAATTTTGAAAGCTACATAGTGAGCTCTTTGGTACCCAGTGTATCCCTTGCACACATTTTCTTAAATCAAATCAATCCCTAAATCAACAAGAAGGTATAGTTAGTTAGCTAATGTGACACAACTAAATGCAGTATCATCACTAATCATAATAACATTATTCTCTTATCAACAGTCTGTGGAAGGACTCCTAGAAGGCTACACAGTGAGTTCCATGGACCCGAATGCAGCACTGCGCTACCGTGATGCACACATCCTAGTTCTCAAATCACTCCAAGACCAGCGAGCCTATGGACCACAATGGACCAACAAGCAGGTCACAAGGTAAGTCTGTGCCAATAATTACATGACTGTATAATACAGTAATAATTGTTTAATTGAAAGCTAGGTTTTATCCATTTAATTTAATTTATTGTTGAAAGGATTGTAGAACTTGTTTTTATTTCTTTTTCCTTTCTGCTTATCCTAGTAAGGGCAGATCGAACTTCTCCTGTCTAGTGCATCCTCCTGTTATAAAAAAAACCAATGGCCATCACATCCTCCCTAATAACATCGATAAAGTTTACCTTTTCTTTGGTCTAACTCTTGTATTACTGTCATCTCCATAACAGCTGTTTTCTCCCTGTGTACCCTGTCTCCCTCATTCGATCTTGTCCAAAACATTTGTTTTAATGAGATGTTTTCGCTTCTGTGTTTGCCTTTCAGAGTGGTTTGCGAGACGAGCAACGATAGGAAGTACAACCTTGATGCAATAGAGCAGCTCCTTAGAACACACTTGGTCAACCTGCAGACATTTGACATGCACATTGCCACAGTAAGTTACCTTTCAATCAAAATAAATCAGTCATAATTTATTAATAATAATACTTTTATGTAACATGTATCACATTCGTATGGTGCTTAATACAACATGTTTGGAGCTATAGAAACACAAATAATACTTGGAATAGGTCAAGACAACCTGTTTTTTTTTATTTGCAATATATTTTTAAGCAAGTTAAAATATTAAATATAATTCGCTTCAACAGGTTCAGATCGCTATTAATGTTTGTTATCGTCTTTAAATTTGATGCTTAGCTTAATCTCATTAAAACGTCAATATTCATAAAAAATGCATTCATAAATATTTGACAGAGTACCTTAAAAAAGAAAAACAATGGTAGTGCATTTTTCTTCATGTTCAGTCTATGGAGAATAGTCTGAACTATGGTGCAGTGGGTTTTGAATGTTGTCAATAAATTCTTAATAGATGAGAAATGGAACAATGACTTGATCAAAGCTGATCTCTACAACACTCTCCATGTGCTAGAAAGTTAAAATACTAACTAATAGACTATTTCAGGCACAATTGATTTTAAAAAGGAAAAATGCATTTTAATTTCTCTTTCCTTACATCTTTCAGTCTATGGAGAATGGTCTCAACTACGGTGCAGTTGGTTTCGCTATGAGCGTTGTCAAGAGGTTTTTGATTGATGCGAAACAGAGCAACGTCTTGAACAAAACTTATCTCTACAACACTCTCCTTGTGCAGGGGATACTAGCATAACATTTATTTTAAGAGAACATTCACCTATGATAAATGTTGCGATGTATTCTTTTATCTTTCAGTCTATGGAGAATGGTCTCAACTACGGTGCAGTTGGTTTTGCGATGAGCGTTGTCAAGAGGTTCTTGATTGATGAGAAACAGAGCAACGTCTTGAACGAGGCCGATCTCTACAACTCACTCCATGTGCTGGCAAGGATCGCCACCCAGAGCCCCAACCCACCAGAGGGGTGAGTTTCCTGAAAGATGGCACAATTTATGCCTTTAGTAATGCTTGGGTCTTTGTCATCCTCGTAAAATGTTATAGGATTTAAAGTCTGAAATGAACATTGCAGGTTCATTATTGGTAAGCTAGTTACCGTATTTGTCGGTGTATTAACCGCTCCGGTGTATTAACCGCACCCCTAAAAAAAAATAATAAAAAAATGTGCGGTTAATACGGTCGTTTATTAACCGCACCCCCTTTAAAAAATTAAAAAAAAAAAAAAAAGTGCGGTTAATCCACCAGCAAATACGGTAATCAAAACACTTTCTTGGAATTTCTAAGAGAGCAGTTTAAAGGGATAGTTGAGTTTTGGTCAGCATGGTCAAACTGAATTTTACTTTTTTAGTAACCAAAATCTGCACCATAACATTACAAACTAATTGTTATAACTTCACCATGCTCGAAAGGTATACAAAATTACAAAAGACTAAGTAAAAAGCCTGTTATCATTCAAAAAGAGCTGTTAAATAACAAGTGGGCAATCTCAAATGCATTGGTTTCAACCATTTTTTGTAAAAAATTGTGCATGTGATGATTTGTTAAAATAATGATTAGATAGAGAGATCATTAACAACTATTTAAAAACCTCTTTTGTAAATTTTTGAAAAAGTGTGAGCATTTTATGATTTTTCTTAAATCATCAAATAAATGTGGGATTTATCCCGATCAGATATATTTATTAGTGCAGGACAAGGTGCCCGGGTCGGTGCTCCACCTTTATGATGTTCAAGGGTGTATCTCCCAGGTTTTATTATCAAAGAACCCTCTGTACAACAAAAAAATGACTACCTTATCCTCATCTTGTATTCAACTTACGTCTATTCTACCCCAGTCTTCCTTAACTGATAGAACTGGGTCAATTATCCCTTCAGAACTTATCTGAAAACTATTAACAATGATTCCCTTATCCTTCCATTTGACTTTAGCCTTCCTCAACTGATAGAGCTCGTGAGGCAGAACCACGACCCGGCCTTTCTCGACAAGGCGCCCGGGGGCCCCACCTCTATGATGCACTCTGGTATCTCACAGGCCCGTGAGTTTGATGACCCCCCAGGCCTGAGGGAGAAGACAGAGTACCTCCTGAGGGAGTGGGTCAACATGTACTACTCACCCGCAGCTGGCAAGGACAGTACCAAAGCCTTCTCTGCTTTTGTCAATCAGGTGAGTTGAAGTAATAAACACCCTCCTGCTGTCAGTAGAGAATCTTTTTGTTATATCTTACAGGAACCAATGAGCCACTGACAGGATTTTTAAACATTCCAGTTCCCATTAAATCTTTAGGATTGCTCCAAACTTAAATGATCAAATTTTATACAGATTTTTAATAATCCATCTAGATGACATGTAGTCTATAGTCATGTCAAATCTGAATCGAGCTCATTTTGTGTCCTAGCCAAGCAGCTCCATAGGCATGCACCCTTTAGAGCTAAATGTTTTCGGGACTCGAGATATGAATACATATCACCATGATAATGTTTACTCTTTCAGATGCATCAACAAGGGATTCTGAAGTCGGACGACCTGATCACAAGGTTCTTCCGTCTCTCCATCGAGCTGTGCGTGGATGTGTGCTACCTAGCCTTGGCCGAGCAAGTCCACGACCAGACACTAACAAGAGCCATATGCTTCCAAACTCTTGATGAAATGCACTTATTGTTGTTATCATTATTTCCATTAGATGCATCAACAAGGGATTCTGAAGTCAGATGACCTGATCACAAGGTTCTTCCGTCTCTCCATCGAGCTGTGCGTGGATGTGTGCTACCGAGCCTTGGCCGAGCAAGCCCACGGCCAGGCACTGACAAGGGCAAAATGCTTCCAGACCCTTGATGCGTTTGTCCGCCTCATCGCACTGCTGGTCAAGCACTCTGGTGATGCCACCAACCCGGTCACTAAGATCAACCTCCTAAACAAGGTGAAGTCATAATTTTTCTTATAAATTATTTGTATAATAATGTTAATGTTAACAAGGTAATGTTATAATGCTGTCTAGAAATGGATTATGAGTAAAGGGGAACGTCAATGTACGAAAACAACTGAAGTGCAGTAGGTTATCAAAGAGTCCTATCATTCAAGCAAGTTCAAAGCAATTAACGATCATTTCGCTACGCTCCTGTATTTTAAGGTGGAAGTGCTATTCCATTATTTCAATGAATATTGTAATTTGAAATACCCTGGTCCAGAATAGATCATGGAAGCTAAAACACAGGACAAGAATTCTAATATGAATGTCATCCTTTGATATGATCTCCAAGGTGCTAGGTGTTGTTGCCAGCATATGTCTGTAAGACCATGAGGTGCACCAAACAGAGTTCCACCAGCTGGCCTACCACAGGATCATGAACATATTGTAGGAGCTAGAAAAGGTCACAAGAATTCTAAGTCATTTGTTATCCTTTGTTATGCTCCTCCAGGTGCTAGGAATTGTTGCCGGTGTGTTGCTGCAAGACCATGAGGTGCGTCAGACAGAATTCCACCAGCTGGCCTACCACAGAATCTTCAGCATGCTGCTGCTAGAACTCAATGCCCCTGAACAGATCCTGGAGGCCATCAACTTCCAGGTCATGTCTGCTTTCTGGTGAGTCACAGTATAATCCAATATTGTTGCTTATAAGTATTGTTTCCATGTTGATGTAGATACACAGAAGGTTAAAGCCTTAAAGGTAGCACCATGTAAGAAGGAAGGGATTGGAACTCCTAAGAAGGACCATTGGCAGTCTTTCTTGGGTAGTCTTAAAAATGACTGTGTTTGGGATTTGACTCGGGTATCTTTCTAGAGCTTGAAGTTCTAATACAGATTGCCCCTCAAACTAGTCTTTGAGAATGATGTGAAGAAGGGCTTGTGTTTTAACTTGTACATAATTATACAATTTATTTTGTATTACATGTATTTCAGTATTTATCCACGTGATAATCAAAATACATTTCCATAATTGTGATTTCCCTTGTCTTTTGTTGTCTTTCAGCAATGCCCTGCATGTTCTGCGCCCCTCCAAGGCACCAGGCTTTGTCTACGCCTGGCTGGAGCTCATCTCACACCGCATCTTCATTGCCAGGATGCTGGGTATGCTGCCACAACAAAAGGTACTGACCACGTAATTCATCAAGCCCATGTCACATATCACATATCACCGGAAAGCGTTAACGGACGCCCGATTAAGAGTGACGTTTTCTATCCATTCGTCTCTGTTTCTTTTTACAAACTTAAGAAAATACTGGTGTAAGATGAAATATATCTTTAGCAATAAGTTGCTTCAAGTAATTCTAATTAAGCAGTTATTGTAGCCAACCATTTTTTTGTCAGAGTAAGAAATAAAATTGACATATACAGTCATTTCATCAGTGCGATAGTTTGACTTATCGAACTTTTTTCTTTTATTGTTTGGTATTATGAACAATGTTCTTTTGTTTTACTACTTTTTCTAGGGATGGCCCATGTACGCTGGTCTGCTGACGGGACTCTTCAAGTTCATGACTCCATTCATGCGCAACGCTGAGCTCCCAAAACACCTTGCCCTGCTCTACAAGGTCAGTTTATGATCCAACAATTAGGATTTGTTCCTATTACTTTGGGCATTCATGTTATTTTAATTCATAGTATGATTTATGTAGGTTTCTTTGCATTCATGCGCAATGCTGAGCTCCCAAAACACATTGCACTTCTCTACGAGGTCAGTTTATCAACCAGTAATGGTTCCTTTAACTTTGGGCATTCTTGAATATAGCTAAAGAATGACTTAAAGCATTTTGTGTTGTAAGAAGTGATCTTTATATGATTGGTCTTATGCGTTAGAAGTAACTTTATGTATTTTAATTCAGGATTTATGTAGGTTTGTTTGCATAAGTCACTATGAAAGTTATTCCTGTTGAAACATTCTGTTTTGAAGACTACAACTGATGTTTGTTACTTAAAATTGAAAGTAAATGCAATGGCAACCAAATATTTTTGCAAAAGAGACCATGGTTGTGGTTTTAGAACAAGAACTGATTGAAATGTTGTGCAAAACACCCTTAATTTGTTCCCTCTTCAAATGTGACTGTTTAAGGTAGTTTAGATGCTTAAATCAGATACACATTTCCATCTTGTGAACGCCCTGCGCATGGTGTGGAATACACACTGGCTCAGTGTTATGCAATGCTCTCAAACTAGCCTAGTTCAAAATGGTGACCTGCGGTGTAGGATCCTCTCAGTTGACTGCCTTTAACTTCCAACATATATTTCATATTCCAGGGTTCTGCTGGTTCTACTCCATGACTTCCCAAAGTTCCTGTGTGACTACCACTACAGCTTCTGTGATGTCATCCCTCCAATCTGCATCCATGTTATGCATTCCATTTGATTCTCATCTTATTTATGACTTGAGTCCAAACTAATTTGAGTTTGCCATTGCTCCCATATTCCAGGGTACCCTGAGGGTTCTGCTGGTTCTACTGCATGACTTCCCCGAGTTCCTGTGTGACTACCACTACGGCTTCTGTGATGTCATCCCGCCAAACTGCATCCAGATGCGCAACCTGATTCTGTCTGCATTCCCTCGCAACATGCGCCTACCTGACCCCTTCACACCCAACCTCAAGGTAATGCTACAATCAACATGTGTTATTTGTAGAACTTGTTAAATATCTTGTTCATTATTGAATGTGTCATTTGCAGGATGAATTTTGATCTACTTTCATTTTATTTTGTTTTATTGATTTGCCTGTGTTAAAAAAACTACAGAAGAGATTTACAGACTTTTGTTTGTAATCAAAAAGAGTAATGCTGAAGCTTTTAAACACCAACAAAGAACCTTTCTAAACAGCTCAGAGAACACAAATCTAAATGTGATAATGGGTGAATTTTATGATAACTTTCAAATGTTTATATACTTTCTAATGTACTCGAGGTGAAATTTTGACAGTTACTTGAAGCACCTCCAAATTTGAAATATTTAACTGATTGAATCTGTCTAATCCCATTTCTTACAAATGTATATAATTTTTTTTCACATTGCAGGTTGACATGCTGCCAGACATTGCTCACCACCCCCGCATCCTGACCAACTATGTGACCGTCATCCAGCCTGCCTCCTTCAAGAAGGTAACAAATATTCAAGTATTTGTAAAAAAAATATTTATATTCAGACATATATATATATATATATATATATACTGTATAATTATTATAAACCTGGTTTTAGTCTAGCTGTCCTGATTTAAAGGCGCATCAAACATTTCAAGGAACACATTTCTACCAGGGCTCCATTTACTGCACCTGAGATGGGTGCAGCAATATGAATTACATGTTCAGGCATTGACATGTTTTAAATTTGGGACCCCATGATGACAAGTCAAGTGCCCTTGGTAGTGTGCCATAACATAACATCTACCTCATACACCCTACAAATCTTCATCATATCAACTAATCATTAACAAAGTGGTTGGGTGAAAAAATTAGTTTTGTCCTATTGGCTTAATTAATTTCAATAATGCAACTTTGCCTCCGTAGGATCTTGACTCTTACATCAAGACACGCAGCCCTGTCACCTTCCTGTCCGAGTTACGCAGTCACCTGCAAGTCTCCAATGAGCCTGGCCAGCGCTACAACGTGTCTCTGATGAATGCCTTGGTGCTGTACGTCGGCATGCAAGCCATTAGTTACATCCAGAGCAAGGGGAGCACGCCCTCTATGAGCACCATCACGCACTCATCTCACATGGACATCTTCCAGAACCTGGTTGTCGACCTCGATACGGAAGGTGGGTAGTCCTCAGTATTAAATCTTCCAATGTCATAACCATCAATGTTGTCTTTTTGTAATCATCATGATCTTGATTGTAATCATATTGTCATTGTATCATCATCCTTATTCATTATCAGCAGCAGCAGCAGTAGCTGCATCATCATTATCATCATAATCATAATCATCCTCATCACCATTGTCATTGTATTTGGTGTCATTGTCATTATCATCGGGTTAGTATCATCGACAATGTTGTCTGCGCCATCATCATCTTGTCAGTGTCATTATCTTCTATATCATTATTTATTCTGATTTGTAAAGTTTGTTTTGTCACTACCACCCCTCTTTAGTATAATATTTTCAATGTTAATTGATTCAAGTTCAACTTTGCACCATTGGTTTTTTTTCTGCCTAGGTCGTTACTTGTTCCTGAATGGCATGGCCAACTCTTTAGTATAATATTTTCAATGTTAATTGATTCAAGTTCAACTTTGCACCATTGGTTTTTTTTCTGCCTAGGTCGTTACTTGTTCCTGAATGGCATGGCCAACTCTTTAGTATAATATTTTCAATGTTAATTGATTCAAGTTCAACTTTGCACCATTGTTTTTTTTTCTGCCTAGGTCGTTACTTGTTCCTGAATGCCATTGCCAACCAGCTGCGCTACCCCAACAGCCACACACACTACTTCAGCTGCACGCTACTCTACCTGTTTGCTGAGGCTAACACAGAGGCCATCCAAGAACAGATCACAAGGTAAACTTTGGCCCATCTTCTTAACATGTTCAGGGCTGGTCTCTAAAATACTTGGGCTAGGGTCTATGGAGACTACTTGTTATAGCAAAATCAATCAGTCTTGGGCCCCGTTGCAGAAAGAGATACAATCGATTGTAAGTTACGATTGATCGTAAGTCAGAAAATGTACGCGTTTCAACCAATCAGATTTGCGCATCTAGAACACGTGATCTGACTTACGATTAATTGCAACTTACAATCGATTGTATCTCTTTCTGCAATGGAGCCTTGAAAGTATATTTTGTCATTGTATATTCATAGACATATATAGATGAATCAGAATTTAATTTCCTTCTTCTATAGAGTCATTATTGCAACTGCCTCATTAGAAAAATATTGGAGTGGCAGTAAAAAAATTGCAGCTGTCCACAAATAAAATAATACAATTATAAAAGTTCAGATCAGTTCAGTTCAAATTATAAAAAGTATAAGCAATGAAAAAGTATTTTCTTACATGCAAGCAAGGCAAAATAAACCCTTATTCTTGAGTTACAATTATTTTAGTAAATTGACTTTCAGTTGGAATTTATCAAGAAAAGTAATGTAAGCAATTATTGCAAAACCCAATCAAAACACTTCCTGACCATTTATGCCATGATCCATGTTGAGGAATATTGTAATAGGCCCATGTTTTATAACATAAAGGGATACTAACATAATGATTTCCTCCTGTCCTATACAGAGTGCTGTTGGAGCGTCTGATCGTGAACAGGCCTCACCCATGGGGTCTCCTCATCACCTTCATTGAGCTGATCCGCAACCACCACTTCAAGTTCTGGAACCACCAGTTTGTGCACTGTGCCCCAGAGATCAAGAAGTAAGTTGTTAGTGATGGAGTGTATGAAAGCCCGAGGGGGGGGGGGGGGGGGGGAGGGGGGGGGTGGTGTTTCACAAAGATTCAAAGTTGGACCTTACTATTATATAATTATGGAAAGCCGTTAGTTTGTAAAATTGTTGAAACTGTTCTTTCTAAATGGCATACATTTAGATAAATATCAGTAATATTTGCTATTATCATGGAACATAAATTTTATTGATATAAATGTTTGTTGGAAGTCTCAAATCGTTACATTGTTTTGCTTTTTAATATGTTTTTTATTCCAAGGCTACATATGGCTTTCCATAATTGTAAGGTACAACTTGAGTTAAGTTCAACTTAGAATCTTTGTGAAACACCCCCAGGACTTTAAAATAACATTAGATCTGCCGTTGTATTCAGTGCACTGGTCAAGCTACAATACTCATGAAATCTGATCTATTGTATTGTACATAAATGTACACATTATTAAGCTTATTACAATGTTGAGCTTCTTCTAATTATTGTAAATTGTGATATTCATGTAAACGTGTCTAAAGAACTGGGTTCATTTGATTTTTTTAATTAGATTTTCCACCCAGAGTGTTTTTGTCAAAGAGCTCTCAATGTGTCCAACATTTGTCAACCGTATCTTTCATAGGTATCATTTCAAATCATTTTGTAAATAATATTTGTAGTAAAGTGTAGCACATTTATTGTGTTGATTTTACGAACTAGCTACTTCATCATTATGGTTGCTATGGCACAAACATTGCCAAAGAATTAAAGGCAGTACTTTGATTACAACAGCAATTTGAACTGCACATATTCTGAAACTCACACATTTTTACCTAATTTGTATCTTTGCTCCTCTCCCATTCTCAGGTTGTTCGAGTCGGTGGCTCGCAGCTGCATGCAACAGAAGAGCACTGCCCAGCCAGGCATGAACAGGGAGAACACGGAGGCCCACGAAGCATAGGGACAACTTGAAACCCAACACCAATGTGATTCAAAACAATATGAGACTAAAACCAAATGAAATGGTCTACTCGACACAGAGGCCCACGAAACATTGGGACAACTTTGACCCCAACACCGATGTCAATGTGATTCAAACAATACAGGAATAAAACAATGATATCGTCTACTCGACGCATAGGCCCACGAAGTATAGGGACAACTTTAATCCCAACAACAATGTGATTCAAACAATATGAGAATAAAACAAAATGATATCATCTACTCAACACAGAGGCCCACGAAACATAGGGACAACTTTGACCCCAACACCGATGTCGATGTGATTCAAACAATACGGGAATAAAACAATGATATCGTCTACTCGACGCGTAGGCCCACGAAGTATAGGGACAACTTTAATAACAACACGGATGTGATTCAAACAATATGGGACTAGAACCAAATGAAATTGTCTACTCGATACAGAGGCCCACGAAAAATAGGGACAACTTTAACCCCAACACTGATGTGATTCAAACAATATGGGACTAGAACCAAATGAAATGGTCTACTAGACACAGAGGCCCACGAAACATAGGGACAACTTTAATCCTAACACCAATGTGATCCAAACAATATGGGACTAAAAACAAATGATATCGTCTATTTGACCTGTTCTTGTCATATAACTTCTATTGCAAGAGTAACATAAGCTATACAGAACAGAAATATGCGTACGATATTTGATGTTTCAAATGATAATAGCTGCCTATGGAGTTCTTTTTACACCTCTGTAACCAAGTGGCCAGAGAGCAAATATGTTCATGGTGGAAAATTGGACAAAGCAACAACGACAGCATTTAGCGCCCCGCCTTTCCAGTTAAAATATTCAGAAGCAAGGAAGCAAATTGACAAAATTGATACCCTATTATAATTTTGCGTTATGTCTTCAGCTGTAATGCTCCGTATTTAGATGCTATGGAGCTATTTACATGTTGAAATCATTCCTACAATATTTTCTTCAAAACAGTTATGTGTAATTGTTACCAAGGAATCATGGTCAAGACATTTTGTTGTGCCTTACCACCATAAAGTAAAATCAGAATTAGGGTGCATTTATCTTCTGTTGATAAGTCGACTATTCAGTGTTGTGAAAGTATTTCAGACTAATTTTGATCATGTAGAAAGATAAGCCTGAAACATGTTCCAAACATGGATTTATTGGCCAAATAAGAGAAGATAAATGCACTCTTAATTTAATTGAGTCAACTGGCGTATATATACCCAGCCTACCAGAAACTTTCAAGTACTCAGTACTTGGGTGATGAATTCAAAGCAGCTGTTATGGTAGCAAGATAAGTGAAATACTAGCATGGGCATCAATTTGAGAAGGATTCCCCAGGGGGGACGATCTATTGTTTGGCTGATGGATAGGATGCCTATGACGCCCAGCTTTGGTCAGTCAAACTTGTAGCATTATGTGTTCATAGGCACAAGGCAATTATCAACTTGTCGTGTACCTTAATATAAATAATGTACAACCTCTGTGGCATTCCAAAATGTTGTTATATGCTGCTGTTGAAAGGTGGTCTCCCACTAGGAGACAAAGCTTGTGACAATGTGCAATTGAGATTGCATGAGACTAGCCGCATCTAGTCTTGTGTGTGCGCGTCCCATATATTGTTCGAAACTGTGAAACTGCACTTGAAACAGTTTTGATGCTTTTGACGGACACCTCTCGCACAATACTAGTGATCGGAAGTTACATCACGTTTCATGACGCGAGACAGCAAAAGTTTTCTTGTGGGTGACCGGCTTATAACAGCAGCTTAATCAGTATTATCATGATACGTTGAAGCAATATTGTAATTTTGCCTTGCTTTCTGTTCTCGTTTTTTCCTTGTTCCACTTTGTCTTGTTACGAGGTGCTACCATGGTGAACATTTTGCCGAATGTGCTATTTTTAAGTTGAGCAATAAACCCAAAATTGAATATACAACTTCCCTGGGTTTTAATGTTTAATAGGGCTATCTGTTGAAATAGTTTTTGTGTTGCACTTTTGTTTTTCTCTATCAGACCTAACGCAAAGCCTTTGTAGATGCATCTTCAGCTATATAGCTGCTTAATATATATCTTAATTTGTATTCTGGTATATTTTGGACTAAATTTTTGGTATGGATGTAGTGACAAACCCATCAATGGCAGGTTGCAAGTGCTTGGCTTCAGCTGTGCTGGTCAAACATAATGTACCTGCAGTTATTAATCAGCAACAATAATAATATAAAAACAAACATTTTGCTGTTTTTGCATGTGGTCTTATAGTCGGCCGTTTCCTTGATAAAGAGCTAATCACTCTGTGATAAGTTCATTTCCCGTTTTCTCTTATTCTCAAAATATTCATAGTTTGAGTTGCTTTTAGTTGGGTAATGCATAGTAGAGTTTTAAACACTTTTCTTTACCGTTTTTCTTCATTTTAATAATGAAAACTAAATTAAGCTTGATATATGTGTTACAAAGTGATTGTGATTATTTGGCTCTTTGTTACCTTCTATCATGAGTATGTAGCATAACCTCACTTTTTATGATGAGGAATATTTTTTTCTTCATTTTTTCGTTATTATTTTCCTCCTGAAGCACTACTTGGTGGCTTTAAATTAACTTAGAGAAAGGCAGTGTGTACAATTCACAATTATGGACTTAATTTTTGTCTCGTCCTTTTTATTGATTGTGTAATAAAAGTAGAACGTGAACGAGCTTTCTGCCAATGGTAGTAGGTAGAATTCTGTACAGATATGCCCCTTGAGATGTGCTTCTATGAGAGGGGTAACTTACTTAATTGGAGCTTGATATTCTATTCACGTCTGTGCATTACCGAGATTGTAAATAATACTTACTTCTTCGCGAGCAGGAAAGTCGAGGATAATGTATGAAAGAAGTGTACAGAGATTGGGTCGGATTGTTAGCAAGGATCATTATGGTGACAAGAATCCTTGATGTACAGTTAGTGTTTTTGGTAGATTATTGTAATGTTGTTTAATAAAAAAGTGACTGGAGGGTCGAAAGAAGATGCTAAGAAGTTGTTGCAAATAGCTGTATTATTATTATCATTATTATTATTATGTGCTTGTACTGATGTCCAATCTGTCTTTTCTGCAAATATTTGAAATAAAATACAGTCATGTATATGAAACATGGAACCAATGTGTGATACTTGAAGTGATTTGTTCTCAATTGTGTCTAGTTTACATGTTTCAAAATGTTTCACCTTTGAATTGTTTCTAGTTATTACAATAAATGTTGTAATCAAGAGGCTGCAGCCCCCCTCCCCCTTCAAGATTTTTGAAAAATTGCTACATTTTTGGTGGAAATTGGGCAAACATTATGGCAAAACATATCACTTTCTGGCAAGAACACCTCAAATTGGGGCAGTACATGTTTGGGCTGCTATTCAGTGAAGACTTTTGTTTTGCCTGTGTAAAATCAGATCTCTGGGAAGTATTATAATTAGGTCAGACCCCACCCCCGTACTCCCTTGCAAATAATGTTCCCCTACCCCCATGGGAGAAGGGAACATACGAAGGTAGCCAGATAGGGAGAGGGGAAGAGACAATTACAAGTGGGCTATTGCTGTTTCTAGATAAATGCCATCCATATACATGTAGATGCGATAACAGGAATACAAGTTGTCAAGCATCCAAAAAAATAGAAAGTATTCCACGCAGTTAGAATGAATTCCCTCTTATATAGAGTGAATCTCAAAAGATCAAATGCATTTTATTTAATTTCCATTGTACATGTATTTGCGTATGTGTGTGTGCCTGCGTAAGTGCATGTGTGTATGGGGAGGGGGCATTTCCATATAAGTACACATACAACACATGACAGAAAGGACAGGATCTAGTAACTTTGTTCGCATGTGCAGAAAGTGATGAATGGTTGGTATAATGTGTAGTTTTGCGATTTGCTATGCCCGCCGAGTATAGTTGTGTGAAAATTTCACATTAATTAGATTATAATATGGCCGAGTAATGAGTCATTATGCAAATACGTGTAGTGATATTTGCTAACTCATTACATTGACTTTGTACACAGGATAGTCATCCAGTAGATAGTTAAAAATCCAAACACTTCAATTATAAATATCTCTTTAATTGAAAAGGAAATTAAAAAAACCCAAACTGTTCCATGCTTCTATTGGTAATACGAATATATACAACAAAGTATGAGAGAACAACTAGATTTCTAGTGAAGTTTTGGGGATGTGGACAATGTTAGAGAGCCCTGATATATATGAGAAGATTTAGGCTCAGTATTGAAACAATTTCTGGAAATTTCATGTAAGAGCCCCAGTATTCTCTACAGATCCGTGCTCATGCAGGTACACCACCGGTCCTCCAAGATATGTTTCCGTCCCGTTTCGGTCAACCCTGCCTAGGGCTAGGCTCTTTACCCAATCCCCGCCCCTAGCCGTCCCCCTCCAGACCTCCCTCGCACACCCCTCGCAGGGCACCTGTGCACGTTAACCCCGTGAGTCTGCTCCACGAATGGGGTGTGCGCGTGCTTGACTCGACTAACGCCCGCCGCGCCGGCCGCGCCGGTGCGGTGGCGGCCGGTGGTGTTTGCACAGAAGTGGTCTTTTTGTCGTCATATGATCGGGACAGTGCACCAAGCTTTATTTTCTTCAATCAAATTGCAGCTTGAGACGGCTTCTAAATCCTGATCAGACTGCCGGTACACGAGGGAATTACACGGAGTAAGCTCAAGAACTATGTTGCTCTTTCAGTTATTGATTTTGCCCCAAAAAACGTAAAGGCTTGTCTCTTTCTAGAGAATGGTTATCGAACCAACTACTGCAGTGCAGTGCACTATGACTAGCTGAATCACCCCCGCAAGTCAAGGGGCCAGGGCTTACTTTACTGAGGGTTCTTTACTGAATGGGCCCCCGTATGATGGTTGAATTTGATGTGTTATGTGGTGAATGAATGTATGCCGTGGCCTGTGCAGTAGCTAGTGAAGCATTGTTATAATATATTTTGTTGAGTGAATGTCAGATTCGGATTTAGGTTCTTTTTGAACTCGTACCTTATTCAATATTGAAGAGTGGTGGGGGGGGGGGGGGGGGGGGCATGTACCCAAGAGTAGACTATGGGGCTGCCGCTTGCGGGGGGGGGGGGGGGGATCTTGGTATTTAAGTGCGTGAGATCATTCCCTACGAGTTTATGAAATCCCTATAGACTTTGTACACAACCCACTTTGTTCTCGTGGTCAAGGGGTTAAATCAACTCGTACATTATGGTCCGTCTTGCGTGTATACGCCCAAATAGTACAGTATAAAACAAGCCGCACCAATCCAACCTACATGTATATGTTACGACCGGAAGACCTACAGGACACAACCTTTCCTTCCGTACAGGTGATGATGATGATGATGATGACGATCGATAGTTATTTATGAAAATACGGTCATATTTGTTCTCATATAATTGGGGGGAGGCCGCCGGGGATCTCAATATTCTTGGCTGTAAAGTGCAAGATCGCCACAGTAATTTCAGTGTTTTTTAAAATCAACTCAATGGTAAAAATTCATTTATTGGATGATTGAAAAAATTTGGTTTTCATCGCAAGAATTCTTTAGACCAGCTGGAATAAAAATGCAACAAAAGAATTTGCATGAGCCTGCTTATTCCTTATGTTTCTATTATTTTGATAATTTCTTATGTAGTGCATTGTTTTTATTGTTTTATATTATTTCTAACTATTCTTCGACAGTTTTGAGCCCCAAAACAAACATTCAAAAAGAATATAAAAGACCAAATAATATGTTTAATATCTTTTTACAAAAAAATTTTTCCATGTTTTGTACATAAATCATTAAAATTAGCAAATTTTGGCTACATGCAAATTATAGACAAAAGGTCACATGACTTTGTAACAGTATACGGTAATTCCAATTTTCGAAAATTTTGTTTTGAATGATGTGCAAGACTTGAAAGATAAAAGTCATGAAGCGGCGGGATGACATCTTTATGAAGTTCATGCATGATTAGATATGAACAAACCTGAACAAGTTTTTAAAGCATTTCAGCCAATCCTATAACTTTTTTCTTGTACTTATTTAAGTATTTCAATTTGTCTCTAATTTATCCTAGGAAAAAAAACCCATTCGTCATATACAGTTACAATACTGGTTGATTAGTACATCACATCCTGCACATCACATTCACAACCATATATATAAGAGTGACAGAATAATCAATCACCAACTTGATTGTGGTCTCTAACAGAAGAAGACGAAGAAGAAGTCAGGATGAAGATCCAAGGAGCAGTGGCGCTGATCACAGGTGCGGCTGATGGTTTTGGGAAGGCATTCTCAGAGGAGCTGCTGAGGAGAAGTGCTGGGGTATGCATTATCCCTTTTCCCCCTTCTTTGAGTCAAAGTAAGTGCCGAGTTATCTAGGAGATCCTAGCTTGTCTGGGCTGGAAATTAATCATTGCAAGCCCAGAAAATTTTCCAGCCCGGAAGAAGGATCTATGCTAGATTCGAAAGCTCAAACTTATTTTGACTCATATTTTTATTACATTTGCCTTTATAGCGGATAAGCAGTTTTCAGCAGTCTTTTATATTTATTATCCCCCTTTTTATTGTTTATTATCAAAATTATGACAGAAATGATAAATGTGATATGATATAAAATATTTACAAGATTCAAAGTTTAAACGATTGTAACGAGATTAAAAATTTTGTTTATGGCCTAGAAATATTAGTAATAAAAGTGGGAATTTTTCGTATGAATTTTAAAGTTATTGATAAGGCCCGGCATTAATAGTGAAGAAGACGCTTAAATAAATCTATAGGTTCTTAATTGTAATCGTTTCATACATTTTCTAATTTCTAATTTTCTTGTGACAGGGAGTCAGCATAGTAGACTTCAATGCCACAAAGGGAAAAGCTACACAGGATGAACTGAACAACAAGTATGGGGAGGGGAAGGCTTGCTTCATCCACTGCGATGTCTCATCCAAAGAGCAAATGGAAAGTAAGTATAATGCAGGGCTCAACACAAGCACTTGCCCAATTGCCCGGGGCAAGTAAAAATTAATGTTGGGCAAGTAAAATTTCATAAATTGTATAGTTTGGTTGCCCGATCAGGCAACTGATATTTCTATTCAACTCTAAGAGTAAAATGTAATTCCTTATGTGTGAATCTCATTTAGAAATAAGCGAGTAAGTACATTTTCTGTTTGGGCACGTAAAATGTAAACATTAATAATTTTACTTGCCCAAAAAGGCCGGTAGAGAAAAATGTTAGTGTTGAGGCTTGTTATAATAGTACTTGGCTTTAATTTTTTTATAGCGCTCTTCACTGGTGTCACAGCACTATACATATAACACTTAATGCATCAATAATATCAGAGAGAAAAAAATATAAAAATGAATCAAGGAAAAAGGGGTATTTTTAGTGTCTTTTGAAAGTGGCTAAATTCAAAATCTGTCTAATATATAGTGGCTAGAAATAGTGAAATATTGTGTGCAACAAAAATAATAATAATAATACAAATTAATTCTTTTCTTATAAAGTGCAGTCTTACAATGAAGTCTCAATGCGCATGCGCATATCGTGGTTATTGTTTGAAACAAATTGTCATTGAATTTTGATGTGTATTGTTTCGTTTCTGCAGATGCCTTCAGTAAGACCCTAGAGCGATTCAAAAGGCTGGATATAGTGTGCAACAATGCAGGCATAGGAGATGAGGTCAACTGGGAGAAAACGGTGAATGTTGACTTGGTAAACGAACATTTGTTGATTCTTCCTTCCTTTGTCTTTTTTATTTGGTTATGATCTTGATAATACAATACAGTGGAACCTCTGTATAACGAGCTCTGTTATAACGAGGTACCGGATATAGCGAGGTGATGTCACAGATCCATGTATATGTAATTTTTGTTGTTTTTTAAGCCAAAATATCTGATGTAACGAGGTAAATTTCATGGACCCAACATGCTTGTTATAAATGAGGTTTCACTGTGAATTTCACATGTGAATTTCAACTAGAGAAAACACAAGTTATAAAGTTATAAATAAAAGTTACACAAATATTATAAAGTGGACATTATTTTACTGGTCCTACCTGCTTACTAGCATGATGGGTTAGTGTGGATCTCAATCCTTCTTTAATTTGTTTTGGAAATTGACTGTTTTATTAATTCTTCATTTACCGGACATTTTACTAATACAAATGTCTGATTAGATGTCAAGGGCAGGTCAACACTATTTGTCCCGTTTGTCACACTCCACAAAGATAGCATGCATATATCTTCATATTTCTAACAAATACTAGGACATATTCTTATGAATATAATTTGATGTTTGTATCATATATCATATCATATCATATCATATCATATCATATCATATAACCCATTGCCTACAGGAACCTTGTATGTCCTGTATGTTTTATAACTCTATGGGGATTACAAAATCTAGCAGGGAACAGGTTAACCCACTGCCTACATACAGTAACCTGGTGGGGCCTGTATTGATGAGAATTGCAAAATCTAGTTGGGAACAGGATAAGATAAGATAGCTTGGACTTGCCCCTTACTGTTTTGTGATTATAATATCTTTCTTTTAGTTACATTTTAAAATCACATTATCATGATTTTACTGAAATCATGTATACCTGTTTGTCATGTTTTGTGTTGTTGGTGAATAGTTAAACATTGTTATTTTAGTTGTTGCTTTAATCTGTTCTATTCTAATTGCTGATTCTGCATACTGTATGCATTTTTATTTTGTATTGAATTATTTCCATTCCTTGCCAGTTTCATATTTTTCATATTTGTATTATAGGTATTTATTGTATTTGATTATTATATTGTATCTCTTAATTACTATAACATGTTGGGTGCCCTTACTCGACAAGCTTTATGCTTCTTATAGGTGCTACCCGTTACATTGTAACTGTACAAATTTGTATCTGATTTTTTATCCTGAAGAAAAAGAAAAAAAAAGTTGAATATGTAATTTTGTTTTTATTGTCTCGCAGACAGCAGTGATGCGAGGGACATACCTAGCCCGGCAGTACATGAACAACAAGAAAGGAGGAAATGGTGGTGTGGTCATAAACATAGCTTCTATGGCAGGTCAGTTTATTTTGATGTAGTCTGTTATAATTAATACTAATAATAAATGCCATTTACTGTGCATCTTTCGATCTAATATAACTATTATGAGGCGCAGAGGGATGAAAAAAGTTAATCCAAAGCTAATTTCTAAACAAAAATGTCTTCAGGCCGTACTAAAACACTTCTAATGGAAGTATATTACTCAAGTTAGTGGGCAAATTAATGCACAAGAATTGTGCACAAACAGAAAAGGCCTTTTCTCCAGCCGCTCATCCGGCTCTGCGAGGAGTCAGCACGCCGCTGCCTGAAGATCTGAGTAGTCTTTGGGGAACGTATCAAAGGTTTCCTCATTATTTCACTTTCTTCATTATTCACTTGTCATTTTGCCTCTGAAGAAGATTCTGCTAGGATCGAAAATGTAGGCCCTATACAGGGTGGCCCCCCAAAAAACGGAACAGGGCACTTCCCAAAATAAAGTAACAAAATAAACATGTCCGTCGGATAGGGTGTCTTTTCCAATGAAAAACGATACCAAGAATATTAATTTTGGTCGTGTAGTTTTTGTTTTAGGACGCTCTGAGACACACCATATCAGGTTCCCATTTTTGTCAATTTTTACCAAGTCATTGCCCGATAATTCGCACTCACTGCCCGTTATAGCATCGGACAACTGTGCCCATTCTTTCGTTTCACGGCTGAATGCACACTAACAATGGCTCGCGTACTGCTCCGCTATAACGGGCCATGAGTGCGAATTATCGGGCACTGACTTGGTAAAAATTGACAAAAATGGGAACCTGACATGGTGTCACTCACAGCGCCCTAAAACAAAAACTACTCAACCAAAATGACTGTTCGTGGTATCGTTTTTCATTGGAAAAGACACCCTATCCCATGGACATAATAATGTTGGTACTTTATTTTGGGAAGTGCCCGTTCCGTTTTTTTTTGGCCACCCTGTATTGGCTTTCAATATTCACTTAACCAGTTCTATTCAAGTTGGTTTGATTTTGTTATAACATGTATGCATTCTTCATAGACCCCAGCCAAAGTATTTTACAAATCATTTTGGGCTACAATAATCCTAGTTTTGTAAATTTGTACATCGTATGCATTTCTTTTTCTCGGAAAAAAACACTTTTGGTAGTGGGAACCAGCACTCCATAATAATCTTTTGATATATAAAAGTGATTTTTGTTGTTGTTAGTATTTCTACAATTGCTATATTCCACCAGCAATTGTAGAAAAATGTGTCTCAAAAATGTTTTTATTTGTATAAATTTACATTGCTATATCAATTCTGAAAGATATTTTAGCTTTGACTCCATTCAAATGAGTTGTGTGTTTTTCTTCTTTTCCAGGTATGTTGCCAATGCCTTTTCTTCCTGCCTACTCAGCAGCTAAGCATGGGGTGATAGGATTCACAAGAGCTTTGGCAGTAAGTTGGGACAAAAATGATTAAATGTCTACTTATCTTTTAGCCTTCTAGCTTTTTATAGAACCAGGAAGTTGAGAAAGTACGCAACATCATTGTGCGAGTTTGAACTGTACCTGATGACCATGGGTAATAATACTTGCGCTTAGAAACCCTGTATTAAAGGGATTTAGTAACATTGTCCAAATCCTCAAAATAAATTTTTCATTCTAGCGGTTCCCTCATACCCAGTTGTATTCGTATTAACAATAAAATCATAGGACAGGTTTCGGTTTTTCAAATTTCCCTTTCGTTACAAAGATATGTACGATCGAAGTATTCAGATAAGAAAAACTCTGGGCGAGTTTTTCTTCTGTGTACAAAGTGATTGCAGTGAGTTATTGAATATCACTTCGCATTTTCGCTCATTACTTGGCCATGCAATGTCCATTTGACTTGAAATTTTCACACAATACCCTGTGGACATATGAGATAACAATAATATACATTGCATCAACCATTCATCACTTTTTGCACATGTCAACAAAGTTACTAGATAAATGCAAGCTAATTTACTATATAAATGCAAGCTATTATTATTATTATTATTATTATTCTCTTTTACAGAAGTAATTAGTGCAATCCCATATTTACAGCTGAAGTTGACTGGGCCTGAAAATACTTGGTTGAGGTCTTTGAAGGTTGCACGTAAAATCCAAAATCAAAATGTCTTGAATGGGATTACTTAATGCAATTCCTTTTGGTATTTCATATATATAGTTGAACCTATCTTATTGGCCACCTGTCTATAGCAGTCAACCTGCCCATGGTTGCAGCCAAAAGTTATCCCCTGATGAGCAATGTAGCGTTTTTGAACCTGTCTATAGAGGTTACATTTCTCGTTCCCCTAGGTGGTCACTGTACACAGATTTGACTGTATAGTGAATTCTGTGTGCTGGACAGATTCTAGTAGAACCGTGACTTGCTTTTTATTAAGGTCAGCCCAATGTTATTTCAAGGGTTATTTCTCATCCATTATTTGCTCCATAATATTTGTACAGTCCAAAGTACAGGATATTTTCCACAAAGTAAATGATTGATTTTTTGCCTTTTTAGCAAGGTCAGCCCAATGTTTGACTTTGCTTTAACATCAGAAAGGGTCACTTCTCATCCAATATTGGCTCCAAAATATTTGTACAGTCCAAAGTACAGGATATTTTCACAAAGTAAATGGATGATATATTAATTGTCTCTATACTACAGTATGCTGGGCTGATAAGATTGTGGCCTTATAGGCACATGGTAATGTGTACATTGAATGTCTTGCAATGATAAAACAGTGTATTTTCAATCTTGATATTGATTATGTTCTGGGTTGATCAAATAATACAAAATTGTATATATATGAGTCGGCAATTATTGTGAAAATCTAAATGATTTTGAGAAAATCGCAATATAATCACAATTATTTTTGAAAAAATCACAATACATTTTTAGAAAATCAAAATGATTTGGGGGAAATGGATTAATATATTTTTCTATCTCTATTCCTGTTGCTTTAAGACTTAAAATATAAACGGGTCAGCAAATTTAAAGCAAAAGTAAAGTTTTGCAAACAAAATTATAATTGTTCTGTGAAAACCCATGCAGGTTTGTATTTCATTTAATTTATTAATCTAAATTAAAACTTTATGTTCTATTTTCTATTTTAATATTTGTATTTATAACTTTCCTTTGTGCTCTAGATGGCCGATCGCGTATTTGGCCCTGAAAATATCCGCATAAACTGCCTTTGCCCAAGCTTTTCTGAGACGGCGATACTGAAAGAATTGAGGGATTACTTAGAACACGATCCTCAAGCAGCAGCTATATACAAAGGACAGCTGGATACATCTGTGCCGTGAGTTATCCCTTCATTATTTCTCTCAATGTCTCGTAGTTTACGTCATCAT
This sequence comes from Echinarachnius parma, assembly GCA_037951105.1. NCBI lineage: Eukaryota > Metazoa > Echinodermata > Echinoidea > Clypeasteroida > Echinarachniidae > Echinarachnius > Echinarachnius parma. The sequence continues at coordinate 157,848 of JBAMJV010002134.1, forward strand.
TAAACTACGGTAATTAGAATCGATGGACGGTATTCTACCAAATCAGTCCAGCCTAAAGTGCTAAAGTTCTACATAAGTGTTGACTAACCCCTGACTAAGTTGATAACTTTAGTCCGGACTAAAATTTCATATTCTGGTAGGCCTAAGCCAGCCTAAAGTGATAAGTTTGCAGGTTTACTTATCTGAGGTGTAAACTAAAGTGTGGTTTAGTTAATCCAAGGTTATGGACTTAGTCCAGCCTAAGTTGATAAATTTAGTAGAATGTCGCCCATAGACATTAACTAGTCGATCTCATAACTACAGCTGGTAGACATGGGCATCAACAGACGGGCGGGGGACCAGGACTGGTAAGGGGGGGGGGGGGCATTTCCCCCCATATTTGAGAGTGGACAGGATGTAACATATGTATCAATTCATGACATACTAAATACTTTGACACAAGTACACAAAACCATACAAATTCAGATAGTTAGTAGAACAATATAAAGAAAGCTGTATTGAGAATATGTGGATGTGGTCTTTCAAGCAGGATATCCCGAGTTTGAACCCGGAGTATGCCCATCGCGTTTGTCCTTCAGCAAGACAATCCACAATGCTGCTCTCTACCCAGGTGTATAAATGGGGACCTGGTAGAAGGTGAAAGTATTTATGGGAATGATCTTCTGCCGCTTGGAAAGAATGCTCCCCAGAGAGTGGAGATGGTGCACACAATGTGTGCTGGTTTGCATTGTATCCTATGACTGGGGTAATGCTATCATTATAAAGCGCTTAGAGATGATTATCATGATTATAAATCAAGTTTTTTATTATTATATCAATCTCATTTGAATGCCTTTTTCAAATTATGCTTTTTTCAAATGTCTTTCCAGTGTATCAATGGTTGTGGAGGGCTTTATGCGGCTAGTGGAGGATGATGCCCAACACGGTGCTGTGATGCGATGCACCCCTCAGAACGGCATCGACTTCAAGAAGTACAGGGACTGGAGCACACTGTGAGGTATGCGTACATGCGCTAGTTTGTGATCAAATGATGATTATTAACAGCAAGTTGTATGATAACAAAACCAACCTGTGTGACAAATTTCTGGTGTTGGTTCAACAGTTTAAGACGGCGGAGTTTATGCTATACTCTACTAAAAAACGCATCGACTATAAGGTGTATAGGTACCTGAGCAAACTGATTTTTTACAGAGCGTACCAGTATTAAAAATGACTTGATAGATTTATTTGTGAGTTTGAAGATGTTGATTCAATGATAGAATCCATACCGTATTTGTCGGTGTATTACCCGCTCCGATGTATTAACCGCACCCCCAACTTTGGCCATTTTTCCATGAAAAAAAAAAAAAATTTGATAGTATAATTCTTGATTTTTAGTCTTTAGATGGTCAGCATTTTCTTAGGAAAGGTACCAAAAATAGCTTATCTATCAGAGAAGTTTTGCCTATGAATTTTGTTTTATTTACTGAAGCCTCCGAAGTAAATAAAGAAAATTATCAGGCCTTCTTCACAGCAGAAGAATCTATAACTTCTGTTGAATTTGCCACACGGATCACTACACATGGGACTACATAAAACGTTAGACAACAAAACAAAGATTTCACCAATAAAACAATCAGAACGGAGATTTTAAAAAAACTGTACCTTAATGTTATTCCTTCTTTCTAGTTCAAATTATGTTGAATCTACTCTTGAAAACTGTTTCAGGGGATAAGAAATTACGATCGTTACTTGCGAGTGCATTGTACTGATATATACGATCACGATGTTGTCATGTCAGCTCACATGTTTTGAAGGGTGGATTATTATTTGAGTATTAGCACTCAGTAGTTTAGCATAATTTTGATGACATATCGAGTGCTACAGTGTACAACGTACCAATTTCTTATTTAGCACATGCGGAAATCGCACACTTGTGTGCATTCAGCGGCGTGGCCTTTCACCTGAACGAGGGCGCGCCTGTGCTACCCGCAGCGCTAGCATGCACACCGCCAGCGCGCATCGGCGCGGGGCGGCGGCTTGGGGTCGCGTCGGGAAAGAGAATTCCCGCCTGAGCTAGCTGCTCGGCCAGACGCGCGGGTGCATGTTAGGATTCGTACTTTCGCTTTCGCAGCAACAACGAGCAATATTTAGGAAGAGGTAAAAGAGAAACAAAAGACACTGCATGACTTGTTTTGGGGGGAATATGCTTGTATTTTCCGTGCATCGTATGAGTATGAATGCCTTGCTGAGGTGGACTTTGGTCACTTGTGAATCTTATCTCCGTGTATTAACCACATCGTAATTACGGCCCGGCGCTGGCTAGGCAATTTGAGTGTACAATTTTCCTATCTCCGTGTATTGACCGCTCCCCCCATTTTGGAGCTTTTTTTTGGAGAAAAAAGGTGCGGTTAATACACCGACAAATACGGTAAATGCTCTATTCAGAATAGCATCGATTACAAGAAGTACAGGAACTAGAGCAAACTGTGAGGTATGCGTACAGCACCAATTCGTAATGATGAAGATTGAAAGGATTAAGAGCAAGTTGTATGATTATTACCGATCCTATCGCCGTATCGGAGCAAACTGTTGAGGTATGCATAGAGTGCCAATTTGTGATTAGATAAACCGCAAGTCGTATAATTATTATCAGTATGAAAAGTGACCAAATCGATTGACGGTTGTTGGAAAAATATGTTAATTCAACAATCGCATCCATAATTGATATGTGATCTACAACTTAAGATGGGGCGTTACCAAGTTGCTCCATTCAGAAAGGCATCGATAGTATGTGTGTAGAGATTGGAGCAAGCTGAGGTATGCTTTCAGGGCCGATTGCTGATCATATCATGAGTAACAGCAAGTCTGTCGGAATTAACAATTATTGACTACAAAGTGTAGAAAGATTGGAACGAGTTGTGAAACACAGGTAGATAATGACCTGTTATATTATATAATAAAGATTGAATAATTCCTTCTATAATTGGTGCAATGATTAAAGTATAAATACATTAAAGTATCAATATATTTTTTATAACTGATCCAGCGAAAAAAATACACGGGGGCGGCGGGCGAATTCGCCCCCGAAATGCCCAAATTTTTTTTCGGGATTTTTCTGTTTGGATTGTGATGAAATGCTTATAAAATGATCACTTACAGCATTATAGCTTATTAGTAGCCCCTGAAATTCGAAAAAGAGCCCGGAAATTTGTAGCCCCCGAAAGTTGGAAAAGTAGCCCCCGAAAATGGAGCCCCCGAAATAAAAATATTAATTTTTTCGCTGAACTGATCACAAGTAAAATCAGGAGTGTACTGTAAGTTGTATAATACACGTAGAGGTCCTGTTTTTGAGCATGGGATACAGATATTGATGAAATGAATTCTTCCATAATTGCTTTTATATGTGATGGCACTATGGATGTAGCCAATTTATTTTTAATTGGTATACAGAGCCAGTTAGAAGAAACAGGAAAAATACAACCAAAATGTGTATATAGTCTATACATTTGACAACCTAGGGTTAGGGTTAACCCAGAACAGGCCCAACATAAATTATGGCTCTTCGTGTTGCATAGTTAAAGCATGAGTTGTATTTTTTGTTTTACTTAATTGGTAATTGTCTACCTCAAATTGGTACCTCAAATTTCACCAAGTGTGATTTATATTTTAAATATATATTTGTTTATAAATGAATATATCATATGAATGAATTTGACATAGTCTTTTAATGAAATACAAATTATTGCCAAATATATTGCTATGAAATGTAGATCTACATTTCAAATATGTAAATGTTGCCATAAAGTTTGTTATGAAAAAATTATATTTAAAATATTGTATGTATCTGCAAAAAATTATTCAAATGTTGCCTTTTTGTAATACTGCTGGTTTGAATTGAAATATTGACTATAGAATATTAATTTGTAGAAGTTATGTATAGGTCATGCAGTTTTTTAAAATTCTTTTTGCAAAGTCGATCTTCATTTTGTTTTGCCAATATTTTTTAGTAAATTAATGCCAACGTTTTGTTATGTATGAATAGGTTTCAATGCATTTACAATGGTAATTTACATCTTCCCTGATTGCCAACCATTTTTTTTTTTTATATGAAAAGAGAAAACAAAAATGATTTTGTTTGACCTTTGTTCGGACCTTTTTACTTGTAGTGATGGGATAAATCCTGTAAAGATTATGTTCTATATTAAAGCAAGTATTTTCAATAAATATAATTATCTAAAGATGCAATCATACCTGTAGTCATTCTTCACTTTAAAGTTTTCACATGTCGTTGGGCTTGGAATCTAAAAATGATTTTGACAGAATATCAGAAATCTGATAATGAAGTTTAACAAAAAAACCAGATGCTTATCAATGATTCAATTATGTTACATTGTAACGGCCTATTAAAGAACCAGCATGTTAGGAGTGTGAGACTGGAAATGTGTCAGGTGCATGCAAAACACAATTTAAAATTATTAATCTAGTTATTGCAAGAAATTGTAGAAGTTCCAATTTGTCCATATAGACCGCGGGCCGAACCGTGAAAATCGCCTTATTTCTTGACTTTCGTGCTTCAAATCTCGTATCTACCTGAATTTTGGCATGTAGGTAGTGAAAAATTCACTGAACACAAATTCATAACTCGTCAAGCTCAAAAAGTGCGCATTTTTTCAAAAAGTAGAAAAAACTTGGAATTTTGTTTTGTAACACTCTCTGAAAAATAATCCAATCCCAGTGCATCTCTCATTAGAACGTAACAGTGTCCCATAAGCTAGGGCCAATCAGATCGCTTGTTTTATCGTTGTGCGAAAAGTTTGTTTTGATGCGATGTAATGACACGTACTTTATCTGGATTTTGTTGTTTACATGGAAACTAAACTCACAGTAAATTAATTCATTCAGAGGAATTAATTCCGAAATAGATAAGGAATGAGTACCACCTTGAAAATTTACCAAAAACCCATTAGAAGTTGATAAATAATCTAACGAAAAGAGACCGATACGGCACTAGCACTTCGGCTAACGAAGATCATCAGGCTAGCGTCGCCTGAGCTGCGGGGCACTGGTCGGCTACAAAAGGTGGCATGGAGGCATAATGCAATCGCCCTCAGCATGAATCTAGTTTAATTTTACCCCGGGAAAAAGCTATTCTCCTAGTTACTGTCTGTCTTGGAATGGATTGTAATATATTTGTCTTTATCTAAAGGGAAAGTCCACCCTAAATCTAAGTTAGATAAGATAATGGCATAACTAAAGAGAGGAACGTGACAGTGAAAAATTTCTTCTTGTAAATATATTGCCTATTTTTTTTATAATTTATTAATTTTCCATGATGAAACATTTTCTGCTTCTATTAAAACCAACTTATTTTCAGGGTGGACTTTTCCTTTGAGGAAATAAATAAAGGAGAGAAATAGAGGGTAGATGGAGAGATTGTGAAATTTGGTAGACTGGTATTTATTTATTTATATACATTTGTTAAACATTTTATTTTGCTTTTTTTTTTTGCATCAGGACTAATGGTATTTGATTCATCACACAGCACACTCCCCAACTCAAATCATCCTTCAGCATCCCATTGGCAATATATATAATAATAATTTAAATAATAATACAATAAATAAAAAATACAAAAAAACCCCATGTATACAGCGACAACTTATCTCTCTTATCATATCTATCTTTCTCTCTTACACACACACACACACCCACACCAAAACATACATGTACACAAAGATACAAACAATCCAGTCCAGACAATGCACTTATTTATCACACCAAATTAATTGATATTAGAGCACGATAAGAACAGTTGTAAAAAAAAATGAGATAAGTCAAATTTTCCATATTTAGTAAAATCTTTATGATCTTATTTTATCTATCTCAATGAAATGAAAATCACTGGAAATTCTGGTAATTGGGCAAAATACAAAACAGTAGAAGTAATGCATAGATTAAGTAGACGCATAAAGAACAAACATTCTTATAAATGAGGTAACATTTTCTGGCTATTGAAAAGAATCTCGGTTATAGCGATATTCCGGTTATAACGAGGTAAAATCGATAGTCCCGACTACCTTGTTATAAAGAGGTTTCCCCAGTTAGCAATACAAAATTATCATAATTCATACAACAAATATTCAAATATTTAATATCATGTTGTACTGTTTCATTGATTCATACAAAGCATGTAAACCAGACATACAATCAACTTCCCTATTACTTGCCTCTGATGATTTGTTTTCTTTGTTTTTAAACATAACATAGACAAACCTAATATTTGTCTTAATTTCATTAGTTTGTAAGGCAAATAAAACAAAACAAATAATATGAGCATTTATGGAAACGTTTTACATGTACATCACAATTCTTCCTGAGCTGAAGCAAACCTATTCATAAAACAATTCATGCTTTCACTAGTCCGTTTCTTAACTCACTACAGAGTGCAAATATTTAAAACAGCTTCTATACATTGTATACTAGTGTGTTAATGTTAATCTTAACAGCAAAATACTATATATACAGTAGTTAAAAGAAGGCAGACATGGAAGAAAGATTACTTGCACAAATTGATAAATAACCACATTGTACACCATAAAACATAAGCTTATGTATGAATAGAATCATGATCATTAAAATGTGTAACTTATTTATCTTACATAATTGATATACTTGTCATAATGGAACAAAATACTAAATGCACAAGAGTACATTCCCAGTCCAAATATATACATACACTGGTACAGTGTATCTATTCATAAGCAGTGAATACAAGTCAAGGAACCTCAATCTTCCAACATCTATTTTCTTCCCATTATTTTGGGTAAAATATTACAGGTATGATAGAAAACAACTTACAAGTGTCATGTCATAACAACAACAAAATAAATAGATAGATAAATAAACTTTAACAAATCAAATTACTTGGTCATGGAAATTAAAATTAGTCAAAATGTATCAGAATCAGATTTGTCAAAACAAAATATTGGTTCATGTTAATACGGTAAGCATAAATTATGTTAAATTTTATGACACTTCTTTTACCTACATGTAGCACTCTGGCTAGAATGGTACCCATTTACACATGGGTGGAACATGGTAACCATAGATTAATATCTGCCTAAAGGACTATAGGTGAACCATCCATCTTAAAATGTTTGTTTACCAGTAGACTTTTTAAGGATATACTTAGCTCCATTGCAGATAATGCAATGCACTGGCAATATATTCAGTTTATAAGTCATGGCTGGTAGAGGGTTGATGTCCGTGTGAAAAACTTGACCAAAGCAGTCTCTTTGGTACAGGGGAATCCTCACTTGCTGACACTTACTTGATACTTGATGAGGTAATCCCTTGATGCAGCTGCAAAGCTATACTTGGATGATGTGCTGGTGTGTCATCAGGAGGTGCCATAATACAATTTTCACTTTGCACATGTGTACAATAAAGATGCAAGAGTGAATGTGCAAGCAAAAAATCAAGTATAGTGACATTTAAACAATGTGGGAGCCCACGGGAGACTGCACTTCTCTAATGGTGGGTAATGCAGCCATTTGAAAGGTAGTCAGTCCTGTTATTTTGATGACCGGCCCAGAGAGATGGTTCCAGAGACAAAAATGACACCTTGTCAATAGTAGATAATGGAACGGTGAACTTCAGGTTGTGATCGTGTCTTGAATAACAGTTGGCTTGGCGGACTTCTGGTGGGAAAGGCATGTGGCCTGGCCTAGCTGATGATGGATCTTGTAAAAGAGTGTGCACTGTGCAAGGAGTCACCGGACGTGTAGTCGGTCCCACCCACATCTACAATGTTTTGTAAATGGTCCTGATAGGACGGTCCCACCCAAGGGCTGTCACGAGCGAGGAAGATGTGGTGGATCTTGAATTGCTGATCAAGTCTTGCTGGCTCTTCTTGGGGCTATTCGGTAAATAGCTGTGTCTTCTCAGCATCTGTGGGTTTTAACAAGGAGAAGGGAGAAAAGAAAATTCAAACCAATTTCATCAAAGTCATTCTAAATATGAAAATCTATTACTAGTCATTAGGTGATTTCAGGTAGATAGTTGAAGTTGAAGTCGGTGTTGGTGTTGAGAACGTGGATCAAGCTACTGAACCGAGCTCCAACACCGATGGTAATAATAGAAAGATGATACTGTTCACCTTAATCATGTCATGGATAGCTCAACACCGATTGGACGTCATGCCTTTATGTGATCCTCTCACAATTTTTACGCGAAAAGGTTAGTAAACAAAAGTGAAATCAGTGAGAAAAGGCATTTAAATTTCAACAGGTAGGACATAAAATTTTAAATCATACTGTCAAACCAAAATAGAATATATATCAATCATATCCAAGGATTTTCAGTAATTTGTGATGTTGTCATTTGGTTCGTGATCTTCAGATTACCAACACTAACATCGAGCTCGAAATCACAAATTTCACTAGGGATTAGAATTAGGAAGTTCTCCTTTTTCATGTTTTTGTTCGAGTGCAATTTTATTTCGGGGAAAATGGGAATACTTTTCAAGTTTCATTTGATGAAGTCGTAGAGCTAGATATGTTCATATTATAACGGGAACTTACCAGCCAGTTCCGGATGTCTTAGAGTTACAGTCATCTTCTTCTTCTTCGGGTTAATCTGCCTTCTTCAATCTGTACTCTGGAGATTCGTGTTCAGTATAGCCATGAATGACTTGTCCCACACATTCACTTTCGTGTAATGTACATCGCTGCAACCTCACTTTCCAACCTCTTTTCCAAAGTTATCAATTTAACTGCACACTCCTTGCACTTTTCATAGTTGTTATCACTAGATGGTATACACTTGTTTAGAGTGTCGATGACATGTATGGGACAGAAGTCGGATTTACTTGCCTCGAAACTTTCCGTCGCACTCGACTCGAACGCAATAGTAGCAGCCAGTGATTATTGTTTGGGTTTGTTTACATATTAGCGCATGATGAAACAAAGAGCGTGATTGGTCAGTCCACAAATCACGTTATGAGCAACGTACTGTGATTGGTCATTCTTACCGTCGAAACTGACAAATATTGGCAATTTTTTTTTGGTTTTTTCCATATTTTCAGAAAATGTGCAGGTTTTATTCTTGACGAGTTTCAGGTATGATTTCAATACTATTTTTACACAAGTCGACAAAAAACTAGCTAGATACAAGATTTGAAGCACGAGATGAAACGATAATGGACCTCGGCCCGCGGTCTAATATATTGGCACAGGCAGTCAAGTAAAACTAGAATATAAAAGTTAGCTTCAGGCCACTATATTTTCATGATGGCCAAATTTCACTTTTTGTAGTTATTCAAAATGGGTAACTAAATATGATATAATTTTTTACGTTGTACGGGGGGTACAACGTAAAAAATTATATCATATTTAGTTACCCATTTTGAATAACTACAAAAAGTGAAATTTGGCCATCATGAAAATATAGTGGCCTGAAGCTAACTTTTATATTGACCCCAGGCTGGTGAACTAGCGCTAATTTTGATCCCGGTGTGACAGGGATAAGTGTCCACCCAGGGATAATTGGCAGTGACGTCATTCAGACAGTTTTAAAATCCTGATTTTGTCCGTTTTCGAGCCTTCATACAGATGGAGACACACTCCAACACAAACATACAGACATACACACATGCATACGGACATCAAACGAACAGTAATTTACTCATTATGTACACTTAACTCATTCATGACGTCACATCGACGCGTTTGACGTCACTCATACAACATAACCGTTTTTGTGTGTTTATTCAATAAAATGAACTTGAATAAATATCAATTGAACTGATATGCCACAAAACATTGCTTTTAAACGTTACACACACACAAAACCCACATTGACGGAGTAATTTTGACAGATATCCCTTGTTTTAATTTGCCCTGGACACCTGGACAATTATCCCTGCCACACCGGCCCTAGTTAAAACGGGCTTTTGTTGACCGACAAGGCGACAACTCACATTTTGCATAAATTGGCCTTTGAAGTGAAAAATATGTATTCATTTTCACATGTCACTAAATATCGAAGTGACTGTACCGAGTTATACTGGAAGTTCACATGATTTTTGTATCAAATGAAAGATATCTAAGAGTTCTTTCAATCAGTATACTAGTAGAATTTAAATTTAGATTTTTTGCGACAGAGCCAAGTTTTGCCGGTAACATATAATTTTGAGGTGCTTCCCTGATGGTTATGTGATTCTTAACTTAGATTTTGGAAATACTTTGGAAATACTTTATTATACAGATGTTTATTTATTTATTTGTGTGATTATTTGTGTGATATTTATGTGATTCTTAACTTAGATTTTGGAAATACTTTGGAAATGCTTTATTATACAGATGTTTATTTATTTATTTATTTATTTATGTATGTGTTTTATTTATTTTATACTGCAGGGTATGCCTGTTCAGTTATGAAAAACTGCTTTACAAAGGCGCGCCCTGCAGTTCAACTTGCATATTGACAAAACAACAAAATATAAACATATATACATGTACATTACATTATTATAACAATTCAAAACGAACATAAATGATGGGGAGAGTGAATATAATTATACAAGACATCATTAAATATATACACGCATAATAATATAGCATGTTAAGTATATCTATTATGAAATATGTTAACTGGTGGTGGAGGGAATAACACAGAACGTTCCTCTCCGAGGGATTTGAAATAGCATTTCAAATCCTGAGGGAACATTCCATGATTTTCCTGACAACAAAGTTAACATCTGTTATATTATATGACAAAAGCAACCCATAATTACACTTTCACCCTCTCTGCGCTCGATTAGAAAATGTGGCTTTTCGAAGTGATATGTTGTCGAGTCATTGTCATAATAGAATCCCTCTATCGATATATTGCGGCTATTCCGTGGAATATAACAAAATAATTATGGCAATCACGTGACTGTGTTGAGTCATATAATATACAAATTTTTATTAATATCAAATGGTAAAAATGACACTTATTTGAATGCTAATACAGACAAAACAATACAAATATGACTTTGCTTGTAAGCTAGATGATTTATTGCACAAAAGTTGTCAAGTTAAAATCTCTGAAATAAAATGTTGGCACAAATAAATATTTAGATTATTGTAAGCCTATGAAATAGCAATTGAGAATACACAAATAGAACCATTGGTATTTTAAATCACTCAAACAAAGTAGCGATGGGAAATAGAGAAGCAAACCAATGCACATAAATATTGCACAACTGGTTTTAGATAAAGAGTACATCAACTTGTAACTTCATAACTTTGTAACTTCAACTTTATAACTGTAACTTCACAGCTTTCATTGCCATGAGTAATAATTCTGAAGTAGCCTTTGTCAAGTTTTGCCTTTGTTGGATTATGGTAACAGAAAATTGAATTGGTTTCTGATTTTTTACAACGTCTCTCTTTTTATGGAGATATTTAGGATTTAATTTTGAAGCATCTTTACATGCTTTCCAACGTAGTCAATAGTATCTGAATTTGGATACTAAATCCTCTGTTGTAATTGAATTTGGATATTTAACGCAAACGATTTTCATAAACTTTTTTTCACTAGGGAATCATTCTTTATCTATGAAAACTCACATATAATTCTCAAGAATCTTACAATGATATTGGTATAAGATTCAAGTCTCAAATACAACTTTTGGGAAAAATGTGAAGTTAATGAATCACTTTAATTCACAGTAACTATCATTAGCAGTTCAATTTCATACATCAGCAAATAACATTTACATGTTATAACATTAAGAAAACTCTGCAATGCAACATTAATATTGCACTATTTTACAATATAAAGTAAATAAAAATTGATCTTCACAGTAATATGTACACACAATTACACACATACAATTAGGCACTATAAGAATTAATACAATTCTTAAAGTTAACATTCTGATCCATGTATTCAAAACAAACTATACATTTGTTCAAACATGTTAACAAAAAGACCCTTTTAAAGCTAGAAAACTGCACCAGAAAATAGTTTGTTCAACATTTAGCAAGTTAGCATATTTGCACCATGAACTATTTACCAACAGGAGTAGAAATTTAAACATCATATAATTTAAAAGGTACCACCACCCAAATCTAATATTCTTATTATAGAACGGTAACATCTTTAGTATTCCATTCCATCAACAAGTTCACAAAAATAGGTTTTCAGAAAAAAAAGAAAAAAATTGGAAAACGCATCACCTTTCTAAAGCATGCCTTCATGCGGTCTGAATTGAGTAGACTACTGCGTGTGCAGCAAGCGAATCGCCCGGGATTATATTGCCTACAAACGTACGCGTGAATAGCATTGACGCACTCGCAAACCAGGAACCAGGAAATAGTAGTGGTTCCGTAAGTGGTGGAAATTAATTGCTTTGTTTATGAATTACACAAGCCTTTGTAAAATGTTGGGTATCTATTTGATATCACAAAACAGTACCAAAACATATAGTAATGTGTTGTTATTTGCCCGGTGGTCCCCTTTAATGAACCATCTATCTGTACATCTTCATCTATAAAACTGAACTCTTTGCTTTTATTCATAACCATATTTCAAACAATGTTTATATTATGTACATAATCACCACATATGCATATTAACAATACATGTATGTATATTAAGATTCTTACTAGATTTTTAGAAAATATAATAGCAGTATTAAAGTACTACATGACGTGATTGTCCCATTAGCTTGTCTTCCACCATCGTGGTGATCAATTTTATCATTTTTGTTTCGTATTGCCACATTCTTATCAGTTTATTACTACTGTCAACAATCCCATGCTGTGTTTACTTCCCTCAAAGCCCAGAGATTAACTGCCCTGGTTCCGCCCTCTCTGCTCTGCTCTGCTCATATCTCAGTTGGCAGACTTGAGTGCTCAAAAATCACTACCGCTCCTCAGCCCTCCAGGAGCGGTATTCGTCTAGCGATAGAATTACCTAATGCAAGTAAGTGGGATTGTGTGCACCATTTGGCATTTACATCTACTCTATGGTTGTACGTTATAAATGAACAAGAGTTTGAATTGATCTAAATTAAGTAGAACCTTAACCTCATGTCACATAGTATATCATGTAATAATACTTTTCTTGCTCTATTTCATTCCTGCAACGAGAACATGTCATAAAATAAAGCAATTGCAAATTGTACAAGGTGTTCCGTCATCTGATTGCACTTACACAATGACAAGGTATTTTTCATAACGGGCGGTAATAGAGTACCGATGCTGTGACATACAAATCTATTTTTAGAATTTCCCAATTTGAACTTCATTTTCCGAAAGAGCATAACAAATAATGTTCACATGTTGAAAATCAATTGAAAATGTTAAGTATTGGCTGAGATATGCCCATCCGAATTAATTTTTCTTCCATAGGAAATCAGTGTTATCGTGCTCTGGTTCATAAAGTTACGAACCAGAGCACTATACCATTGATTTCCTATTGACAAGAAATTCATTTCGGATGGACATATCTCAGCCAATACCTAACATATTTGATTGATTTTCAACATTTAGGCATTATTTTGTATGCTCTTTCGGAAAATGAAGTTCAAATTTGGAAATTATAAAAATATTTTTTTGATGACGTCACACTTCACCACTCTAAGTTATCAAGGTGGATTGATATGTGCAAGGTGCCTGTTTATCATGGGAATAATTAATTCTATATCTATACAATAATTTGTCTTTCAATATAAAATTATAGATATATCAATTACATGCAATATATGCTATATGTATTTCAATAATTAAAAAAAATTAAAAATGAGCTTCAAGGTTTATATTTCATATCAATTTGTTATATCTTTCGTAAATCAGGGGAAAATCATACTTTTCGGGACTACTTTTCAACATTGCATGCACCAAGAAGGATTGAACTCAATGAGATACTATAAAGGGCTCCTTTATAATTTTCAAGGAATCCTTTTTACATATCAGTGGCCCCTTTCAGCCATTCAAGTGGCTAAATGTTCTGAGCCCCAAATATTTGAGTTGATTCTGAGGCAAGAATATTTCAAAAGTTATTCATGAATTCTCAGTTATGAATCTATTAGTCTGATATTCATTATCTATAACATGAAATTTACATGATCCTTTGACATTTTCAAAATAGCATATTAAAGATGATCCAGACCAGTACAAACAGCAATCATGATAATAATAAGCACTAAGGTTTTGATCATTGGCATAGCACTATATTCGTACATCTATATTAGCACTTCTTGTGAGCCGGTAAAACATTTGTAGAAGTATATACTGCACTTTATACAATACAATGCAGCTAGGATTTAGAAAAACACTGAAATATGACTACTTTTCAGCAAAAATGTAATGGTAAATAAATTGAAAACGCAGAGATGTAATGTACATGCACATGGCGTACATGTACACATGTATCTCTACATTCACAGCCGAAACAGTAGAACTCCTTTGTGGATATAACAGCACCCTGTAACAACAAGGTAATATTTTGCTGGTCGAAGTTCAAGCTTAGTCTTGTTTACCCTTATAAAACAAGAAATCTGATATAAAAAATTGTTATATCCCCAAGGCCCTCTATAGCGAGGTTCTACATGTACTTGGTTAATAGCGAGATGAATCAATGTGTAGCAGGGCCATTCTTGGTCACGTGTGTGACCCAAAACATGACAAATTTTGAAATGGGATGCTTATATTTCAGTAAGTATGAGACTATAATGATTTTTACTTCATATGTGACTTGAATATGTTGTAGTCTTTCAAACTTAACACAAAAGATTTTATAAGGATTACGTAACTCAATGTCAGAGGTCAAATGGCATGGGTCACGTGTGTGACTTCGCACGGAGCGCTTTTTTCATAACTAAATTTCATTTGGAAAATTCTTTAAAATATGAATAGCTATAATGTTCATCTTATTACCAGAGAAGTACTATACATTTGTAAGTACAACAATAGCAATGAATGAGAATTATATCAAACCGTTGTTTTTTATAGTACTTAATTATGTGGCAACGTCTGGTCACGTGTGTGACATTTTGTGGTGGTCACGTGTGTGACATGTACAATATGAATGGAAAAATGGGAATTTTATAATATCGGGTTTAGAAAAGAATGAAAGGTTGAATTTTTACAAAGTTGGTATCAACCTGTACAGGAAAGTGAGAAGAATGAGCTTGCTAATTATCCTTTTGATATCTTGATTATTTTCTGAATTATGATTATTAGAAAAATATTGAAATATGTAAATTTATGCAAATAAGTAAAAAAGTTTCATTTTAAACTTCAAATCATGTATTTCATGAAACTTTACACATGGATTATTCCAAAAATGGAACAAAACTACAGAAAAATAAAACTTCAATTTTTCCGAAAAAGTTTCACTTTTCAAAGAATGGCCCAGCAGGTGTTAATAATTCTCTAACATTAATGTTGCAATATCAGGGGCGGATCTAGCTTTTTGCTAAGGGGGGGGGGGGGTTGACCCAATGACGATGCGGATACTGTGTGGGTCTGGACACATGATGGCGTTTTTCTATGCACATCACATTTTCACTTGGTAGCCCAAGGGGGGGGGGGGGGGGTTTAAACCCCCTAACCCCCCCCCCCCCCCCCCCGTAGATCCGCCACTGAATATTGATACAATTAAACCTATGAAAAGGTCATGATAACAGATGGCTTGAGGCAAAGAATGGTACAAGGTGATTCCATTATTATATGCGATTCAATTCACACAATTCAAGGACTGAGTGACGAATGATTTTGTACTATGGTAACAATTATGTCAAATATTGTCCTAACTGGTATTATTTGGACGCATGCCCTTAAATTTTGTACATGTATCTCACTTAATTTTACATGTTTGTCTTCAAATTCATATTGCGCTTTGTTGCCCTTGAATTGATATCACACCCTTTTATGCACATTTTCATTCTTGATATTAATACAAAACCAAAATGTCGAATACAACTTTCCATCCATACTTTAATTTCACTCTCACTTCTCCTTGTCCGGACTGCTCCTTTTAGACTTGGTCCCTTTCCCACCAGTCTTGGGCTTGGCATGCCTGCAAAATGAAGGAATATAAATAAAACCATAAAAGACCATGAATGACAGCTAGGTCTCAATCCTGCAGGGTAGGTACCTGTGAACTAATTGCCTCCACACAAACCTTTTTTTTTCTGTACTGGCTGGCCCTTTCAGGCAAGTAACATCATACATTTTGAAATTTTGCTTGCCCAATACAAAATCTATTTGCCCTTTTACTTCTAGATAAAATAAACACATGAAATACCATTGTTATCTAGCTTGTAGTTGAACAATTATTTGGTTGCCTAATCAGGCAAGCAAACTAGACCATTTATGAAATTATACTTGCCCAACACAAATTTGTACTTACATTTTTTAGTGCTAGTATCGAGCCCTGCTGAGAACATAATGGCAACAGTTATTTGGTCACACATATCAGAGGCCAGGGTACGTGTGGCAAAAAGATTGAAAGCAAGTTAACATCTTCTTTTAGACTTGGTCCCCTTCCCTGGCCCCCAAATTCAGAAAGGTCCACTTTTTGTTGGTCTTGACCATCTAAACCAGTGGTCTTGGATGTGTCCCCCCACCCTGCCTACAAAACTTAACCAGTAGTCTCGGCTTCGAACATGTTGGCGACGGACACCCAACCCCGGCTTACACGACTCAACCTGGCTACGGGCCTGCTTCCCCCTAGACTTGGACTTGGCATACCAGTAAAATGTAGGTATTCATGAGGGAAAACAAGCAAACCATTCTATTGAATGATGCTACTATTGACATGACACTGAGAATTTGGAAGAATAAATGTAAAGATCAACCATTCAAATTCCTTTAAAAAAATTAAATTAATCTAATCTAAAAGCCCAGTGTATTTTGCTCACTAAAAAAGCTTTTTTAAAAATAAATGCATCAGTTTCCATTCTATGGCAATTTTATTATTCTGTGGAGAGCGCATTTAGTTAGAGAGATTAGATTCCCCTGAGGGCCTGTGTATTTTATTACTTATTGATACAAAGAATAAAAAGTATCGACTTACTTGCTGACTGACGTTGCGTAGATTGGGCGTGGGTTGAATTGTACGTTAGGGTGAAAGGCCTT
Source organism: Echinarachnius parma (assembly GCA_037951105.1). Taxonomy (NCBI): domain Eukaryota; kingdom Metazoa; phylum Echinodermata; class Echinoidea; order Clypeasteroida; family Echinarachniidae; genus Echinarachnius; species Echinarachnius parma. The sequence continues at coordinate 174,965 of JBAMJV010002134.1, forward strand.
CTTGTTTGGTGCGCTGGTTGACCGTTTGGGAGGATGAGGCTTCCTCTTTGGACTCCTGTTCGGTGAGTGACCTTCAGACTGGGGTGGGTCAACCGATGACCCTTCATCATCTGAGGTAGTAAAATATTTGTATAACCATTTATTTATTTGGCTTAACAAACTATTGGGTGTGTCAACTTTAGACTTGGGGAGGGTCCAAAGATGAGTCTTCATTTACTGCAAAATATAATAATTATAATGATCAATTTGACAAAAGGGATTCCTCTTTGGACTCCATTTGGGTGTATGACCTTACACCGGCGCCGATTCTATCCGAAAACACAATGCATTGGGGTGGCAGAGCATTGTTCACAAACAATGCTCGCCCCCCCAATGCATTGTGTTTTCGGATGGAATCGGCGCCGGTGTGACCTTAAGACTTGGGTGGGTCGACCAAGAACCTTTTCATATGCTTGGTAGTAAAACAATAATATTATTATGACTATAATTTGTTTAATTATTTACTGGGCAAATAATCAAATAACATAAAACTGCAAAATTAACGTGTGAAAGACAATTAACCTGTTCACTACTACTTCCCATAGTTAATATTGGGACCAACCAGGTTCCCATAAGGCAGGAGGGATTTATTCTGCCATGGCGTTCTTTCGAGTTCTACCCCATTCTGGACTGCCATTGTTCAGTGGAATGCTCTAGAACACCCCAATTAATACTGAACAAAAGACCATTGTGCCTTGCCAGATACAGTGTAACAGTAAGCTTTTAATCCCCCCGTTTTTTGCAGTTCTGCAAACAATCTAGGGAGTCTTCCACTCCTTCTGGAAAAAGACTCTAAAGAACAGGACCTTTGTTCAAATTCAATACGGTGTTCTAGATGTGTTCTAGACTCTAAAAGAACCATTAAATAATTTCACCCAAACTAAATAAAGTAGGAAATGAGTTAAAACATGGCATGCAAATAGTTATGAAACTAAATCAGTATGACTTATAATCAACTTTATTATTAACCCCTTGACTACAGGAACTGGGTGGTCTGTGTACAAAGTCTATGGGGATTTTAGAATCTCGTAGGGAACAGATTAAGTTAAGAATATGTAGAATAAAGATGTCTTACCGTAACCTTCAGCGGCCCCCTGTTTGTCATCCTTGTGCTCAACATCAATGTCGATGACCTCATCCTTGGAGCCTCTCCGCAGATCACCCTCATCTTCCATGCCATTGCTCTCTTGTCTGTCCTTGGTGCCCTCCTCCTCATCAGAATTCTCTATCTTCACTCGGCATACACCATCCTGTGCATCCTTTGGTGGTGTCTTTGCATCGTCTGTGGTCTTTGATTCCCCCTGTGCACCTTCAGCGGTCTTTGGTTGCACCTTGGTATCTTTAGTGGTCTTTGGGGACTCGTGCTTATCTTTTGTGGCTTTTGGTGGTGCCGATGGCTTCTTAGTGATATCTGATATGGGCCCTGCATCATTGTTCTTTGATGGTTTCTTTACTTCCTTGTTTGTCTTAGGTGTCCCCTCTGGATTCTTGGTGGTCTTTGATGCATCCTTGGTAGCCACCGATGGCTTTGCTTCAGGAGAGGAAGGCTTGCTGCCCCTCTGAGAGCCCTTCCCAGGGGTTGATGGTTTGACTCCTTTCCCAGGAGGTGACGGACTCTTTCCCGTCCCAGATGTAGCCTCTGGTTGTGATGAAGCACCTGCTGCTGCAAGGGCGTCGCCTCCTTCTTCATTATCTCCTTTCTGTGCTGGTGGGGAGGGTGCCTTCTTAGATGATTTCCTCTTTGCTCGTTGCGCACTGGCCGTTTCCGATGGTGGCTGTGGCGCTGATTTCTTGTTCTCAGATTTTGATTGCTTACCCGTTGGTGATGAAGATGATGGGGACCTCTTCCTTGTCTTTGCTGGTGGTGATTTTGATGATCTACGTACCCCACCTTTCTTGTCCTCTATGACAGAGTAGTCTTTGCTTCCTTCTTCCCCCTGATCTGCTTCAATCCGTGGCTCACTGCGTATTGGAGATACCTGCATTGAAAAATCAAGATCATTTTGACATGTGATTAGTATCACTGATTGGAACCAAATAAAATTACTTTGACACAAAACCTATTGCAACATGGAATTTTTTTTTTATTAAAAAGGCTATTTCTATTGCTGTTCATTATTTGTTTTCAAACTTAATTGAAGCCTTGCACATTAATTTTTACTGAGCATGATAAATCAGTTGGGGCAATTAAATACACTACGATAGCTTCATTTTGTTTTGATTGAATGATTTACAGTCCAAGGTTACCCTCATTAAGATGTACATTTGAACCTTTTTTGCATAATGTTGGATTTCATTTATTTACGAATAAACTAATTAGATCAATCTGGACATAATGTACATGTTAAGACAAATGATCAACTAAGGAGACAATTAAACTCTTTGGAAATAAGAACGATTTTACAGTGACTATTATGTAAAATTGCACCCATCGCTTACTCCTCTTTTGTCCTTTGCGGGTACAGCCATACCCCCTGCAACTGGGGCATCATTGTCAAGGCTGCCTCCTGTCAATGCCCCCGCACTCCCCTGATTGAGGGGCGGAACCTCCACCCCACTGTCACACCCCTCTGAATCATGGTCTTCCTCCACATCATTGTCGGTCAGCATGGAGGAGGAGAGCCCAGGGGAGGGCAGGTTGTGGTCCAGGAAGGGCAGGCTGAGGGGCAGAGTGCCCTGGTCCATGGGGGGCATGGAGTAGTGATGGTGGTGGTAGTCTGCTGCGGAGATGTCCGATGACTGGTCCCCGGGCACTGGGTGGACCACCACTGTCATGGATGGGGGACAGTCACTGTCCGTGCACCCCTCCATCGATGAACTGCCACCCTCCAAGTTTTTACCAACTTTCAGGGCATCTGCATAAACATATGATCGTTACAACCTCATTATTAAAATGACTTTATTATCCTTTAATAACTCTGGTTAAAATTAGTTCACAGTGAGTTACTTGAAAGGGACTAACTTTATTATTAAATATTAATTCCCTTTAACCTTTATTTTCATCTCTATGCATACCTCCTATATTCATTGGTTTACCCAGTGAAATTGATTTGATTTGGGCATTTTACTCAGACCCTATCCCAAGTATATTCAGGACTGCTCTGAATATGCTAACAGATTTGTAGAACTTAAATAAACAACAAAAAATTCCGCTTAATTACACACTGACCTTTGACGACCCCTTTCTTCTTGTGGAACCTGGGCCTCTTCCGTTTCTTGATCGGCACCAGACTCTCTTCATCCGTTGAGATGTCGCTGGACGAGAAGTAGGCAAATTCTTTTTCTCCGTCCTCAAAGTCGTCTTTCTTGAGTTCAAAGGAGCCCTTCAGGATGGTTGCCGTGATGCGCTTAGATCGTGCTGCCTGAAGCACTGCGTTGAAGAAGGTTGGGGTGGTGTTCGGATCCTGAAAACACGAGGAGAAATTCACTTTATTTAGATCATCACAAGGGTCATCGAGGCAGTTTGTTCTTCAATCAACATGCATATTTCATTATTGTTGAGTCCACCGAGGTGAAGGGAGACTAAGGGATACAAATTGCGTCCGTCCGTCCGCCCCCTGTCCGTGCGTCCGTGACCCTTACAAAAATTTGAATAACTTTCCAACCCTGCATCTGTTTGTGACCAAACTTGATCGGTAGATGCCCTTTATTGGCCTCCATGATGTTCTGGGGTTAAAGGTCACATAAGTAGGTCAAAGGTTAAATAAGGTCAAATGTTGCACAAATGCGCGCAAGTGGGCGAGACATTTTACGACTATCGCCTTAATTGTCATTTCATTTTATTCCACATTCTGCATTAAAAACATCAAATATATGTCTTTGAAGAGCGCCACTTTAAAACAAAGGGTACTATTCAATGTTACTCAGTCCTGTAAAAAGTGTGGAAAGGGTATGCTTCCAGTTATTCTCACAGCATCTTTATTTATCTCATTAGGGGCAGGATATTCAAGTATATATGCGATTAAGAGGTACAAAGTGAATGGGGTGTAGTATGCCATTTAGGGCAATATTTCACACGTCAGTAACAATCTTGTGTGAAAGTGACCCTTCTGTATTCCTGTCCTCACTGGCAACCTTATTATTTTCTTCAGGAAGTTGACCCTTTTTATCTCCCTCCCTCCCTCCCTCTGAACAGAAGAAATTAAAATGAGTCAAAGTAAGTAGCCGAGCTATCGAATCTAGCAGATTCTTCGTCTGGGCTAAAATGACATGTACATATAATTACTTAAGCTAAATACTACATAAGACAAGTGGCAGAGAGCGGGTTCAGGTACAGGCTAGGATGAACAAGAACAAAAGAGGGGGGACGTCTAGAGGGGGAGAGATTAATACAGGAACAAAAGAAGTGTGCTAATGGGGGTTAGTGAGAAGAAATTAAGTTATGATTGTCTACTCCAGTGCTTACCCTCGTGAGGATAGATTCTGCGATGAGGGACTTGCCACGCTTCTTCTTGCTCTTTGGCATGTTAGCTTCATTCTGCTTCAGGATCTCCCTGTGAGACAAATGACAAAGTCAGAATTATTGTATATAACAGTGTTGTAGTTGAGGGCGGACTCGAGACTGCTTTGATGGTCTTGTGACTCGGACTCGGAGCCGAGTCACAATGTAAAACAATTGGGAACTGTGACCTTGACCTTTGACCTCATGAACCCAAAATCTAACCAGATCATTGCCACCCCAATATGTACACTCATACCAAGTTTGAAATTGATTTGTTAACCGGTTCTTGAGATATCGCGAGAACAAGGAATTTTTGCACATATATTGAGTCCTGTGACCTTGACCTTTGAACTCATGAACACCAAAATCTAATCAGATCATTGTCACCCCAATATGTACATTCAAGCCAAGTTTGAAGTTGATCCGTCAACCGGTTCTTGAGATATCGCGAGAACGAGGCATTTTTGCATATATATTGGGTCCTGTGACCTTGACCTTTGACCTCATGACCCCTAAAATCTAATCAGATCATTGTCACCCCAATATGTACCCTAATACCAAGTTTGAAATTGATCAGTCAACCGGTTCTTGAGATATCGCGAGAACGAAAACGGGACGTACGTACGGACGGACGGACAACCCGAAAACATAATGCCTCCGGCCACTTCGTTGGCGGAGGCATAAAAACGCTGCTTCGTGGCTCGGGGACGATGCTCCGCATCATCATTGGGTCAAACCCCCCCCCCCCCCCCCCTTAGCAAAAAGCTAGATCCGCCCCTGCATGGTGTACAATTGTCATTATTATCCCTGGTCATCTGGGTACATTTCAAACCCGTACAATTATCTTGTGCACTTTCTCAACTCCCCGGGGAGCATACTAGCCATGAGTAAACTTATCGGTACATCGGGCTAATTTACACCCGACCATGGTTACCATTTATATCAATACGAGTTCTCTCTTACCTGGCCTTTTTCTTGAGATTTTCCTGGGCATCCGGGTAGTTGACCACAACCTCCTGTAGATCTTTCTTGTCCAGAACAAAAAGGTTTGCGTAGCCTGGGGCTTGCACGTCAGCTGTCCGGCGGTTTCCGACGCCAACACTCAACAGACTAGTGGGACAGATAGGAAATTGTTTTAATTGCATATATGAATATGTTCATCTAAAGAGCTCCTGAAGATCTTTTTTTGTCCAGAACAAAGAAGTTTACGTTTCCTGGGGCTTGCATGTCAGCTGTTTGCCGGTCTCCCATTGCCAACACTCAACAGACTACTGGGAGAGGTAAAACACTTGAATTAAATGCATAATATTTATATGTATACTCCATCTTCATCTTCCAGAACAAAGCCTTGCCACTTGACTACGGGGAGAGATAAACATTTTTTTAAATTGCACATTACATATGTAAACACACTTACTGCATGTTCATCTTAATAAAATTTCCTGAATCCCACTCTACATGAAATTCTCAAAATGTAGATTTCATTGCCCAAGCAAGAGAGTAAACATTGTACTAACCCACCCACCAACAGAAGCGGAATAAACTATCAAAGGTGTTTTTAAACTGCTAATTGGAAAAAAGTTCACGTAAATAAAGTTATCAGAAGTATAATTTATTTCAAACAAAGATATACTGACCAGATATATATAATGCAAATCAAAATGAAAAAAAGATATGACATCTCTCTTTGCTCTCACCTGATTTCACCAAAGACACTGCCGGGGTGAAGTGTTGCCAACACCTTGCAGTTGTTGTTACCTCCCAGAACCTGGACGCTTCCATCAACAATGATGTACATCTCTTTCCCTACAGCACCCTGGTTAATTATTAAAACAAAAAAAGATGATATTCATGACATAAACCCTGATAATTTTATACAAAACAAGATTTGCTTGTATCTATAAAGTGGCGAGCTCTTTTGAGTTGTTGATTGCTGAACGCTTCCATCCACCACGATGGTTAGATATGGAAAGAAGGAAGATATTCATGACATAAACCTTGATAATTTGATACAAAACAAGATTTGTTTGTATCTACATGTAAGTGGTGAGCTCTTTTTAGTTGTTCCCACCTCCCAGAACCTGGACGCTTCCATCAACCACGATGTTCATCTCTTTTCCTACTGCACCCTGGTTAATTATGTAAAAAGGACAAATTCATAACATAAATCTGAATAGTTTGTTATGAAATTAGATTTTTGACAAACATATGTATTCAAACACCTTGAAAAAACATGCAATCATGTACACATGTGGTATTACTGTTGATGTTAAAAATCTTTAAAAATAGAATAGAGGTGTACAAGAAAATTAGGTTCATTTTTAGCCCTTCCTTTTCCTACTTCAACAGATCTATAGATGCTTTAACAAAATCAATGGTTGTCATGGACCAATAGATACTGCTTTTTACTTGGAAATGTGTAACATAAAATCTAATTGTATACTATGTATCAGTGTTATAATTAATAAAAGAAATCTGTCCCACCTTGCGGCAGATGTACTCAAAAGGTAGGTAAACCACAGGCCTCAGCTTCAAAACAAGATCCCGCAGCAACATCTTGTCACAATCCTGTAACAAAAGAGAAAAGTGAAGAAATTGTATAAACAGTGGTGTTGCGTGTTCAAGCTGATTTGGGGGTGGGGGGGGGGGGGGGGGGCACAACAATGATCGGGGGGGGGGGGGGGGCACACTTATATATTTCTTTGTTTTTTGAAAAATGTTCCCCTTAAGGCGTCTTGTCATTCAAAAGCGCCGCGACTTTCATGGGCTTACCTGATAATCCCACTTTGTCTTGAAAGCCCGAATTACGGGCACTATAAAGCTGAAACTGAATGATGCACGTCTTTTTAAAAGATAAGACGGAGTCTCTTAATAGAGCACGATATCCGGGTGATTATTTTCACAGTGGCGCATGGAAGGCAATATCGATTTGTCCTTTTATAGCGCATACTACTCGCCAAGCCTAGGACAATGACGACTGTAGCTAGTTAATCGTCTTTTGTGCTGGGAAAACTGAGACAGTCAAAGGACACGCCCGGCCGCTGCGTCTTTAGGGATTAAGAATAGAGAGTACAAGTCATCAACTTTTCTTTGGAAGAGACTGGGGAACACGCCGCAGAATTTATTTGACCTTCCCGGCGTGAACAAACCAGAACGTCAATGACGTAGCGCTCATCCGCCATCTCGCAACATCAAATATCGCAAATTTCATGTGGTACACTTTTCAACTGGTCAAAAAATAAAAATTTGATGCCCTGGAAGGGACATTAAAAAAAAAAAAAAAAAAAAAAAAAAAAAAATTAGAGTGAAAAAAATATAAATTTGACGCCCCGGAAGGGACATGGGAAAAAAAAAAATAAAATAAAACAAAAATAATAATAATAATAATAATAATAATAATAATAATAAATAAATTTAAAAAAAATAAAAAAAACAATAAAAAAAAATAAATCAATAAAAAAAAATAATAAAATTAAAAAATTTAAAATTACCATAATTAATGAATGGAGAAAAATTTCAAAATTCTGTGTAGAAGTTTAGTGTACCAAAGTTAGCTCTACCAGATAAAGCAAACCAAATCAAAATCGATCGAGAAATGAAGGAGAAGAAGCATTTTTTGTGATTTCGAATAAATTTGCATAAATTACCATAGATAATGAATTTCACGATTCTGTGTAGAAGTTTTAAATCCCCCTCCTAGCCCTATCTTATGAAACAATCAGAATCAAAATCGGTTGAAAAATAACGAAGAAGAAGCATTTTGAAAACTGGACGGACGGACGGACGGACGGACGACGGACGCCACGGCATGGCATAAGCTCATCGGGCCCTTCGGGCCGGATGAGCTAAAAAACTGGAAATAATCACCCGGATTTCGTGCTCAATAGAGATTCGGTCTTGTCTTTTGTAAAAACTGAAGCATTCAGTTTCAGCTTTTTGGTGCCCGTAAATCGGGCTATCAACCCAAAGTACGATTATCAGGTAAGCCCATGAAAGCCGCGGCGCTTTTGAATGACAAGCCGCCTAAGTTTTCTATTGTTTTTTCCAAAATTATTGGGGTGTGGGGGCACAGGCCCCCCCCCCCCCCCCCTCTCCATGCCCCCCTTAGCTATGCCACTGTGTATAAACATGTAATTTGTATTAGTTATTATCTTTATATCACACATGTTATCAACTACCTTTATAACCACAGTAAAACCTGCTCTAGCAATCACCTTAATAATGATCTTGTTTGTTTATATGTTAGCAAACCTGTCTTATAAAGACCATCTGTACATAGAGACCACTTTTTGTTTCTCACTTCAGAGATTGTCATAAACTGCATGACCGATTTGACTGTTAATGTGGACGTGGTGTGGCAAGATCGGTAGAGCGCGCTCTCCAATGAGTGGGATCCCGAGTTTAAATCCAGTGTATTGCCTGTTGCGTTTGTCCTTCAGCAACACAACTAATCCACTCTTGCTATATAAATGGAGACCCGGAAGGATTTGAACATGGTTCTTTTGCACTCTGTGCGCCTAACAAGTGATTGGCTGGAATACTCCCTAGGGAGTGGAAAATGTGCACTATGTGTGTACAGGAATGATTGCAGTGTGTATCTGTTGACCGGGGTAAAATTGGTGTAAGGCACTATGATTCTCACAGGAATAGCGCTTTATAAATATCCATTATTATTATTACTATTATTTCCGTGGCTGGAATGCTCACCAGGGAGTGGAAAATGTGCACTTTGTGTGCAGGAATGATTGCAGTGTGTATCTGTCGACCGGGGTAATAACAGTGTAAGGCACTACGATTCTCACAAGAATAGCGCTTTATAAATATGGGTTATTATTATTATTATTATTGTTATTATTAATGCAAAAATCTACTATCTACTGAAGATATGAACATCTTGAAGCATGAATCAACCAGTTTGATATGCTAACCCTTACCATTGGTCTACTCCCATTTGGTCAACTAGAAAATTAAAAATTTGGGGGCTTATGATTATAATTAGGAATTATGATTAGGGTTTGGGGTGTGGATTAGGGTTAGGGTTTAGGTTAGGTGTTGGGTTAGGGATCGTGTTTGGATTTGGGGAAACTGAAGTTCAAGGCATCAGGTAGTAGACCAATTGAGTTGTAGACCAACTGAATGTAGACCAAGTGAACATAAACCCTTACCATTTGGTTGCTCATACCTGTCTGGGATACATGTATATTGTCATTGTGAAGATTCTTTTTTTGTTTTGTTTTACAATATGTGTTGAGGATTGTACTTGCTAAAAACACAGCTTAAGAACTTCCAATTATGCAATGTTTTTCAACATACATGTTTGAAAATTGAGAATATTAATATTTAATGTACCTAATAAACAGCAGGTAAGCCTGTAATGGGGTTATAATTACATTATTATCAATGGCAGCTGCATAGTTGTTTTTCTCATTCCTTGCAGCAAATCTTGGGCACATTGATAGCATCATTTTATGACCAATTTAGCGTATAACTATCATGGCTTATTCCAACATTTCAGCCTTTTATAGTGAAAACAACAGTTCACTGTTGTTTAAATAGAGTTATTATGGCTGATGACACGCAATAGTGGGAGAAAGGGGGGGGGGGATAAATGACCCCCTGGCCTTTCTAAGGTTAAGTGAGTGATGTTACCTGAAAGAGTGACACTCTGCTGAGTGTGTCCATGTGAACATTGATGGCCAAGTCTGTCTGCATCCTGATCGGGACTCCAAGCAGCAGGTCTCTCTCATCTGAAACACAAACGATATCGCCTTTTATTACCGCAAACTATACAGTGTATATATATATAATTGAGTTGTGTTTTATTCAGTCAATAAACGTACCCTGACGAAGCCCTATGGGCGAAAATTCGGAGAACTATGTTTTCTTACGGTGTTTTATTTAAATTTTTGTATATATATATATATCTATTACTCATTCACATTAAAGCTTGTTCTGGTTCAAGTCTAACCTTCAGTCGAGTCCAGATACAAGTAGGAATGGGTTTGTTTAGGTCTTGTTGTTTGAGCTTGTTTATAAATGCAGATCACAGACCAAGTCCTGGCACCGGTTTGTAAAAGTATGAATGGGGTTAGGCTTGGTCTAGGCTCATTTTGAGACACTTTGCCTTGGTACTGTTGTGTTGCCACAGTTGTATTCTGCTTAGGCCAAAAAAAAAAAATTGTTGGATTGGAGTAACGGGCAACCAAAAATTAGGGTAGGTAGGTAGGGTTTTTTTTTTTTTTTTTTTTTTTCAGGATTCGCACAAATGATGCCATAAATGGTACCCTGGGGTACCAAACGAATATCCGCCATTTTGTTTAATTATTTATTTATTTTGTAGGGCTGTACCGGGGTATAGCGTGCGTACAAGAGCGCGCTGCACTGCATGCACAATGCAATACGGTTGTGCTTTAAGTGGACACAAGATGGCGCTACCCCGGGGTACAACGGTACCCCGGGGTACTGCGTGTGTCATCAAATACACAAAAACACACATATAACACACAAATAACACATATCGCAATAGACCGCTTCTGTAATGTATGCAAATAATATGCTATGACGTAAGACTCCCCGTTGGCAAGTTTAACAATAGTAACTAGGTCCGGCAAGCTAAGTTTGCCGGAGCTTGCCGGACCTAGTTACTATTGTTAAGCTTGCCAATGGGGAGTCTGACGTCATACGCATATTATTTGCATACATTACAGAAGCGGTCTATTGGGGAAAAAAAAAAAAAATAAGAATCAGAAAAAACCTTTAGGGTCGGCGGTATTTTTAGGGTCGGGCGGGTTACGCCAATCCAACCATTTATTTTTCATGGCCTTATAAAGAATGTTTTTATTATTTGCCCTGCAAGCCTTGGCTCATGTTCTGTACTAATATGTGGGTGAATTTAACTTGTTTGATCCGGAGCTCAAAGCAGGATATGAACTTCACAAAACTGTACTGCAAGGGACATCTAGTGCGGACTTGCATAAATTGTGGACTAAAGCCCGGCGCAGACAGAGCCTACACGACCCGATCCGACTGGTTTTCAGCCTGATTAACTCGGTATGCCTTGCCTCAGGACTCCAGTTTTGTCAATCAACTGCCAGTCAGAGGTCATTCGATGCCTATTCAACATGTTGTTTCGGCTCCGACTGAGCGAAACTGACTATAGCCTGACTGAAAACCAGTCGGATCGGGTCAAGTCGGCTCTGTCCCCGCTGGGCTTTACAGACATTAAAGATTCATGGCATTGCATTGTGTACTCAATCTCTTTATGAGTCTGCCATATAGAAGTAGTAGTACAATGTACATGAAACAAGTACCTAATAAATACTAAGACTTAATTGAAGCAAGTAAGAACCATCTCGTACCTAGTACACCGCCGTTGTCAAAAGAGTAGATGAAGTACATCCTAACTCTCTTTTGAACGCTTTCAGGAATCTTCCACACCCGAGCAGGTTCATGGTGTCGTCCATTCTGCGTCTGAAGGCTTGTTTGGTGGCGCCTGCCTTGGCCGTAATATCTCTCATCTGTTAGTTGTAATCAATGATACAAGAAATAAAATCTTGATAATTAATTGACATATTTGGTTTGTGCATTTTATACACGGTACATGTACAAGTTCACAACCACTGGCACCTAATATGTTGAGCCCATTCAGGACTTATACTGAAATTACTTGGGCAGTGGTTTATGAATTTATATATATATATATCATACCAAATTTGATGAACTGAATGCAAAAACAATCTTACCTGACCGATCATCGAGGCAAAGACGAAGACTCCGATCAGGAAGTCAACGTTCATGAAGAAAATCTGGGAGTTGGTTTGGGGTGGGGGCAGGTTTCCAATCACAATGAGCGTCTTGGCTGATCTGAACAGGCATCTCACGTACCTATGATGAAAGAGATAATATTTAATTTTGAAAGTAATCTACATTCATGAAAAATAATCATAAGGTGTAAAAATGGAACATAATGCTGCAGTATACATCAATACTATCATTTTATATCTGCACTTTATTGATGACTGAACGTTTGTTTAAAGTTTCTAAATTAAATCCTTCCATTATGCAATTGCTGCGATGCAAGGGCCATGTCTGATGTGAACATGTATTCAACCTAGCCACAATTTTTTTTATGTAGAAAGCTAATTGTGATTAGTATATGATCATACTGACATACATAAAGCATATGTTTTTGCTCAGTCGAAGCAACACCAATCAAAATTACCATGGTACAGGGGGTTCATAATTAAGCTAGAAAGGAAAGAGTTAAAATAGGAAGAAATTGTATATCTCACAGACCAAAAAAGGATTTAAAATAATTCCACTAGCCAACCCCCTTTGGTCCTCTTGCCACATATTCTATTTCTATATTTTGTTTGAATCAAGGATTCAAATCAGTTCGGAGATTTAGTTGCTTCCCTTGTTAATTTGAAACCAAAATTCAATTAAATATCATAATGCCAAATTTTAAAATCCAAAGAGTCATGGTTTCATTTTGCATAATTTTTAGTTAAATATCATAGTACTAGCCGAGTCACAACCCACATTGAAAAGCTTGAATAAATAAAATATAGAGTAAAATATATTTTGCATAATAATGAAAATAATGCTGAAAACTGCTAATCTACTAAGCAATAAAGTGATAGTCAATATCTTTCAGTCCTTATATCTGATCCTAGAAATATTTTACTGGGGGGGGGGGGGGGGGGGGTAAAAACTTACGGATCATACTGCGGATCCAGATAATTCCAATTAGTTCCGTTGGGTCCCTTGGGTCCCTTGTCAGAATCGTGTGTTATTCCTTCTCGAACCAGCATGGCATAGTACAGGCATGTGTTGAGATGGATCATGTACAGCAGGTAGCACACCATACGAAACACCCTGTGACATAATTATACAAAAAGGATATATTAACTCTCAACGTGCCAGGGATTTTAATGCTCTATGGCATTTGCGTGTATTGTAACTCGCAAAAATGCGAGCTTGGCACTCAAGGAGTTAATTGATTGATTGATTCATTAATTCATTCTCCACTCATTAACAATGCAATTAATTACCAAACCTAAGGAACTTAGCAAGTGTCTCAATTCTATTTGCGCATATATCATTTGGAAAACACATGCTACTTGTATGTCCTAGGCCCAGTTGCAGAAAGAGATACATGTACAATCGATTGTAAGTTACAATTAATTGTAAATCAGAAAATGTGTGTGTTTTAACCGATCAGATTTGTGTATCTAAAACACATGAACTGACTTACAATTGATTGTAACAATTACAATCGATTGTACACATGTATCTCTTTCTGCAATGGGGCCTAGGACATACAAGTAGTATGTCTTCTTCTGCAGACCCATGAACACATAACAGTATGATGAATGATGATTATAAAAAATTATACAATTGTGTTTCCTTTTTGGTGAAATGGACTGCTGAAACTATTATCTTTAATTTATTAGAACAATCTTTTGGGGTGTTGGTTCCCTTTAAACATATTTGGAGCCTGAAATAATCCACTTATTTAATATATTAACCTGATTCCATGAGCCGACTTTGACTTGTTCTCAAACTTCTGTGAGAACTCCAGGTAGGACTGGAACTTGAGCATGCGAGGGAGCCTCAACAGAGGGTTGACCTCCCCTACCAGCAGGTAGAACAGGTCTAGTGGCAGCAGCGACAGTAGGTCAAACTGAAGAATAACAAAACAATCCACCATAGATTAAACATAATTAAACATTTAGCATGAATCTTAACTTTCTCTATTAATATAGTAAGATGTCTAGGTACGGGTAAGACTGGAACTTGAACATGCGAGGGAACCTCAACAGAGGGTTGACCCCCACCAGCAGGTAGAACAGGTCTAGTGGCAGCAGCGACAGTAGGTCAAACTGAAGAATAACAAAACAATCCACCATAGATTAAACATTTAGCATGAATCTTAACTTTCTCTAAAAAATATAGTAAGATGTCTAGGTACGGGTAAGACTGGAACTTGAGTATGCGAGAGACAGTAGGTCAAATGTGCACCCCCAATAATTTGTCAAAAACAATACAAAAAACATAAGGGGACAATCTGTGTAAAAACAAAGAAATACATAAGGTGGTGCGCCCCCCCCCCCCCCCCCCCCCCAATCAGTCTGACCATGCTACACCACTAACAAAGACTCTTGTATAGTTTTACTTTCCATGGAACTCATAAACCGTGTGCTAGTCATTTAAGATTATGAAGAATTTATAGATTTCACAGTTTAAAGCAAGTTAAAAACATTTCCCTTTGAACAGAATATGTAGAATTACTCTTTATTTCTTGCAGATTTATTGTTTTTGTGTCTTAATCAGCAACACTGTATGACAGAAACATCTGGAAAAAGTAGCCTGTCTTTACCCCTCTATCAATCACTTAAAGTTGGAACTTATTTCTTATTTCTTTTTCCCTAATCAAGGGGAAAATAAGGGTGAATTATACAGTTGATTACTTGAAGGTAATACCACCGTGGGAATCATAGTATGTTACATTATTAAACCCTTTTAAAATCAATACATAAAGGGAAGCCTTGGGCAACTTTTTGGAAGCAATTATAGATTTTGTATTTACCTTGAAGAGGCGAGAAGATGTGTAGTTCATCAGCATACATCGCTTATCAGTCTATTTATAAGAGATAAAACATGTGTACAGTCAAACCTGTGTATAGTGACCATGTGCAGGGGATCACTTATGGTGGAAACTATAGGCAGGATGTAACAGCCAGGTGGCCACTAATGTCTAGGTCACAAATGCTCCGATTTGGGATACGGGGCCCGTACGATGCCACTTATAGGTGAAATCTTGAGGCGCCCACACGGGTGCTGTGGCTATCGTGCGGTCGCTGTTGCATTTTTCCCCGCCGTACGATGTCAAAAAATGTTTTAACGCGGAGTTAAAACAAAAAATGCATCGTACAATTTTTTACTTGCCATAAGCCCGTATACACGTCATAAGAGCATCGCACGGGCACCGCAGGGGCCCAGCACGGACACTGTAGCATTTTTCCGAATATCGTACGATTTTGCGACTGAATTTGGGGCCACTCAAATCATTCGATAGTCATAAGATGTCAACCATATCGTAAGAGTATCTTGCGATGTCCATACTAGTACCGTAAGGCGTCCGTACGAGCGCTCAGATTGTTAGTATGGGTGCCGTGTGATTTAATTTTGCTTGAACTCCCAAAATCATTGTATGGGCCCCGACAAATATGTGACCGCTACACAAAGATATCGCAGACATCGTACGATATCCCAACTCCACGTAATCGTAGAAAATCCGCCGTAGGTGAACAAATCGTACGGCGCCCGTATCATTTGTGACCTAGGCATAATACAGGTTTGACTGTATGTGTAATAATAAAATATAAGACTTGTATAAGAGACAAACACATTCTACAGATATTAATTATATTTTCCTATTAAATCATATAGACATATTCCTCATCAGATCTGTACAAAAAAAACCTAGAAAGACTGCTCTTGATATATAATTCTAGCACATTCACATCGCACATGATATAATAGAGAATATATCATTGTATGTTTGATTTCAAACAAGTAGAACTTGTCCACTGCTTCTCAATAGAAAACCTGTTATAAATGTAGGTATGTTTTCTGTATTTGTAACCATTCCTGTTATACTTGTAGGTATTATTTGTTCACCTGCCAATGTAATGTCAGAAGGCAAATTAATTTCAACTTCCGACATGGACCTAGGTTTTAATCTCTTCTTTGTGATGTTCGGATTGATGTTCTATTAGTTGTAACTGTCGTGGGCGTCGATCCTTACATAATACCTATTCATCAGGGGGGATGAATGAATAGATCATCCCCCCTGAGAAAATAGGTATCAATTACAGATTGACGCCCATGGTAACTGTATTCAACTTACAATTCCCTGGCCGTACTGAAAGAACATGAGCCTTGCTCTGAACAGCAGTATGTCCACGATGTATATGACGTCAGCAATGTAGTCGAACGCAAGCCACATCGCAAGATTATCTGGTCGCTGATACTTGCCCACATATATTCCTCGCAAGAAGATGACAACGGCATTGTAAAGAAACGCCATTGTGACAATGCTGAGCCATACCAGCCATATACTACCTGTGGTGGTGAACGGAGTGGAGACGTCATTGAAAATGAATAAAAGACAATTGTGTTTTCAATGACGATGAAAGATTGACAATTGACCAAAATATACTTTTATAACAAAATAGTTACTCAAAACATATCAAGAGGGCCAGAGCTTTTTTTTAAAGCAAAGCTTTTGATCATGATGACCATCCAAGAGAATCTTCTGGCATCATGGCGGTGAATCAAGTCTCACAAAGTTTATTGTTAATGTAGGGACTTGGCAGTGAAACAACATTTCCTCCAAGGGCAACTGATCCTAGAGTTAATCGCGCGCAACTTGCAGTATCTTTTTATCAAAAGTTAGGGTCCAATATAAATTATGTATTATAAATTATGTATATAGGATTATGCTTAGTTTACATGTTTTGGATTAATTAGGATTACAAATCTTTGCTGATTTATGAAAAAACTACTAGCAAATCAGTTATTGCTGGTTATGGAACCAAGTTAAATTATAGCCCCCACCCCCCCCCCCCCCCCCACCAAAAACAAACAAACAAACAAACACAAATGTGACTTCAAAATGTTCTTAAATCATGCATGTTATAACTGATAATATTGATAAATTCAAACTTACCCAGAGGATCAAAGTATGCAGGAAATTTTAGTCTCTTGATAGCTTTCCTCATTCTTGAGATCTTTCCCGTACCTTGGAAGTGTATCACCTCAGCGGCATCACCAACACTGCTCGGAGCAAAGGAATCCAGTCGCTTTCTCACACTTGTAGGCTTTAGTCCTGGCAGACAAAACAAAACCAAAAACAGGAAAAGAATCATTAAATGAAGACCAATAACAAACTCTATATCATGTGTAAGATTGTGCGTTAACTGACAAAACCGCATCAATGAAGTGTATCTACTCAGCAGCACCACCAACACTGTAAATTAAAAGGAATATCTCACGCTTGTTGGCTTTAGTCCTAATAAACACACCCAGAACTGAAATTGATTCATTTAAAAAAAGTCATGAAACAACAAAAAAACCCAAATAAACTCATATTTTGTGAGCAGGACTTTGTGTTGACTGCCAAAAGCCCACAACCACACCAATGAAGTGCATCTTCTCATCAGCATCATCAAAACTGCTAGGAACAAATTAATCCAGTCACGTTCTTATTTTCATTGGCTTCAGACCTAACAGACAAACCCAGAACAGGGAAAGAATCATTAAATGAAGACCAATAACAAACTTACATATTGTGAGTAAGATTGTGTGATAACTGTCAAAACTGCACCACCTACACTGCCTGCAGCAAAAGTATAAAATCTCTTTCTCACACTTGTTGGTTTCAGTCCTAACAGGTTCACCAAACAGGGAAAATTATTAAGTGAAACATAAAAAGACCAATAAGAAACTCATATTTTGTGAGTAGGAATTTGTGTTGAATGCCAAAACCACATCAATAAGGTGTATCTACTCAGCAACATCACCAAAACTGCTTGGAGCAAAGGAATCTGATCACTTGCTTCAGCTGGCTGTTTTCAGTCATAAACGATAAAAATCCGGGGGGGGGGGGGGCACTCATGTATAATGTAAGACGGGTATGTGCCGCTTAAAAGAACCCTGTTTTCACACCCGATTTGATTTAAAAGACTCCAGTCCCTTTCTTACTTTTTGTTGGTCATAAGAGAAAAAAAAACACTAAATGAAAGAACACAATACCAGTATCAAATCATGAAAGAGAATAGGGGGTGTATTCTGAAAATGATTTTAAGCTAAAACTTATTTTATCTACTTCACTAAATTTTTTTTGTCAAATCGGTATTCTGAACTAGCTGTACCTAAGGAATAGCGATTTGCTAAAATATATTTAAGTGATGTAGATATGACGTAGATACAATATATTTTAACTTAAAATCGTTTTCAGAATACACCCCCAGGATTTGAATTAACTCTGTACATAAACTGCACCGACAAAGTGAGTCACATCTGCAGCACTAGACTATACCCACAGTGCTTGGAGCAAGAGAACCTATAATAGCAATTCTGGTCATAAAAAAGTTTGTCAATAGGTTCACATCTACAGGAGATGTTAGTGGATTAAACTTTAAAGGGATATCTCTAGTAATATTGTTCAATCCTCAAAACTTACTGGGAACTCTAGCAGTTCTCACATACCTCATCGTATTCATATCACCAATAGAAGCATGGGATAGCTTTCGGTTCTCCAAATTTCTCTTCCGTTATAAAGATATGTGTGATCGAAGTGTTCAGATTTATAATAACTGTGTACAAAGTCGGTGCAATGAGTTAGCGAATATCACTCTGCATTTTCACTCATTACTTAGTCATACATTCATTTACCATTTTTCAACAATTTGCCAGTTTTTGCACATGTCAACAAAGCTACAAGATCCCATTAAAATGTCACAGAGAAATCTACTCCTTGTGAATATTTAGAAAATAAAATAGTTTCACCCAATTAATTAAAACCACTGCAAGATGTATTAAAATTAATTATGGCAAACTAGCGCTTCAGGATAATTTTCTTGATCCCTTGACAATGAAGAGTTCCACCAAAGGAGGAGCAGCAGGGGTTATTGGCCTATTAGGAAAAGCTTTCAACTCTCTTCTGATACCCTAACCACCCCCCCCCCCCCCCCACCACCAAGGCCATATTAGGGCAAGCTCAAGGCATATTCTGGCAAATGCATGTCATATACTGACAAATTCTTATCATATTCGGGCAATCTAGTGGCATATTTGGGTAAAAATCATGTAATTCGGGCAAAATTGTGTTCTTTTGTGTTTGTTTTTGCTTGCCAGGTGAAAAGGGAGTAAGGTTGGTATTCTGGCTACATCACCTATGCCCTTATGCCCATGAGGGAAAGGTTCATGCATCAAGCATTGTGATTGTTTTTAAGGATAGGGTGCGCTACAATGGGGGAAGGAGCAACATAAGGAATCAGAGGCGGGTCACTAGGGAAAGTCTCTCAAGTCTCTCAAGAGGGTTGATGCATCATAATTGTTTAAAGGAAGGGGTCACAACCTCAGGTGAGGGGAAAACAAGAACTGCATGGGAGAGGTACCAGTCTCTTCATTCAGAGAAGGATTATGCATCATTTATTTTAGGAGGTAAATCCTGGGAGAAATGCATTAAGGAAAACAAAAACAGATCAAAGGGTCAAAAGTTAAAACTACCAAGTCTCTCCTTTGGCTTTGTGCTAAGATCAGCAGAATATGAATTACTAGTGGCTGGGCGCCACTCCCCGGTGCCGGGCGTACGCGCATAGGATCCTGTATACAGTAATCGCTAGGGCTCCGAGTCTTTTCGATGAGCGTATTATCGCATAAATAAACGTCGCTCACAGTGAGTATAAACATATGCGTAACTGACTTATCAAACAGTTTTCCAGTGATCAGGATTTAGAGCACAATATGGATTTAGATGCCACAGACATTGGAGATATATAAAGAATTATTTGTGAGTTGCCCCAGTGAAAGCTGGAACTCACCATTGTTATCTTGTGGAGGTGCAGCAGCAAGTGGTGGAGCCAACAGAGAGCTCGGTGAGACGGGTGCGACCTGATTCTTCTTCAGCTTGCTGACCCGCCCCGTGATGGATTTCACAAAACTCTTTAGCTTGGGCTTCTTCTCTTCCTCGTCACATTCAACACTAGGAAGGGAAAACAAAGCATCATGCAATGTGAAAACCTAGAAATGTCCAGTGTATTTCTTTGTGATTTAATGCCCTTGTGCAATAACAGGGCACATCATTTTAAATATTCAGTCAGCCATTCATCAAACTTTGTGCAAGGTGTCTGGATAAAAACAAACTTTATTAACTCCTAACGTGCCAAGCTCGCATTTTTGCGAGTTACAATGCACACAAATGTCATAGAGCATTAAAATCCCTGGCACGTTAAGAGTTAAATGAAAACCACTCATTAATACAAAATATATATTTATAGTGTCTTTTAAGGATTAATTTTTTTATTCAATGAAAGGAAAATATGTATGAACAACCAATAATCATGCTTTTTGCAGAACACACTCAGATATACCAAGGTTATTTTCATGGCCCCAGGGTCCTCGTTTATGCTTAGGTCACAAATGCTCCGATTTTGGATATGGCGCCAGTACAATGCCACTTTTAGGTGAAATCTTGCGGCGCCCGCAAGGGTGCCGTGGCTATCGTGCGGTCGCCGTTGCATTTTTCCTCGCCGTACGATGTCAAAAAAATGTTTAACACGGAGTAAAAAAAAAGAAATGCATCGTACAATTTTTTACTTGCCGTAAGCCCGTACACACGTCATAGAGAGCATCCCACGGGCACCGCAGCCTTTTTTCGAATATCGTACGATTTTGAGACTGAATATTTGGCCACTCAAATCGTACGGGTACCGTGGAGTCACCGTAAGAGCACCGTAAGGCACCCGTACGGGCACTAAGATTGTGTTCACGGGAGCCGTGCGATTTATGTTTTATTTTAAGACAAATGTCATCGTACGGGCCCCGGCAAATATGTGACTGCTACTCTAAGATACCACAGACATCGTACGATATCACAATTTCCCAAAATCATAGAAAATCCGCCGTAGAGAGAAAAATCGTACGGCGCCCGGATCATTTGTGACCTAGGCATAAACAAGGTATCACTGTACCAACCTGCTCATCCAGCTTGCATCACTGAAGCTGCTCGGCTCGCTATTAGCAACGGATGCCTTCCTCCCTAGCCACCGTTTCCATGACGGCGATGATCTGCTCTTGGTTGGGGAGGGGTAGGATGTGTGTGGAGGGATGTTGATGCTCTTGGAGCTACCCCCATTGCGATGAGTTAGGGATCGGTCAGTGATCTCTCCATCCTGAATTAAAAGAGAAATGGTAACAATTACAGAGTCCTGACATATTTTTAAGTTGATGTATATTCTCACTCATCCAATCGAAATAGATATCTTTGGCGGGTTGCCAGATGAAGCTGGTAGTCCTCAGTGAAACGTCCCAACTTACACAAGTAATTTTGTCCAGAATTTGGATTCATAAACTAAGATATCCCAGTGACATTTTTTATCGGACATTTTAAACTCTTTTCAGTTTTTTTCCTTTGACATTTCTTCCGCTGACATTGTTTCATCAGAAATTTTTACCCGACACCGAGCAAACCTTTACATATTATCATACTTGACCTATGTACATTGTTTTCTATTGTTACCTTGAGAGTGATACAAAGCTGTAGAGCTAGAGACTGGCAGAGTCCACAGCTCCTGGGAGGGGAAGGCTGTGACTATTGAATTTTTCGGGGACATTTTTACCTCTGAAATTTTTACCTGACACCAAGCAAACCCATACATATTATCACACCTTGACCTATGTACAATGCATGCTATTGTTACCTTGAGCGAAACAGAGCTGTAGCTGTAGAGACTGGCAGAGTCCACAGCTCCGGGGAGGGGAAGGCTGTGCCTCTTGGATTTCCCGCCGTTGATGGGTGGCATCAAGTTCTGCGATACAGAGAATGCTGTGTTCCTGCAAGCAGAGAGGAAAGATAACATGTAACTAAATTGTAAGGGTGATTCAAGCATAAGAAAACTAACCAGAAATATGTTTTTAAAAATAGATGAAAAGAGCACAGTAAAATGGGCTTCCACAGGCATCGTACCACTACTATGTGGTCCTCACCCCATACCCTTTTCAATGCTCATATTAGCCAGAGCTACATGTATAAGCCTGGCATGCACAAACTCAGGATTATATAACCAACAGACAGTAAATGCTGAGTGTACAACTTGGAGCTCGTGTTTTATCTGTGAATAAATCTTCACACTTGAAAACTTGTGAACCAAGCTTGCAATCATTAATAAACTCTTTACAATAGAAGCAAGTAGTTGTAAAAGGAAGAGAATGATGGAGAAAAGAATGGCTATAACAAAGCATTACTGTTTTTCAGTAGGCCTATGTAATACATATCGATCTTTAACACAAATTACCCACTAATAGCAACATCATGCAGTTAAAAGAAAGGGCATACAAGAATAGAGACGTACCTGTGGTTCCTCTCGTTACGTACACTGTGGACATCCCCATTGGTGTGACTCGCTGAGACAGACCCGACAGAGGTGGACCAATTAGAGTCCGCTGGCGATGAAATGTACTGGCGGGAGTTGGCACTGCTTCCATTGACTGGACTGATAACATCTGCCACAGCGTGATGAACTATATAACAAAATATGACAAAGAAATATAGGATATTTATCTAAACTATTAAGTTAATAGTCTTCTGTAGACCAATATGCCATTGACTCCTGTTTTCCTGTTTTCTTCCTTGTTATGCTTCATCTATATTCTCAGGTTTGATCAGGAAAGCGCAATATTTTGAATAGTAAAAAGTTTACTCATGAAATACAATTTTCGGGCCAGTCAATTTTTCTTTCAGGCCACCAGAAAAGGGGAAGGAATTATTTCACTGGCCCGACTGGGCAACTGAAAAAAAAAGGTAAGTGTGGCGCCCTGCTATAGATGATCTGTAATAATGAGATTGGAATTGATGCTGCTCTCATTTTATATTTTATATTATTGCAACTGTATGATGAACTATATATGACAGATTAAAGGGATAGTTTAGTTTTGGCCAAACTAAATTTTAGTAACCAAAATGTGCACCATAACATTACAAACTAATAGCTATAACTCCACCATGCTCGAACGGTATAACAAATTACAAACAACTAAGTAAAAAGCCGGTTATCATTAAAAAAAGAGCTGATAAAACACAAGATGGTGCTCTCTAAAAAGGCATTGGTTTTAACCATATTTCATAAACAATTGTGCAAAATAATGATTAAATAGAAAGATCATCCACAACTAACTATTTTAAACTTTTTTTTCTTTAATTTTTGAAAAATTGTAAGCATTTTATATTTTTTTCTTAAATTATCATTTATTCTGATCAGATATATTTATTAATATTTCAGCTGTATCTGAACCGATTTTGATCAAATAAAGTTTAATCTTTCATTAAAAGTGCATGCTCTTGCCAATGTGACACTCAATTTTTCACTACCTCCCAAAAAATTATTTCTTGGAGCGCCCTCTATACCAAAACTCAACTATCCCTTTAATACATTAAATAAATGTATAGTATATTGATCTAGATTGTGTATAGTTTACTATGTACAAAGATTAGGTAAACAAGCTAGAATGATAGTGATGAAGTTTTATGGGAACTGGTACTGATTTTGTTGACTTAATCACATTGACTATATGATCGAGATGATCGAAATGAAAAAGATTATCAAAATGATAGGGATGAAATATTCCTACCTCCATTTCCATTCTTGTGTTTATGGCCGTTGGTCTCTTCATTGCTGATGAAACCACCATTTTTCAGATGTCCCTCCTCTTTAGCATTGACCAGCGTGAAGGACAAGCTGGACTGGCGGTCAACGCTGCTGGGCGGCCGCGACAACTTGATGGTCGGCGTGAGGGGCGAGCGAGGACCGGTGTCATCCGGTTTGAGCTGGAGATTGTTCATCTCCAGGCCATCTGGCTTGTTGGGTCGATGCATCTTGATTATTTACTCAGTCTTTTGAGCATCAAATAAAAAAGCTGTTTATCAGAAATCAAGCAATAAATACATTTTTATTATCTTATCATAAAGATTAGAACAACAAACACAACAAATAAAGGCATTCATAGCGCATAACTGATTTGTTGGTATAACAAATTATTCTAAAGACTATTATGATCAGAAGAAATAATGAACAACATTGTTATTTATTGAAATAAGCCCAAAATAAATGTAGAGAAAATTGTGGCCAATTGTTGTTAAAATAAAGCATCTTGAATCTTTATTTTGTAGCCTGGTTTAAAGTTTGCAAATATAGTAATAATCATAAAATAACAATGGTGCTGATAATATTAATATACTATACGAATTATAATACTTAAATAATAATACTAAGTTTATCTAATAATAAAACAATGATAACAATTGTTTAAAAAGATCAGGCCTACGAATCTATATAAATATTTTTTACACAATTATTGCACTGAAAAGGGAAAACAAACCACATAATATCACACTAACTCTTTTGAAGGTATACCATTTTGTTGCAGTTTGTAACATTAAAATATATCATGAATGTGCTGTGATTTTTGATTTTCATTGAGCAAAATCATTTATTGAATCCCAATTTAACTACCTTATTATACATGTACACTGTCTAATTTTGTGAAAGCTTCATAAAAAGTAGATCTATGCTTAATAAATATAAAGTAATAGTAGGATGTATTATATTATCATCTCCATCGAATCGATTTGCAAAAAACAAAACAAACAAACACATCAGTGAATCAGCATATATTATTAACGCCAATGGTTAAATTTCTTACCTAAACGAACAATTTTTGGGCTTCAAATCTTGGAGTAAAATAGCAAGCCGTCAAAAGAGATGCCGCATCCACTACATCAATAACAGGCGCCATTTTCCCCTCTCATCGCCGCATATCAAATATGTAGGGCAATGTAGCTCACAATACAGTGTCTGATGGATGCAACGAACAGGTTGTCAAAGATGCGGACGAGATGTACACGCAGACTTTATAGACTGATCGATGCAATGCTCCGGCAAACATCGGGTGTAATGAAATGTCTAAACATGGGTATTACATCCTAACAATCATCAACTCCAGCAAATATAATTGCAGCTTCGACTGAATGCGATGTCCTGTCCATTTACACTACAATGGCGCGAAGGAGTATGATAATAAACATTCGCAGAATCGTAAATGCCGTAGATGCCCTGAAAAACGAAATTACGAGATGCACAAAAATGCGGTTCGATCATGCGCGATCGCGATCACAATCGCAAGACGGCGATGATGATTTTTTTTTCTCCGCGGGCGCAGTAATAGTCATGACGACGGCTTGCGGGCCTTAGTTACGCCCTTGGATACGCCATTCTCTTCCCGCTTCCCTCGCATCCAACCCGCATCGCCGCCGCCATCCGCATTAACATAATGAGACAAGATGCGATGCTTGAACTGCTCTCACTCTGTATATATACGGTGCCGTTATTGAGTTTGGATGTCTCTAACGTTTTATTAAACCTCACATGTACGCTCTCTCCTCTCTCCTAACTGCCTTATGGGGTTGTTAGCTTTAGTGTAGAATGTTGTTATTGAATAAAATATATAGACTCTTGAATCACTTTACATGATTGTCAATTGATCGCTGCGCCTCCAATTAAAGGAATTAATGGATATTAAAGGCCCATCCAGGTTTTTGAAAAACCAATTACAAGCATATAAAACACTGAAAAGGGCGATTCTATTTTCAGTTAACTGTTCATATTGCCCTCATATTGTATACCTCTTTTCTCTAAAAAATAAACCGATGAGAATTAATCAAGAATCTGTCAGGAATTGATTTCTAGTAGTTATAAAATTGTGTTTAATTTAATTTATGTTGGTGTCTTTGTATTGTTTCTGATTTTCTTCATTATAATTTCTGATTCAGCCAAAACTAATTTGTTTGCTATAGAATGTTTCATATAAAATGTGCAAGCATAGAAAATTAAAGTGACTTACAATTCGCCTATATAATCATTCCTTGTTTTGCACATGACAACAAAGTTACACAGTATGCAGTTAATCTCGTTTTAATAAACTATACACATTCCTACGATTTGGTTGGAATTCACAAACATGTGGGATCTAGTAACTTTGTTGCCATTATTTTGCACAAACTGGGGAATGTTTGCTGAAATTAGTATTTTTGTGATCTGATTGATATGTCTACTGAGTGATGTGTGAACAATTCCACGGTAAATGAATGTCATATGACTGGGTAATGAGCCAACATGCTATGGTATTTGCCAACTCACTGCACTTACTTTGTACACAGAATATAATTATCCAGTAGATACTATAAAATGCAAGTAATTCAGTCATAGATATCTTTATAACGAAAATGATAATTATTTGGAAAACCGATACCTACTCCATGTTTCTACTGGTAATAAGATAACAATGAGCCTGAGGTATACATAATGAGAACCGATAGAGTTCCTAGGCGGATTTTTGTAATGTTACTAGATCCCTTTAAAGGGACTGTCTTCCTTTTGCAAGCCAAATTTCAAAAGTTGCGAGGTTATTGTCTTATATGAAAGGAAATGTCATTTAACAGCATGCCTGAAAACATTAGGGCTTGAAATCTCCTTTTCGTGGAGGACCTCAAAATAATAAAACGACACAGCGCGTTTAATTGTGCATTATACGAGTATTCACCCGGTGCGAAATTTCGCTCACGGCGCATTCCACGGAGTATCACGTTGCGCGTGACCACTACGTGACCCGCGCACAGATTGTGATCGAACAACGGCGTAAGCGAATACTAAACAAAATAACCAAAACTCGCTAAAACTGACTACATGTAATTGTATATTCTTCATTTTCGAGACCTTTTCCATGACATACCTTTACAAATGTCGGCTTCACAATACCTTTACAAGAATAAGTACAATATTGTTGTAATATTATACTTAATCAGTTAAACTCCTTTATTGACCGATATATAGTTTGGTGGAGGGGCGCATTCGTTTTTCATTCGTAGAATCCAAATTACAGGGCTGTTCGATCTGAATTTTGTTTTGTGTGTGTGTTACATTCATCCTCATCCGTCTACTGGAAACTGTTCAGACGATTTGTAAAAGGCGGACAGTCCCTTTTAAACAATGATTTTAAATGGCCTAGGTTTTATGGACTGCCGTACGTTCATCTCTCATTTTCAAAATAAGAAAAAGGCAATTTAGCCATTCGAACGACTAAACAAGATTCTACGAATAATGAGCATCAAATACAAACATCAATATTTCAATTTGAAAACAAAATTCGTATTGTGTAGTAGTTTAAAATGTGTGAATTTCAGTCTAGTTATACATTGTACAAAACTACAAATCCCCCAAAATGCTTAGAACTCCAGTGGTTCTCTCATACCTTGTTGTTATATTGTTATCAATATAAACATGGAACAGGTTTTTTTTCTTCTCCCCTTTCATTCAAAAGATATGTACGAATTAAGTGTTCTGAATTTTAACTATCCACTGGAAATGTATAACTGTGTACAAAGTCAGTGTAATCAGATAACGAATATCACTTTGCATGTTCGCCCATTTCTCGGCCATATAATATCCATTTAACGTGACATTTTCACACATTACATAGTGGACATATCAGATCACAAAGAACATATTTTTCTCAACCATTCATCACTTTTTACACATTTTTACAAAACCACTGCGGTATATCTCTTTCATAATTATGTGCATGTGCCCGCTCCAATAATTATGCGAAGACTAAGTGAAAATCTAAAAGACGATTGGAATACGAGATAACAAAATGCATTAACTATTAAGTAATTTTTTTCTTCTTTTCGTGTTATCGAACTGCATACCCTGATCCCGGTTTATGTTTTTCTCATACATTTTCACTGTCCATACGTACAGAAAAATAAGTAAAGGGGATGTATAAACTAATTACATTCGGAAAGGGAGCTGGTACATGTATTTGTTATGTATGGACAATTCAAATTTATGATAAAAGCAAAAACAACAGCGATGGTATGCAGTTCAATAATATGACAAGAAAAGAATTACTTCGCTAATGAACGCGCATGCGCGCATGAGCGTTCAAGGTGACAACCATTTACCTCATTATCTAGATGGCGTCACTTATTTACAATAAAAAATAAATCAAAATGTACAGCAAACTGCCCTATACATATACAGCCTTGGAAAAAAATTATTAGACCAAGCACTTTGTTCGAATTTCTTTACGCTATTTTGTCCATTTTTAGCTCATCCGGCCCGAAGGGCCCGATGAGCTTATGCCATGGCGTGGCGTCCGTCGTCCGTCCGTCCGTCCGTCCGTCCTTCCGTCCGTCCGTCCACAGTTTTCAAAATGCTTCTTCTTCGTTATTTTTCAACCGATTTTGATTCTGATTGTTTCATAAGGTAGGGCTAGGAGGGGGATTTAAAATTTCTACACAGAATCGTGAAATTCATTATCTATGGTAATTTATGCAAATTTATTCGAAATCACAAAAAATGCTTCTTCTCCTTCATTTCTTGACCGATTTTGATTTGGTTTGCTTTATCTGGTAGAGCTAACTTTGGTACACTAAACTTCTACACAGAATGTTGAAAATTTTCTCCATTAATTAATTATGGTAATTTTTAATTTTTTAATTTTTTAATTTTGTCATTTTTTTTTTCTTTTTTTTTTCCATTTTTTTTTGTTGTTTGTTTGTTTGTTGTTGTTGTTGTTGTTGTTGTTTTTTAAAAATTTTTTTTTTTAATGATTTTTTTTTTTTCCATGTCCCTTCCGGGGCGTCAAATTTATATTTTGTTCACTCTAATTTTTTTATTTTAAATTTGTATGTCCCTTCCAGGGCATCAAATTTTTATTTTTTGACTAGTTGAAAAGTGTACCACATGAAATTTGCGATATTTGATGTTGCGAGATGGCGGATGAGCGCTACGTCATTGACGTTCTGGTATAATATTTCAAAGAAAAATTAGTTAATGACATACCCAAAGGGGTATAGTCAATGATTTTAGTGATACCTACCACATATTTTCTGCCTTCAATTTGATTAAAAACTTGAATTTTATATAACTTGTATGGGTTTTGTCCATTCCTTCCATGTACATTAAAGGTATGGTGTTTTATATACATTTTTTAATACAAAGTGCAAAATTTGCTGATTGTGTTCCTGTAAGTTGTGATTATATCATAGACAGGTCTCCCCAGTTCCTAGTGTAACTTGTATTAGCATTTTGATTCTTGGTGAGAGTTGCCAAGTGGCATAAAACTCTGTTGGAGAAGCAAATAATATTTGGATGCTGACTGCCTGCATGTGCTTCAGCAATATACCAGGATAGAGTTTATCTTCACCTGGTCTTACTTCTTCGATAAGAGCGATTGACTGTCACTTGGCAACTCTAATTAATAATTAATTTACTCACAAACAAGCCCCACAAAGAATGGAAAGACATTTTTATGATATAAGCACTACTTGCAGAAAACAAATCTTTAAATGTTCCACTGTGCATTGAAAACGTATGTATAAAACCCATACCTTTTTAACATAATGGTAAAAATCCATGCAAATATTCATGAAATTCTTGTTTTCTTCAAATTCAAGACATCAAATCTGTTGTATGCATTCCTAATCCCATTGACTATACCCCCTTTGATATTTTATGAACTTTTGTTTCTTTAAAATGTAATCAAAGTGACAAAATAGGGTAAAACATCTTTAAAAATGAGCAAAAAATGCTTCGTCTAATAATTTTTTCCAAGGCTGTAAATGACCTCTAGCAAATAACACACGTTGCTGTTTATTTAGAGGCTGTCCTTTGAAATACAATACAATTTAAAACACTATTGATTTATTCTGATTAGGATATTAACAGTTGATGGTTTTAGAAACACTTATTATTGAAGTTATTCATTTTGAAAGGAATTGTATGAGCTAAAATAGGGAAATACATATGGACCGGAGCAACACACTACGTGACGAATTTGAACGACTAAGACTTGAAATCGAATGATCAATGACGAATTCGAACTTCACATTGTGCGTTTTATGACCAGTGGGGATGAATTCCATTGCAAAATGACGATTTCGAATGAGCCAATTTTTAATTTGAATGACCATTGATCAATTCGAATGGTAAATGACTAAATCGAATGTAGCAACTGCAGTTTCCTGACTTCTCGGGACGAAATTGAAGTTAGCATTGTTTGAATTTGATTGACGATAGTTTGAAAATGGATGGGAAAACCTATAATATACATCATAATCATGCAACATTACTGCCATGTATAAATGACCTCTAGCAAATAACACACGTTGCTGTTTATTTAGAGGCTGTTCTTTGAAGTTTGAAATGCAATACAATTAACAGCAATATTGATATATTCTGAGTAGAATATTAGAACACTGTTTATATACATCATAATCATGTACATTACGCTTTACGAGTTTCGTATTTTGTTTACGTGTACCTTGAAAAAAATACTATTGTAATTATTTCAAAAATTAAGATTTTATTTATAATAATAATGAGTTTAATATGTAATTTGCATTATATTGTACTGTTTGGGGTAGGGGTTATTGAGAAAATGCAAATCTATTTAAACGTAAATTAACGGATTAAAATAATAATACAAACAATATGATCGTTAAATGCATATAAATGTAAAATGTAAAATGGAATATATAAATTGCAATCATTATCATCATCATCTTCATCATCACCAGTATCACCATCATCATTATCTTCATCATCATCATCATCATCACCATCATCATTATCATTATCATTATCATCATCATAATCATCATCATCATCATCATCATTATCAGTAGCAGCATCATCATCATCACCATCAGTATCAGCAGCATCATCTTCATCATCCTCATAATCATCATAATCATCATCATCATCAGTAGCAGCAGCAGCATCATAATCATCATCATCATCAGCATCATCATCATCATCATCATCATCATCATCATCATCATCATCATCATCATCATCATCATCATCATCATCATCATCATCATCATCATCATCATCATCATCATCATCATCATCATCATCATCACGAACGTTAGCGCGTCATGCTGTACGTGATCTTCACGAAGCCACGCCATGAAACTATATACATGTAATCATTTTACTGACTTCTATCATGTCTATATGTTTCACCTTGCGTGCTCTCTCTCGACACTCTGGCCGGTATTCTGAAGTCGTGTCTAACTTAGTCGTGACTAAACTTAAACAACTGTTTAGTTAGACGGTACTTAATCACGACTTCAGAATACCGACCTCTGTTTCCATCGTCAGTTCAAGATATCGGTGGACTAGTCAGGAATTGCCAACCCTACATGGGATTTCTTTGATGAATCTGGTTAGGTGAGACAGTCGGCGGTGGAGTAAGAAGCAGTCTTGCAACCGCCGAAACAGAGTATGATTTTCGGTCTATATCGATGGATGACCTCTATTATCACGTACATTACCATTATTATCAAATTCAATTCTGTTTATTAAATTAAATTAAATTCAATTAAATTCAAATCAATTTGATATGATTTAATTTGATTTAAGCTGGTTTCATACCTCTGTCAGGAAGAGGGTAACAATCAGGCATGAAATTGGTATGGAATTGAATTGAATCGAATTGAATTGATTCGATTTGATTCGATTCGATTCGATTCGATTCGATTCGATTCAATTCAGTTCAATTCAATTCAAATCAATTCAATTCCATACCAATTTCATGCCTGATTGAGTGATTGTTACCCTCTTCCTGACAGAGGTATGAAACCAGCTTATTGTTGACAACTTCCTTTGTTTTCGAATTTTTGTTAGATTAAATGAAAAAAAAAAAAAAAACGGGGATAATTTTAGCTAAGCACGAACTTGATTTAATTTGTTTTTCATATAATGTTGCAAATACTATGACATTTGAAGAGAGACTATAGATATTTTGAAAATACCACCACTCTATAGATGACTTATCCGTTGCCTTTGTAATAAAATCATTATTTCGGTTCTAATTTATATCATGTAGGCTATATGATATTACCTGTATTGAGAATAAGACTCTCGTATTTGTCCACAATTTCACCCGCTGTAATGCTTTTAAATTTACTTGCTTGAATATGTTCCCACGATTTTGGGACCATGTACCTGCAGATTGTAGGGATTTATTTGTCTAATCTTCTGCCAATATCAGTACCTATTTCCTCTTCCTCCTACTGAGGTATCGTTTTAGTAGAATAGGTTTTCCCATTCATTTTCGTCATTTTGTCATTCAATTTCGTCCCGACAAGCCGAGAATGTGCCAATGCCAACTTCAATTTCGTCTATTGTCGACCAATTTCACAAAAAGTCCATTCAATTTAGTCATTTGTCACACATTTTCGTCCAGTACAATTCAAATTTGTCAATCTCAGATGTGTTCAGCAACTGTGACCGACGAATTTGAATTGTAATCGACGAAAATGCGTGACGAACGACGAAATTGAATGGACTTTTTGTGAAATTGGTCGACAATAGACGAAATTGAAGTTGGCATTGGCACATTCTCGGCTTCTCGGGACGAAATTGAATGACAAAATGACGGAAATGAATGGGAAAACCTATATTACTTCCGTGGTCGGTATCAATATATTTGTAATGTTTTTTTTATGTCTGCGATGTGTTAATGTATTGTTTGTAACCCATCGACTAGTGAGGAGAGCCATTTACAGGAACTTGAGTCCTTTTGGCAATCCCGATGTTCTAGTCAATGGCATTTCCTCTTTTGTCGTCATACAATTATGTCATTGTTACTCTTTTCCTGAAAATAAAATAAATAAATAAATTCGAATACAATCATGCACGAAACACTTTTTGAGTTGTTAAAATTGTGCTAAAAGTTTTAAAACCCCAAAAGGCTCTATAATGTATCCATACAGATGAACTGTTCCTCCCGCTGTATACATTTTCCACGTTAACATTATTAAATCTAAAGAATATTCAAACTATACCCATTCATGACATTCTTGTATAGGCCTAGAATGTTTGATCAGGAGAAGAAGACAATCAAAGCGCACCGAGGGACCGAAATACTAACGTCCGTATACAAACACCAATAGTCAT
Source organism: Echinarachnius parma (assembly GCA_037951105.1). Taxonomy (NCBI): domain Eukaryota; kingdom Metazoa; phylum Echinodermata; class Echinoidea; order Clypeasteroida; family Echinarachniidae; genus Echinarachnius; species Echinarachnius parma. Next base: position 208,259 of record JBAMJV010002134.1, read on the forward strand.
GATCACAAACATGATAAATAAGTAAAATGACTGACTTCACTGTGAACTTTGGAATCGCGGACTTTGTGATCGTGACAAAAGAAAAATCACAGAATAATCCCGATTCATTTTAACCGTTCCGGATGGCTGTATTTCTGACCATTTGATTCCTGAACCGTACTATAAATTATAGACTCGTACCAAAAAAAGAAAACAAGAATGCCGATACATGTACGTATATATTGTAGTCTGCGTGTAGCCTAGTTAATATGAGTAATAATTATGGTATAAAAGGCGCGCGTTGATATGAATACTATTTATTCGGTGTACAGAGACAGTGTGCTGTCGCCCGCTTTGACCTTTATTTTGCCAAGTATATTATACCCAAGTTCAAGTTTGTGTTTTCTATGGGCGTACGCTGGATGTATTGTTGTTGTTTTTTGTGATAGAAAACTAATTCATACATATATATTACGTGCAAACCGCAGTCGCTCTTCACCATGACAATGGGTGTGTAATATAACTGTGATATCACATGCGCGGATGAGCAAAAGGTGGTGACAGAGACGAAGACAGGGGTCTCCCCGCTTAGCTTCACAATTATTGTGAGCAAGGAGACTGAAACGCCGCGATTCTGGTGAGGATCTATAGGCCCTATAGCTAGCTATAGGTTATCTATCTTCGACGCCACTTCATCCCTAGAGAAAACGGTAGACGTACCATAATAGCCCCATTTCCAGTATTGAATGATTCTCGTGAGTGGGCAGAAGCTACGTATAGAGCGAAATATTAAGATAAAGGATACAAGAATATAAAAGGGTCTTCCTTTTTACATGACATGAGCGAGAGAGAAGCGCCGCGCCGTGATTACGGGCTTAAGGGGAGGAGGCGGCTATAGGGTTATCTATCGTCCCATCTTCAACGCGATAGCTATATAGCTTATGCACGTCTCCCCAAGAGAACAAGAAAGACATACATATTTAATGTTTCTCTGAATGCATCGCTAGCTGGACATCGTGGACATCAGTCAGGCAAGTGAGACTCTGCTTCATTGAGCTCGGACTTATATTCGCAAGGGGGAGTGATATCTTGCCTCTGTTTGCTCTATAAACATCACCCTAGGTAGTAGGTATACGTTCATCCAATTCGATGATGAATTATTGAAATAGCGGTTGCCATCGTGATTTTTATCTTCGTGTGTGTTGCTATCGCGCTTTATACAAATACTTCATCTACTGTTGAGTTCGCAATGTTGGTTTTCTTATATGACCCAAGTATTAAGGGAAACAACATCTCTAAGCGCTTTGTAGGGGTTACCCTTTTGTGATCCTACTATAGGCCTTGTATAGAAAACCGTGACCTTGATTATCAACATCATAGTTAGGCTACGTTGTCATAATACTGTATTGTCGCATTTGCAATGGTTTCCGTGGAGTCCGACGTTTAATATTATACATGCTTATAGCGAAGTCGTGTGACGTCAAACCTTAAAATCATATAACTACGTTATATATATATATACCACTCAGGCATTATTTGAAGGAACGTGTCAGTCAATTGTGGATGTGGTTATCATTATTATATGGAGAGTATATTATTCTGCTTGTCTTTTGGAGAAGGCTACGATTCATGTGAACCGAGTGTAAACAATCATATGGTGCTGATAACAATTGTACATGTATGCTTGCGTTTTATTATTAATGCATCGCTTCTCCGCGATTAATATTCGAATTTGAGATATTTCCATTTCCTTTATGAGAGACCTGCTTGTGGCAACTGCGTGGATAATCGATTTTTGGCCTTAACCGTATAATTGTATAGCCTGTCGTTTTCAACAAATGCAGTCAAACTGATCACGACCGTGTACATTGTATCTGAGACTCGGGCGAATTTTGTTGGATGAGGTAAATAAAAGACAACTGGCATGCTTTTATTGTTGGGACTTTGCAATGGAAAGAAAGTCTGGCACTAAATTCTTACCGAGAAGCGCCTTTTTGTTTGTTCCTGATGACAGTTAGAATATTGTTTCGTTCAGATAATGATGGTCTTCGTTTGAAACAAATATGAGAAATACACGGCTAATTGCCTAGCAGAGGATTTATATGGAGCGCATTAATTCAGCCGTCATATATTGTGTTCGTTACAGTCATTGAATTAACTATAATATATTATATGATACCTGAAAAGGAGTCGTGGAGAGAGAAAACAACAGGACAGAACTTAATTAAAAATGGCTTGTGGTATTTAAACAACATCTTCATACTGCATAATTATTGACCTGTATTCGTGTATTCGTGAAAAGGGTGAACAAACAGAAAACTGAAAAAGGAGAAACTAAATCAAGATGGCGAGAGTAAGACCGTTGACGGTGATATCAGCCGTGCTCGTTTGCGGTATCGTTCTCGGTTACACGCTGGTCACATCCAAGTCGGGAAGCGGCACAATGTTGGTTTATCGGTCGACGGGGCTCGGATCCCGGCGTCCTTCTCGGGCCCCTCACCACGGTAACGCGTCGCGCGGCGTGGTCGAGCCCGAACATGACAAAGCGACGAACGTGACGAGTACGGGCGAGGAGGGGCCGTCGTGTAAGAGACTGTGGAAGAAGGGGAGGTCGGCGTGGTTCGATGAGAGGTTCAAGGACGACCTGCTCCCGGTGTGGATGAAGGAGAACGTGGAACTGTCGAGCGAGATAGAGAAATGGTGGTTGGTAAGCTTGTCTTAAAAATGTCACCATGGGCCCGTTGCAGAAAGAGATACAATGGATTGTATAAGTTACAATTAATTGTAAGTCATACAATTAGCGCGTTTCAACCAATCAGATTTGCGCATTTAGAACACAGTCATGATCTGACTAACAATCAATTGTAACTTACAATCGATTCGACCCATATCACCAGTTATACATTATTATGGCACGGTTGCATAAATAGTTGCAATCGGTTTTAAAGTTGCAATTGATTGCAAATCAGAAAATATGCACATTTTGAACCAAGCGAATTTAGTCACATGCTCTGACCTATATACGATCAATTACAACTCTTTCTGCAACGGGGCCCTGGTCATATAGACCGATGGAGTATCGAAGTGTGTAACGTCACAGTTATTCAGTTCACTATTAAGTTCAATTCAATTCAGTTTATGAATGTTTTAAAAGGTACAATATACACGATGAAATGTTTCGAGGAAACCAACAAATGAAGCCAGTGTCTGAGGAAAGCAGTTATTCGCTACAATTGCCAGCATTATGTAATGGTTCTAAAAAAAACAGGCAAGCCTTACTTTTCTGAATGAGCATTTTGCTAAGAAGGCAATCGTCCAGCTCCATTCCACCAATGCCAGGGTCCCGTTGCAGAAAGAGATACAATCGATTGTAAGTTGCAATTAATCGTAAGTCAGATCACGAGTTCTAGATGCACACATGTGATTGGCTGAAACGCGTAAATTTTCTGACTTACGATCAATTGTAACTTACAATCGATTGTATCTCTTTCTGCAACGGGGCCCAGATTGAATGAACAAGTTGTTTAGAACCATTACTCTCTTACAAAAAAAAATGTCAAATCACTACTTCGGTGCTTACATATTATATGTTTCTCTTACATATTCATAAAAAACAAAAAACATAATCCTAAAAAAAGGTAAATGGCAATGTAACCTAGTTGAGTGTTGGTATAGGGGGGCACTTCACAAAATATTTTTTTGTGAGATAATGAACAACTGACTGTCAAATTTGAAAGAACATACAATTTTAATGACAGAATAAACTTTATTTGAACAAAATCGGTTCAGAAACGACTGAAATATCCATAAACATATCTTTATTCAAAAATTCTTCACCAGGGGATATTTTGACTTTTTTAGAAAAAAATGTAAAAAAATGCTTGAAGACTACTTTGAAAAAAATCTAAATAGTTTTTTTTTTAAAGTTGTTGATGATATCTCTATTGAATCATTATTTTAACAAAACATTAAATGCACAATTTTGTATAAAAAATGGCTAAAACCAATTATTTTTTTAGAGAGCGCCCTCTTGAGTTGTAACGGCTCTTTTTGAATGATGATAGGGGTTTTACTTAGTCGTTTGTAATTGACTAATTGTGTACACTTTTCGAGCATGGTGAAGTTATAACTATTATTTTGTACCGTAATGGTGCAGGTTTTGGTTACTAAAGTTAAGTTTGACCAATACTCAACTATCCCTTTAAGTTTGCTTGTCCGAGTTTTGTCTGACGTAGAAACAAAACAGAGGCATTGATCCGTTTTGCGATTGGCCTTGGTGGGGGGGGGGGGGGGGGCATTTTCCGGAGACTCTGACGGGGAGGGGGGGTGGGGGGGGGGGGGGGTGAAGGCAGAAAATAAATTTCAGCTGACGGTGAATTTAGGCTCAATGTCAGCGGCTTTCATAAACGTTTTAACTTATATTTCTGCACTTAACGATACTAAGGTTCGGATTTTTCACACATGCCCCTTTTTATGCTATTTCAACAATACTAATCAATTAGTTTGATCAATAAAATTATTTTCCACTACTGGCATTTCCCTTTAAATAAGGAATAGTACATGATACGATCATTACGCATACTGGCAATATCCTAAATGGACACTATCCATCATACGAACATAAGCTATATCCTTATATGGTATTGTACTTGAACAATTATATTGTTATAAAATGGAAAATAAATCATAACGCCCCATGTGCATATAAACAAATTGCGCAACGGTGAACCTAACATACATACCAGTTACAACATAAATATGAACATACATACCAGTTACAACATAAATATGAAATGGTCTTGACACAACATCATGTATAATATTGGATAAAGAATCATTCTAAGGGATCTACTATCTTTATTTGACATGTGCAAAACAAATAAGGGTTGATAAAATGTGTATTCCTGTGATCTAATAATATAGCCACTCAGTGATGTGCGAACATTACACGGTATATGAATGAACAGAGGCGCCGATTCGTTCGCATTGGGGGGGGGGGGGGGGGCATTGTTTGTGAACAATGCTCTGCCCCAATGCATTGTGTTTTCGGAACGAATCGGCGCGCCTGTGAATGAACGTCATAATTATGACTGAGTAATGAGCGAAACTGCAAAGCGATATTTGCTAACTCATTGCACTCTATTAAAAATCTCAAAAGTGAAGTTCGGAATACTGAAACCTGTTCCATGCTTCTACAGTAGTTGTAATAAGGATACAACGAGGCATGCGAGGACCACTAAGTAAGTAGGCCTATTGTGGATTATGACAGTGTTCGTACAGATCTCTTTAAATTGCAAGATGTGTAATCCAAACTGAAATGAGAACAGGGACCGATTTAATGGGTAATACATCATCATAATTGGCAGTACCAAAGTGTAAAGTAACATACAAGACGTTTACGACATAATCCACAAAGGAACATAATTCATAAATAGTGAACGTTCTCTTATCACCGGTGACAGTTACAATGTTAATAGTTAGAAATATACCGTCTCTTCATGGGGATTACTCTTATATCGGATTTTTTACTCTATCCCATACCGTATTATCCAGTGGCGTAATGAGCAAACACTTTTTTGGGGGGCTTAACAAATTTCCATAACCACAGGGTTGCCAACTTTGAGCAAGCGGTGAGTTTGGGACTTTGCGAGGGAGCGAAGCGACCAAGACCGAAGGAGCACAGCGACTGAGCGGGTGGAGGGTGTGGGAGTAGGATGTCCCCCTCCCACAGGAGGGAGCTTTTGCATTGTTAGACTTGAAACTGTGCATTCTGGTGCATACCTAGGAAGGAAATTCGGACTTGTCGCCATGTACTATGTTGGTAAGTGCGTCATGATTATACCGACTGAAAAAAGGGAGTTATATTGGTTTTATGAAGACAAATTATTATAAAATATGCACCCAAAAATGATATTCGCAAAGTGACATAAACAGTTCACACATTGCACCGAATGCCACAATATTTATGATACAATATGTTTCACTAAGCACCCCTTTTCAAATCATTGTTATCGAATTAGAAATAAGCCATGGTTTAATTTTATTGTGTGTGGGGGGGGGGGGGGGGGGCAAGAGCCCCCAAGCCCCCCCCCCCCTTGCCAGTACGCTAGTGGTATTATCCGACCTTCCAGTTCCAGCCAGCGGAATATGAAGAAGATTGATTTTGCGGTCTACATGATGTTAGGTGATATTAGTCCTCAGTGCAGTCTAGGGCAATAGGGTTATAGTATATGATAACAATTATTTTCTGCTGATTATTTATTTATTGGGTGAATAGAATGACATACATGTAAACAAATTACAAGTTAAAGTCATTCCCGTGCCAAATTGGCACATAAGGCGGCGTCTATCTCCGATTCATTAGCCCTATAGGCCACACGTTTACTATATACGAAGTAAAAGCTACAGAAGGGGACTAGTCCTCTGGTAACTCCGTGTGTTTAACTTCTCCATTCAATGCCGAGAGACTGGCTAGAAGGCAGAAGGTACAATTGTTTAAGCCTTGGTATGACCCACTCATGGTGGTGTAAACATGTCATAAATTGGGTACTAAAGATAAACTTCAATCTAGAAGAGGTAATATAATAAGAAAAACAAATAAACCGCATTATTTGAGTGTTAAAGCCCAATTCCAGTTTTGGGAAAGTAGCCGAAAACATCTATATAGATAAATATTGTTGAATAAGTATTTAAATAGGGCTTGTGTGGAAAAATCCGAACCTAATCATCGTTAAATACAAAAATATCGGAAGAAATCCAATACCCTGCCGTGACATTTATAAATCCACCGCCCGTTCGCACCTGTCCGCGCCGCTAGCGCTGGGCTTGAGATATCGACAAGCTAGGGACAAGCCCTATAGCGAACACCTCGTGTAATGCACGCGGTCATTTGCACGTAGCGATATGCGCGATTCCGCGTTGGCGATATCAATGGTACAGTAGATCAATTTATAATTTTGCAAATATATCAATTAGTAGGCGGTTTCTTGGCCAAATTTGTATAATCCCATATTAGTAAAATTATATTCTTTCACATGGTTGGTAATAAGAGCGTACATTTCATTTTTAGGGTGTGGGGCGTTTCCCACTATTGTCATTCACCTTTAAGAGATTTTTTGTTTGCCACTCATTTTGCATGTGCATCACTCTAAAATCCAAGATGGCTGACCCTAATTTGAAAATGTATGCATTGCTGTTTTGTATAGGACAGAACGTCCATTAATCATTAAAGTGGATTTCAAGCTTCAAGGCTGGAATTCTCATGGAGACCTTTTTTTAGCACAGTGCTAAATCGCGTCGTTTCGCGTCGTTTTACGTCAGAAGTAGGTTAAATTTAACCCACTGTTTTATGGAAAGCCGGGTAGTTACTCCTTTGCCACCATAGTCTCCATTGGCACTTATCCTATTTTTTTCCTTCATTCAATTATATAGCGCTTTCTATACTCGATTTTGACAGCGGAAGTTTGGAGGTTTCCACGCAAGATGAGTCCATTTTATTTATATGAAAAGTAAAATAAATCTGGCAAAATCAACGATTATTGTCAAGTTTCTACACACTTTTTTCATACTTTCTTCCTGCCAGTTATGCGTAAAAATAAGCGTCAGGCGCAATGGTCTATTCATAGGTTTTGTGTTGCGTTTATGAAGGATGAGAGCGCATAATTATCTAGTACAAGCGCGCATTTATAAATAAGTGCGCATTGTTTGCAGTGTGGCGCTCCATAAAAATTTAACCCGGGCTAAATTTAACCTTTTGATGAGAATTCCACCCCTAATGATTAAAAGACAGATATTCTAGGTCAATAAACACAATTTTGTGTGAAAAAAGTATGATTGTGGGTTCTTATAATTGGCTTTGAAATTCTAATGACACAAATTCGCGAGCGAGCTTGTTCTATCCCACAATGCATCCATTTGTGACGTACGACCCTCACTATGCGCCTATCTATGTGTTTACACTGCAGCGAATGTGTTCTTTTGATCGGACTAATACAATGCTCGATCATGAATAGTTTAGTCCACGATGCGCCACTCAACCGTGCCTTTGAGCATTATTGCATTGTTGAACCGTTTGAAAATACTTGCCTGCCCGAAATTGTAACACGTCTGGCTTTCATTGGAATTTGAATAGACAGAAAGTCCTGTAAACGTGGTTATTGAATTTGCTGGCTCTGCATGACCGGCTATTATGAATGACACATGTAGTGATCACAATGCAGTGGCACCGGATTCAAGCCTTCTCAAGAAATTTAGCAAAGTGAGGGTGCTACGTAAGGGTCTCATGATTGTGTGCAGTAAATTTAATTATTTCCTCAGAGTTAATGACATTAGACAAAATCTCTTAGAAATCAACCAAAGAGAGTCAAATCCTAAAAATATTCAAGCACATCTCTAGATTTATTTCCAATATACTGTATTTTTATTTAACTCGTCCGGAATTCTCCTTTAACGGCATGCCGTTTAGCGAATAGACTCAAAGTCCATATTGATCGTAGTCTAACTGGATTGTAGACAACATAGATTTTGACCGATTTTGGTAGACGAAAAAGGCTATAACGTTTTTTCTTTGCCGGGGTGGGTGGGGGGGGGGGGGGGTTGGGTGGGGGCGGTTTAGTTATTTGTCATAATGCTGATTGCCGATGTGACTTAGTGATACATACATTGAATTGCATATACTGTAGACCAGATGGTTGAAGTCCAAATATAAACAAACCTATTTTGGTATATGGAGATGAAACGGTGATAAACCCTTTTTTCCCCTTATAGGGCTGATTATTAAACGGATAGACCATACATTGATCGAATATCTTGGTAAAGCACAAAGTAAATTTGGCAATTTTCGGCATTTTTATTATTGTATTATTGCCTGCAGACCAAAAGGTCATAATTATCATGTATACATGTACATGATGTATATCTCAACGTTAGGCGGAGAGCCTTGTATATAGCGTTACATCATTATCTGTTTTATATATATATATATGTTCTTTACGGATTGATTCATCACAAACATACGATTAGTTAATTATTAATTTAATAGTCATGACTTTATTCTTGTTCATGGTACTCTTGTAGGCATTATGTTAATAATGAACAAGGTTATAGGACCTTGCAGGCCCATAGCGAGGAATTTTTAAGGGGGGGGGGGGGGGGGGTGCGCAATTTACAAAAACGAGACCGAGACCGAACGTGGCCGAGTCCGAGACCACTGGTTGAGAGTCATGTAACCCGGGGTTAACCACTGGTTAACTTGTGTAATCAGGGGGGGGGGGGGTCCGAGACCATTGGTTTAGATGGTCGAGACCGATAAAAAGTGGACCTTTCTTAGTTGTTTTTTTTTTTTTGGGGGGGGGGGATGCCTTTGGTAGAGCTTTGATTAAAGAGAGCGTTGACTATTGGTATTTTCCGAAGCGCCCCCCAAAAATTAATTGTAACTGATTTGGTTGATTTCAATTCCATGTGAAAGATCATTAAAAGAAACATGGGAAATAATAATAATTCCCATTCAAATGCTCTCATTGTTGTGAAATTTGCTTTCAAAATATAATATAAAAGTGATTGACGTCCGGACATCACTTATAGAGAATGCTAGCGCGAAGCGCTAGCGTTCTAGGTCCTCCTATGCTTACCGCGCATGTACAATGTGTCTGGCAAGCGCCGTTCGCCGTTCGCATCGGCGGCCATGCATCGCGAAGTTTCGTTCAAAATCTGTTCGGAGTCGCGCTAACACACGGAGAGAAGTCGAGGAGGCGCATAAATCACTGATTTTTTAGCGGAATGGAGGGAAAAACCATAATTTTAATCCAACCGATAGTTGGATCACATATTGGAGAATGAATCGGTGGTAAGGACCGTATCATATTTATAATGTTAAGCACAATTAGCGTGCAAAAAAAAAAAAATCAGTTTCAGTCCCGTATTAGGAGGACCAGAACGCTAGCGCTTCGCGCTAGCGTACTCTAGAGTTAATTTGACTCTTGAGTTGTAACGGCTCTTTTTGAATGATAACAGGGGCTTTACTTTGTCGTTTGTAATTGTGTATACTTTTCGAGCATGGTGGAGTTATAACTATTAGTTTGCACCGTAATGGTGCAGGTTTTGGTTACTAAAGTTAAGTTTGACCAGTACTCAACTATCCCTTTAACTATGCAGGAACAAAGGTTCAATGAAATTTGCTCCGGCTAGATTTGCTCTGCTCTTAATTTTTGTCAGCAAACAACTAAGAGTTCTTACACTAACACTTACCATATCCATTAATATAACCATAAACCAAAACCTTACACTAAACCTTAATCTAAACCTAAACATGAGCCTAAGCCAAACCCTACCCATAACCCTAAACCTAAACCTAAACCTAAACCTAAACCTTAACCTTAACATAAACCTTATCCTAAACCTAAACCTAAACCTTATCCTAAACATAAACCTCAACCTAAACCTTATCATAAACCTAAATATAAACCTTAACCTTAACCGTAACATTAACCTTAACCTTGAACTTTAAATTTAACTTTAACTTTACCTTTACCTAAACCTAAACCTAAACCTAACCTTAAACCTTTACCTAAACCTTTACCTAAAGCTAGACCTAAACCTTAACATAAACCCAAACTTAAACTTAAACTTAAACCTAAACCTCGACCTTACTATTTAAGATACGGAACACATTGTCAGGAGTATGCCCGAACATACCGAATGTGACATAAGTTTGCCCGAATGTGACATAAGTTTGCCCGAATGTGACCTGTGACTTTACCTTTACCTGAACCTAAACCTAAACCTAAACCTAAACCTAAACCTAAACCTAAACCTAAACCTAAACCTAAACCTAAACCTAAACTTAAACCATTACCTAAACCTAAACATAAACCCAAACCTAAACTTAAACTTAAACTCAAACTTAAACCTAAACCTCTACCTTACTATTTAAGATACGGAACACATTGTCTCAGGAGTTTGCCCGAACATACCGAATGTGACATAAGTTTGCCCGAATGAGACATAAGTTTGCCCGAATGAGACATGAGTTTGCCCGAATGTGACCTGTGTTTGCCCGAATATGACATGCTTTATGCCCGTATATCGCCGTTTTCAAAACTCTCCGGAGACTGCAGTCCCCTAACCAGCACCCCTGCCCCGTACGTGCCCGAGTTCCCACATACATGTACGTCAGTCTTTTAGGCCTTGATAATTATTTGTATACGCATGGACCCTCAGTGCCTAGTACTTTTGAAACGTGCCGTGCCGCTTGGTGTCTATTTTCACCATATCAAATTTGTACCCTGCCAACTCAGTTGTGTCAAATAATATCAATAGTTTTGCTGCAAAACACAACAAACGACATTTTGTTGTACAATTGTAAAGTTATGTCGCAATTCATTGTTTGATAATGATATAAAAAATAATACTGCCTTTCAAATTGAATGCTTGGCTCATTGCACATCAGGATATTAATATTTTGGAAGATATTATATACTATTTCACACATGAAGACCACACAATTCTTAATTATTCGTACTGTATTTCAGCAGCTTCAATCAAACAATATCTGAAATAAAAACCAAAATGGATATACATGTATCTCGTTTCGAAATTATTTGTATATAATGTATGCAACATGCATGGTTTCTACGCAGAATTGAAATTAAGCCCTTGAGGTCGATTTGGTTTAATTTGATAAAAATGATCCATGCTCCCAAGCTTGCGCTCATGGATTAGATCTGTCAACAGAAAAGGAGGAAGCTTTGAATCATTCGCTTGATGTTGTGTGAATACCAAACTTTATTCTCTCCTTTTAAAGGGACTGTCCCTCTTTTACAAAACGTCTGAACAGTTTCCAGTTGACGGATGTGGATGAATCTAACACACACAAAAAAAATCACATCGAACGGCCCTGTAATTTGGATTCTATGGAGAAAAAACAAATGCGTCCCTCCATCAAACCAGTTGCATCGAACTATATATCGGTCAATAAAAGAGTTTAACTGATTTAGCATAATATTACAACAATATTGTACTTATTCTTATAAAGGTATTGTGAAGCCGACATTTGTAAAGGTATGTCATGGACAAAATCTCAAAAATGAAGAATATGTAATTACATGTAGTCAGTTTAAGCGAGGTTTGGTTATTTTGTTTAATATTCGGTCATGCTATTATTATGTGTGTGCGGGTCACGTAGCTAGCGCGGGTCACGTGGGGTCACGCATAACGTTGTGGTACTTCGTGGAATCCGTGTACGAACGTCCTCACTGGGTGAATACACGTAAATGCACAATTAACCGTTGGTTGTCGTTTTATTAGTTTTAGGTCTATAACTTCACGAAAAAGAGATTTCAAGCCCTAATTTTGTTCAGGCATGCTATTAAATGACATTTTCTTTCATATAAGACAATAACCTCGCAACTTTTGAAATTTGGCTTGTAAAAGAGGGAATGTCCCTTTAACGAATTGATTTTCATTATTAGCAAGACAGTTAGCAAATTCCTACATGTTTCCAAACTTTGCCATTATATCAAGCCCGGACGTGATGCAGAAGGTGGGGGGGGGGGGGGGGGGGGGGGGTGGAGGTCACGAGGGCAAGTGCCGTTGTCAAGTCGGACTGATTGGGGACACATCCTATGTATTGCTAATATTTTCGCCCACATTACGTATTTATCATAATAATGTATCACGTTGGATAATATCCATGATAATTATGTAAATACAGACGAATGACCATCATAATGAAAGTGAAAACGTGATGGGAACGCATCCAATATGCCTATCAGGTGGGGTTCCTCATGGTTACTATGTACGTGCCGCTGGTTTAGGTTTCATACAGATATATATGCGAAACTTGAATCCTTTTCCCGGAAACCGTCTATATAGACGCTCTTAAAGTCAATTCTTAAATAATTATATCCATGATTATGGAGACATTTGAAATATCAAAACCCAATTCATTTTATACGCATAAGCCAAACAACAAGGTACAAGAGAAGTGGGAAAGCTCCAAGTGATTTAAATTGTACAAGGGTAATGGCTCACTTTAATTATACTGACATATTGTTGGTTACAGCTCGTTATTCCGAAGGTTCGTTACCATGGTTACCCTTGTACAATTTAAATCACTTGGAGCTTTCCCACTTCTCTTGTACCTTGTTGTTTGGCTTATGCATGAATGAATTGGGTTTTGATTTTTCAAGTGTCTCCATAATCATGGATATATTTAAGAATTGACTTAAGAGCGTCTACAGACGGTTTACGACCGTATTCAAGAATATATGAATTCGGATACTCAATCGTCCATAGTATCCAAATTCGGAATCTTCACTCGAATGATGGGATCAAATCAGATATTGATTTGTCTAGGTAAACTTATTCCCTGTCTATGACCTTCTCACATATCATACTCAAGAATATTCCAATGAAATTGGTATACGGTATGAGTGTAGTCTGATTACAGAGACGTTAATTGTGTGTATACCAATGAACGGATGCATATTTCATAATGGTGTATTGTTATGCAAATTAAATTTTCAATGCACTTCTCATGCAGTAAGCATCGATTTTGTGCATAGCCTAAATAGTGTATAGTGTTACCATGCCAACACCGCCTCTGTTCTCTCCTCAGATAGCTAATTGGCTTTTTTTTTAATTTTTATCTCGATGAATATTGCATGAAACAAAATACACGCTTGGGGTTGATGCTTTAAAAATAAACAAAACAAGCAAATTGATTGTATACAGTCGTCTCAATCATTATCATACACATACATGAACATATTTGTTTCTATTCGTACATGCATCGTAATGTATAGAAGCGTTATTTGTCAGTTATTCATTGTCATAAATTTTTCAACGCAAATTAATAGAAATGAAAAGAAGAATGACTTGCATGTACATGCAAACGTAATTAATGTGATGATCATTTTCATGATAATGGTTGTCTGTTAAGTTAAAGTGATCTTTCCGAAAGTGATATTTTAGAGTTCTAGCATTTACCAATACCTTTGTAAGATTCTAATTTCATAGGAAGGGAACACTATTTACCTAGTGAAAAAAGGTGAACATGTACGTACGATTTTAATACCGAATAACTTATTTCGATTGTACTTGAATGTCAGACTAAAAGGTGCAACTGTTAAGTGTCTAACTCCACAAAAATTAATTTGAGCTTCCACATTTCTCTTCTATACCGTGTTGTTTGGCTTATGGTAAGAGAAGAATAAAATAGGGTTATATATTTTAAATTGCCCTTTAGTATGACGATATCTATCATTGATAATGATTCAGCTCAAGAACGTTTATAAACGGTCATAAACGTCATAAACGTCATAAACGTTATACTGTAATTAGTTGTAAAAGCTGACGCAAATGTTCGCCTTTTTAACGAAGAAAGCAGTGTTCCTTTTCAATGAAACTTTCACGCATCATTCGGACATATCTTACAATGATTTTGGTATAGGATTGAAGTCTCAAATGTCATTTTGGGCAATATCTGACACTTTAAAGGTGCACCTTTAATCGACAGTCCTGACTGTCGATTAAGTCTGACATTCATGTATAATCGAAATACGTTCCTGTACACGCTTTTTACAATGATACATACATGTATATCCATTATTAGGGAGACATTTTACAAATCAAAACCCTTTTCATTCTTCTGTTACAATAAACCACACAGCAAGGTACAAGGAAAATGGGGAAGTTCCAAGTGATTTGGTTTTAATACATGGGCATAGGGGGGCGTTCTTCTCAGGGGAGGGGGCTGAGGTATTTTGCGCGAATGTGACACGGATTTTCCCCGAATATGACATGATTTTGATCGAATATGACGTGATTTTCCCGAATATGGCCGTTTTCAAAACTTAAGCGGGGGGGGGGGGGGGGGGGGGGGGTTGCAGCCCGAAGCCCCCCCCCCCCCCCCCAACACCCGCCTTATACGCATAATATGGTTCATAATATATGACAACGTTAATGGATCACTTTGAATTTCTCAATTTACATTATCTACATCTACCAAACTTACGTACAACGCTTCAGGTTCTCACATGCCTTGTATTCGTATAACCAATAGGACCATGGAACATGTTTCAGTAGTACCAATTTCTCTTTCGTTATAAAAACTCTTATGATTGAAATGTTCGTTCATGAACATTCTTCATGGGAGATTTTTAAACGTGTATGAAGTTTATGCAATTGGTTGGCAGCAATCACTTATACATTATGTTTCTTCTCGTACCTTTGCAAAATACTTTTGACACTTAGTAATACAGTTAGTAAACACTTAGTCAAGGACGAAATGGGAAGGACAAAATTAAATTATACCAACTGCGGTTGTTATACAGACTGACTATAAAACGACAAAAGACAAAACGACAAAAGACGAAACGATAAAACTAAAGCGTATAATTATATATAGAACATAAAACATTTATTAGGCCTACAATGTTACTACCAGGACAATATTGCGGGATTTAGACAAAAACGACCTACATACATAAGAACGAATGCGGTCAGACTGAACTGTTTTGTCTCATGACCTTGCAGTTTTGCACCCATTTAACATAATAATTATAATAATATAAATAATATAGCGCACTTATCTTATGGTTGTTTTGAAAATGAGAATAAGGAACTAATTCCTCTTTGATATAAAAATAAAATAATCGAACGATCCCCGCCTGGGTGTACGTGGCGGCCCAGAATTTTTTTTTTATAAGGATCGACATATTACCTTCCATAACATGGAAATAACACTACTGGTTTTTACTTGCTAGGCAATATTTTACCAGAAAAAAAAAACTAATTTTACCAAGATCAGCAATTGTGGTCATATGGTTTTGCTCTAGAGCGAGATTAGTGATACAACGCTGCATGGTTTGCCCTGGACACCTGGACAACTTACACCTGTCACACCGGCCGCCATTTTCTTGAAACTGGACTAAATTTCAAACCCAGCATTGTGTCACTAAATTCGCTCTATCTACGCTAAGAAGGAAAACTACCCAACCCGATTGGTTGATTTGGGGGTAATTGCTTTTATAGTAAACGATTTTCTAGCATGTTTTCTTCCCTCTGAGGAATGGAGTAATGTTTCTTCCCTCTCTAATATGAGGAGTAATGTCGTTCCGGTTTTTTTTTTCTTGGCCAGCCATATGTAATATACTGTACAGATAAAATTTAATACATATTTAGCGTGCTCATAATACAGCGGCGATATGACAAGGACCCCGTTGCAGAAACAGATGCAAAAGATGTAAAGTGCAAGTCCGATCATGTGAATAAAATTGATGCGCATATCAGTTGGTTCAATAAATTGTGCAAATGTACCGACTTGCAATTAGTTGCAACCTTTAATCGACTGTATCTCTTTCTGGGCCAACGGGGTCAAGATCTTTCAGTAGATATTGTCAATGGTAATATGTCGTATGAACCGATGGAGCTATAGAAGTAAAAACAAAAATATGAAGTATGAACAAAGAAACAGCGTTACAATGATTGTTGCACTGCAAATACTATTTGCAATGTATAGATAGGAACAACAAAGTAAACAGAGTATTAAAATGTACATCAGATTAATTTTTTTAATCAAATTCTATGGATTGCCCGTGGGAGCTGATAATGTGTACACGATTATTGTACGGGTCTGAACTGTATCAAATGACCAGGGATAATGATAATTAGAGCGCTTATTAGAGGCTGTTCTGCATTATCATGATTATGCGCTATATAAATACGTTATGTTATTATAATTATTCGAATTAGTTAAAACAATTATCATGAAAATGAAAGAAGGAAAGGAGGAAGTAGTGCACGTAATATTGATCGTATATTTTTAAAATCATCACTTCATTAGGCAAATTCCGCCAACAAAAAAGGAAGTACATGTCCCAGGACACTGGCGTATATTATTGCCTAAAATGTCTAACACTTAAATAAGTAACTAACAGTAAAATAGAATTGTTTAGAATGATATATCTATAACAAATATCAATTATAAATCAAAACAAAACAGTTCTGTCAACTTTAGTATTTCACTTCCTTGTTCAATAACAAAGGAATAAATCAATGTACGGTATATCACTGATATACATTGATTCAGCTCAATTCATCAACTAAATATTGAGATACAAATTTACTAGCTTAGAATGATCATTATGAACACGAAATAAATTTGATCCAGCGAGAAAGCGAGGCTTGTTATACCGATGGCAAATGAGTAATTAAGCTACTATAATTTATGTATTACATAAACAAAGAACAAAACAGTTTTGTAAGACTGTATTTCACTTTCCTTTTTAATAACAAAGACATTAATCAATGTCCATCAGATCAATTCATCATCAAAAGAATGGGTTGCAAATTTACCAGCTTAATACAATCATTTTGAACACGAAAGAATGATCTGGACAGCGAGGAATCAATGCTTGTAATATCGATGGTAAATGAGTAATTAAGCTATTTTAATTTATATAATATTACATAAACACAGACAAAAACAGTAATAGTAAGATAGTATCTCATTTTTCATTTCCAATAACAAAGACATTTATCAATGTTCATCAGATCAATTCATCATCTATATAATGGGTTACACAATTTACTAGCTTATATAATTATGAACACGAAATAATGATCCAGCGAGGAAGCAATGCTTGTAGTATCGATGGTAAATGAGTAAATAAGCTCCTTTAATTTATATAATATTACCACATAAACACAGAACAAAATAGTTAGATTGTATCTCATTTTCATTTCCAATAACAAAGACATTAATCAATGTTCATCAGATCAATTCATCAACTAAATAATGGGATACAAATTTACTTGCTTAGAACAATCATGAACACGAAAGAAATTTGATTCAGCGACGAAGCAGTGCTAGCAGTGCTTGTAATATCGATGGTATATCAGTAAGCTACTTTATATAACACTACATAAATCAAAGAACGAAACAGTTTCGTAAGATTGTATCTCATTTTCATTTCCAATAACAAACACGTTTATCAATGTTCATCAGATCAATTCATCATCTATAGGATGGGTTACAAATTTACCAGCTTAAAACAATAATCATGAACACGAAGAAGGCTACAGTGAGAAAGTAAGGTTTGTAAGGTTGATTGCCCATGCATGGTAAGTTACATCTATATCATAGTACAGCAACAATGCAAACAAGAACAAAACTATACGTATATACTACGACATAGAAAATCGATATAACCTACACACAATACAAGCTCATATAAGCGAGAATTCGATATACATATGAATAGCTTAATTATAAAAGGCGCTAAATCCACTTTTTCAATTGTGAAGACAATGAGGTTTTTTAAATCCAACTTTGTACACTTGCCTATGGAAATATAAGAATTGAACGTTCCATGTTTTTATTTTTATTGTGTAATTTGTCATAAAATGTTGATTTCTAGATAGCTTTGTATACGTAGCTTTTTAATGAACTGATATCGTTAACTATTTTTTTTTAATGAAAAGTGTATTTAAAGCCTTGTAGAACTAAGCTCTTCATTTATACAAATAAGTGCGTTTTTATTATATTTGTTACCATTTTTAGCTTTTCAAACTTTTCAAACTTCCCGCATGAAAATATATTGACATTTTGAATTATAACACTTACAGGATTGTATACTACTCCGAAGGACTTAATTCTACAAACCCAGCCTTTCAACCCACCCCTTTATCGCTGACATTTTAATCTTTAGCAGCATTATGTTTTGAAGCTGAAAGTTAATTGCCCGGATTCACAAAAGAGGTTTGTACAAACCACGGTTTAAACTTGGTCTACATCTATGGAGTGCTGCTCGTATGCAAGTAAAACAATTTGTAATTTCACCATCTGAGAAGACAAACATTTATTTGGTGCATTTAGTAAATGTGTACCGTCAACATTGTTTATAACAAGTAAGGAGTTTACAATCTTTCTCAATCAGTTTACAAATGGCACTCCATAGATGTTTACACAATGTTTACACAAACCTCCTTTGTGAATTCCACCCTATGAGTACGTATAATATGTGTGATAACATTTTCTGCAGTCTGAACACACAAAAAAAAAACCAAGTATATTGCATTTTGTTTTATTCCATTTTACATGTTTCGTATGTGTTAATACTTTGTTAGGATTACAATTTAAATGAAATGGACGTCTTTATATTATAGTTACTCTATGGAAATGGAGGAGAACACACGACACGGCTGCAGAGTGGAGGCGTACAATTATACAAATTGAAAAGATCAGGAGATTGATGGAGCAAACATCATGGGACTTCTGTTATTTGCATTATTCACAATTTGACTTCATACTGCATACATAGTTGGCAAACTGAAGAGCTTAATTCCAAAAGGCGCTAAATCCTCTTTTTAAACGTTTGAGAAAAACAGGTTTCTTTGTCCACCTTTGTACACATGCCTATGGAAATATGAAAATGGAACGTTTCGTATTTTGATTTTGATTGTGTAATTTGTTCCAAAATTGGTATTTCTAGATAGCTGCGTAGCTTATTCAAGTACTGATATCGTTAACTCAATTTTTATGGAAATTGAATTTAGCGCCTGTTGGAACTAAGCTCTTCAGATACGGTAATCTGTTCAGCTGATACAATCGCTGGACAAACAAAATGCTGTCACAGTATATATATATATACTGGGTCACGAGATTTGTGTTTAATAACCAATATCATAGATTGATTGAACGCGTCTGTAAAGAACACAACCAACCAATAATACCGGAGTCGAACCGGTGAGAAGCGGAAATCGGACACTCATAAGAATAATATCACTCCCCCAATTATTGGTTGCTTCCGGGTCAAGAATAAAAGGTATTGAATAGTGTATTATCCCATGGAAGCGACCAAGATATGCCATTTCAAATTACATGTTAAATTATTTCCATACTGTTGTAATGAAACAATTGTTTTTTGTTGTTGTTGTTGACAAATTGTAGTACATCGACAAAAGACGAGCCGATCCCAAACTAAACAATATATATAGCATAACGTGACAGTGAAAATGTGAATATAAAGATGGATATCTGTTTAATGTAACTCAATTAGTATAGATTCAACAATAATGAATTCACAATCTAATATGAATGAATGAATAAATGAACTTTTGGAATAATTACCAACCCCCTCCATCATTTTACTTGTTAATTTTCAGTTTCAGTTTCAGTTTATTGTAATTTACATACAAAAAAAATCAAATAGACATTACATTGTACAAACGAAACAATTTCGATTTTAGACACGCCCAATTAAAAAGGTATAGAAAGGAATATCGACATTGCCGCTAGCTAATAAGGAAATTAATAAACGGCATGACAGTTATATTAGATGTGTACTAACGCGATGCGATGTCCAGCTCGGTTGCTGATGTGTACTAACGCGATGCGATGTCCAGCTCGGTTGCTATAGCAACCGAGCTGGACATCGCATCGCGTTAGTACACATCTAATATAACTGTCATGCCGTTTATTAATTTCCATATTAGCTTCGAAGTATTGCAATTGTCATATATTCTGTCAGAAAGAGAAAATGAAAACATGATACATAATGCGTTTTCCATTGTTTTATTACCGTTTTTGCGTTCAAGTTCCTCTGCGTTCCTGTATGTATTAGGTTATATTAGGGTGTTAGTTCACTCATACAATATGTTATTAGGTATGAACGTATAACATTGTTGATCATCATTTAACCATAAGTTAATCTGATATGATTATATAAGATACAATGAATGAAATAACGTGATAAGGTTGTAGTTGTGTTCATGTATAAAATACTACTCTGATAAACATCAAGCCGATTAAAGATGACTTTTACAATACAATATTATATTCATTATATAATTTATATTGAGTATTGTTCTTAAGTCAAAATAAGTAGAGCTATCAAATCTAGCAGATACTGCATCTGGGCTGAAATGACAAGTACATTACTGTTACATGAAGCTAAATACTACATAACAAAAGGTGGGAGAGAGCCGCGGGAACAGGTGCAGGCTAGGATGGACAAGAACAAAAGAGGGGACATCTAGAGTGGGGAGACTCTCCGAGAGACAGGAGTTGGCAAGAGTGGACAGGAACAAAATAAGTGCACTAATGGGGGTTGGTGAGGGGAAAATGTTATGTCAAGGGTAGAGCTGGAAAGCTGGATGAAAGAGCAGGATGTGGGACAAAAGGAAAGTGGGTGCAGGGAAGAAGGATACAGTCATACAATGAATGGAGTTTGTGGAGGGGATAAGTGGAGGGGCGCGATTAAACAGAGTATGCATAGTCGATTAAGCATGATAAGGCATGTAAGATACCAGACCGAGTTGAGGAAACCTTTTGAGGCGATCCCCAACCCGGAAAGAGAGATTCCTTGCGAAAAATATTGTACCATACATTATGCTATCCTGATATAAAGTTTACCGTATGAATATATACATTTTAATTGTATTAATAAATAGACTCAACTCAATGTTCCTTTCGTTTGAATTTGACAGGGTCTACAGTAAAATGATATGTACATAGAAGGATGACTCCTAACTGCCATTGTAGTACGTACTACCAACGCGAGTTGAGGAAAAGTTTTGTTGCTTTTTAGTTAATCCCCACCCTACACCTAATCCTCGTTAAACTATATCAGGTCAATAATTATACCTTAATGTACATGTATGACTTATATATAAACACATTTAAATGAATACGTTATTATTTTGTTTGAATTCAACAGAGTCTGCAGGCGAATAGGGATAGAGACTACCAGAGCGAGTTGAGGAAAGCGTTTGAGGTAATCCCAAACCCCGAGCGGTTCTTGGCGAGGAACATGTCATCCTGTCTCCGGTGTGCGCTGGTCGGGAACTCGGGCAACCTCCTGGGCAGCGGGTATGGAGGACTCATCGATTCACACGAAGTCGTCATTAGGTGAGCAATTTTCAGGGAGATCAATGGGCAGTGGCGTAGCTACGGGGGGGGGGGGGGGGCACAAACATGTTAACAAAACGACTGGTTTCACTAAGTTGTTTTCGTTCTATATATAGGGGCGAATTTATTGAAACAATTTTGGGTTTAGAATTTGTATCACATTTCTACAAATTGACGTGTCTGGATATTCGCCTTCCCGCCTGTCATGCAGAGTAACAGTACATGAGTAATGCACGAACAGGCGTATAAGTAAATGGGGACCCGGTAGGAGGTTACATCCTTTATGTGACCGATCTTCTCAATGCCCATGATCAGCTAGGTAGGAACACCTCCCAGGGAGTGGGGATGGTTTCCACAGATTGTGTCCGGGCTGTCATTGTAAGCCTATGACCGGGTCAATATATCTATATAATAGTTTAAAGCGCTTATAGATTATTGTATCATATTAGGCGCTATATATATCTTCGATAAATCGAACCTATTATTCTTATTATAATTATAACGATGTCCGTATTATTTCCCTTTCCTAATACCACCCACGCAGGATCAACGAAGCGATGACGAGGGGGTTCGAGAAGGATGTCGGGAGGAAAGAGACGCACAGGATGATGTATCCAGAGAGCTTCAGAGACATTCCCAAAGAAACCAACTTCGTCTTGCTCAATTTCAAGGTCCTCGATGTGGCGTGGGCGAGGAGCGCTCTTACAACGGGCGAGATTAAAAAGTGGGTAATAATTAATTACAATTTGTGAGACCTTAGCGGCACTCTTAGTCAGTATACCAATTCATTTCCAGTAAGAAGGGTCAAATAAATCCAGGGAGTTTCAGGGACATCCCTTAAGAAACCGACTTCATCTTACTCAATCTCAATGTTCTTTATGTGACGTGGGCGAGGAGCGCTCTTAAACGGGCGAGATTAACAGGTCAAGATTGCCGTCATGGTCAGTATACCAGTCACTTAATTATCAATTTTATGTAGAGAGTTTTAGGGACTCTAATTAAGGAAACCAACTACAAGGTCATCGATGTGGTGTGGGCGAGAAGTGCTCTTAACAATGGGCGAGATTAAAAGGTAGGTAACGATAAACCATACTTTGTGTGTTCTATGCCCTTCTATAGTCAGGATACCAATAAACTTTCAGTTATAAAATGTCAAATATCTCCAGAGTTTTAGAAACACCCCCAAATTAACCGACACTATAATTATTAATGGGCGAGAAGTGTTGTTTCAACGTTCGAGATTAAAATGAAGATAGCAATTATTGGTATTTCGCCGTCCTATACTGTACATCCTGTTGCAGAAAGAGATAGTTACAGTTAATTGTATATAAATTCGATCAGAATTGTGTTCTAAGTGCGAGAATTTGATTGGTTGAAACGCGCAAAGTTTCTGACATATACAATCAATTATTGTAACTTACAATCGATTGTATCTCGTTCTGCAACGGGACCCTAGTCAGTATACCAATCACTATCCATGCAGTAAGAATGTCGGTGTTATCCAGTGAGTACACTATTATACCGAGAGCTTTCAAGATACCAATAAATACCATCTTCATCCAACTCAACTTCAGATCCTTGATATGGCGTGGGGTCTGAGTGCTCTTACGTCGAGAGTATGTAAACCCCTCAAAAAAAGTTCGGAAACTCAAGTTTGATCGATTATATCTATGTTCTTATGAAATCATAATGGTTATATTTGGTATCACTTGAAAGAGTGTGTATACCTCTTTAAAATGATACCAAATTCGTAAGCATCACGAGCACGAGGTATGCGCAGTATATTTGAGAATGGGGGAATGTCAGAAGTGAAATGTCACAAATGGCGCCCAAAAACTTCAGTTGGAAGGTCTGACACCCATATCACGGTCTTTCTCAAGTTCAAATTCTTTCGACGATGAATATCTTGACAATGAAGAGATGCTGTTGAATACGGTATCAGAAAAAGCCTGTTTAATTATCTTTCCAATGACACCTCACTTGGAATGATTATGAAAGCCGGGTAGGCATAATAAAGGTGAATGGGGAAGATCGACATCAAAATGTAAACAAAATGCATTTGATTGTGTGAAATTGAAGGCGTTGCATCCAAAAATGACTTTTTGTGGGGATATGTTAGTACTTTACTTTACATAATCATTATGAAATTCAACATCATGTTGAAGCGTGTTAATTTGTCAAAAAAATAATGCCCCATTCATAGTGGTTATGTGATTTAGGTGTGTGTAGTACCTCTAAATGTATGGGACTCAAAATGACACGTTGCAATGTCGAACTTCTACCATTTGATACGTGGTAATAAGGGCATACCTACACGGTCAAAGAGGGCGCTAATATGCCAGTTCTGGCCAGTTTGCGTAGGTTTAGAGAAATTTGATGCATTTTCAATACATCAAGTTTGTGAGTTTCCTGTACTGCACACTCACATTCCGCATACTCATTGCAAATGAGATATCATATTAAAGATAAATTAACGAGCTTTCCGATAGTGAAACACGGAATGATGATAGAGTTATGATTAATACAACAATATCTTACCGGAATCTTGAAACAAGAAGCCACGGTCTTAAATTCATAGCATTATAATAGACCCCCATATCCGGTTTTACTGCACACACCCCAATAGCATAATTATTACAGGTGAGACATGATTTTAAGGAAAAATAAACACGCTTTCACATGATGTTAAATTTACTGATGATTATGCAATGTAAAACCCCAAAACATCTCCTCCAATAGTCGTTTTTCCATGCAACGCCTTCAATTTCACAAAATGAAATGTGTGTGCGCCCGTACGGGTAGCCCCTCTTAATTTGAGTTCCTTAGTTTTGCGTTGATTATTTACATTTTTGGTCAAAGTTTGACATCTTGTTTATACATTTTGGTATTTGTGATATCTAAGAGCATTTTGGATAATCTTGGAAGGAATATGATTTTATATTTTGCGGTAAATTTGTAAGTTAATTTTGTACCAAGCTGTGTACTTTCTGTAGCTTAGACATGTACATGCACCATCCCTGATAGCAGACTGACGTATTTATGACGTCTTAATTTGGTCGTAAACTGGTAAACACGTCATATGTCGTACAAACGATCAGAATACGACGTCATTATGACGTATTTTAAAGACCATTTTTGACATGATGACTTATGTCGTATAAAAGACGTAAAATTGACGTCATTATAACATCTTTAAATGACCATTTTTCCACTATTCATTTTTGTCGTAGGAAAGACGTAAAAACGATGTCATTATAACGTCGTTCAAAGACCATTTTTAAGAATGTATTATTGTCGTATAGAAGACATGATAACGACGTCTTTATAATGTCGTTTAAAGACCATTTTTGCCATACGGGTTTATGTCGTATCAATAACGCTATAAAGACGTAAGTTTGACGTCTTTTCAAGACCAATTTTTTGCCATCATTTTTTGTCGTATGGACGCCCTTTTTACGACGTTAATGTGACGTCTTTCAAAGACCATATTCCAATTGTTTTTTGTCGTATGGAAGGACGTAAAAATGACGTTAATATTACGTCATTTAAAGATCACTTTGTCAGTATTTATTTTTGTCGTATAGAAGACGTAACAACGACGTCTTTATGATGTCTTAGAAAGACTATTTTGCCATCATTTTTTGTCGTATGAACGACCACTTTACGACGTCATTTTGAAGTCTTTTCAAGACTAGTTTTTTGCCATCATTTTTTGTCGTATGGACGACCTTTTTACTACGTCATTTTGACGTCTTTCAAAGACCATTTTTTTTCACTATTTATTTTGTCATAAAAACGTCTAAAAATTGACGTCTTGATGATGTCTTTTAAAGACTATTTTTGCCATTATGGTTTGTGTCGTACGACGACGTTAATACGACGTCATTATGATGTGTTTTCAAGACTAGTTTTTGCCATCATTTATTGTCGTATGGACGACCTTTTTACAACGTCATTGTGACGTCTTTCAAAGACCATTTTTTCCAATGCTTTTTCGTCATATTAAGGATGTAAAAACGACATCATTATCACGTCATTAAAAGATTATTTTTAAGTATTTATTGTGTAGTATAATATACGTTATAACGACGTCTTTATGATGTCTTTGAAAGTCCATTTTTGCAATTAAGGTTTGTGTCCTACGGACAACATTATTAAGACGTCATTTTGACGTCTTTTCAAGACTATTGTTTGCCATCATTTTTTGTCGTATGGACGACCACTTTACAACGTCATTTTGAAGTCTTTTCAAGACTAGTTTTTTTGCCATAATTTTTTGTCATATGGACGAACTTTTTACTACGTCATGTTGACGTCTTTCAAAGACCATTTTTTCACTATTTATTTTGTCATAAAAACGTCTTAAAATTGACGTCTTCATGATGTCTTTTAAAGACTATTGTTGCCATTATGGTTAGTGTCGTACGACGACGTTAATATGACGTCATTATGATGTGTTTTCAAGACTAGTTTTTGCCATCATTTAATGTCGTATGGACGACCTTTTTACAACGTCATTGTGACGTCTTTCAAAGACCATTTTTTCCAATGCTTTTTCGTCATATTAAGGATGTAAAAACGACGTCATTATCACGTCATTAAAAGATCATTTTTAAGTATTTATTTTGTAGTATAAAAAGCTTTATAATGACGTCTTTATAATGTCTTTGAAAGGACCATTTTTGCCATTAAGGTTTGTGTCCTACGCACGACAATATTAAGACGTCATTATGACGTCTTTACAAGACTAGTTTTTGCCATCATTTTTTGTCGTATGAACGACCTCATTACGACGTCATTGTGACGTCTTTTAAAAACCATTTTTTCCAATTATTTTTTGTCGTATAGACGACGTTATTACAACGTGATTATGACGTCTTTCAAAGACATTTAAACAATTATTTTGGGCGTATGGACGACCTTTTTATGACGTCAATAAGACGTCTAAATGGCGTAATTTATGGTACAAATTGACGTCTTCAAGACGTCTTCAAGACGCCTTTTCGGAAAAAGATACGTCATTATCACGTCAAAATATGACGTCTATATCACGGTAAACGCGGGTGCAAAATCTTCACTTTTTGACGTGAATTTACGACGTCTTAAAGACGACGTACAGAAGGTGGAAATGACGTCAAATCCAGACGTAAAAAGCACGTCTTATATTGACCAATAAGACGTCTTTATGTCGTCTAAATGGCGTAATTTATGGTACAAATTGACGTCTTCAAGACGTCGTAAAGACGCCTTTTCGGAAAAAAATACGTCATTATCACGTCAAAATATGACGTCTATATCACGGTAAACGCGGGTGCAAAATCTTCACTTTTTGACGTGAATTTACGACGTCTTAAAGACGACGTACACAAGGTGGAAATGACGTCAAATCCAGACGTAAAAAGCACGTCTTATATTGACCAATAAGACGTCTTTATGTCGTCTAAATGGCGTAATTTATGGTACAAATTGACGTCTTCAAGACGTCGTAAAGACGCCTTTTCGGAAAAAGATACGTCATTAGCACGTCAAAATATGACGTCTATATCACGGTAAACGCGGGTGCAAAATCTTCACTTTTTGACGTGAATTTACGACGTCTTAAAGACGACGTACACAAGGTGGAAATGACGTCAAATCCAGACGTAAAAAGCACGTCTTATATTGACCAATAAGACGTCTTTATGTCGTCTAAATGGCGTAATTTATGGTACAAATTGACGTCTTCAAGACGTCGTAAAGACGCCTTTTCGGAAAAAAATACGTCATTATCACGTCAAAATATGACGTCTATATCACGGTAAACGCGGGTGCAAAATCTTCACTTTTTGACGTGAATTTACGACGTCTTAAAGACGACGTACACAAGGTGGAAATGACGTCAAATCCAGACGTAAAAATCACGTGTTATATTGACCAATAAGACGTCTTTATGTCGTCTAAATGGCGTAATTTATGGTACAAATTGACGTCTTCAAGACGTCGTAAAGACGCCTTTTCGGAAAAAAGTACGTCATTTTCACGTCAAAATATGACGTCTATATGACGGTAAACGCGGGTGCAAAATCTTCAATTTTTGACGTGAATTTAAGACGTCTTTAAGACGACGTGCACGACGAAAAACGCCGTAAATTTGACGTCATTTTTACCAGTGTTTGCTATCAGGGATTCATTATTGGCTGTAGGCCATGTTGTTGGATCATACATAAGCCATATATGGTTTATGTTGGAACTGTGTATGACACTAAATACAATATTTATGTGGGAGTGGTGCATATTTATTAGTGCGTCAATTATTTGCTTTCTTCGTGAAAAATATATCAAATCATAACACGCTTTCCCAGATGCAGTTAATCTTAAGCCCAAATTTCCTATCTAGGTATGCACCAGATTGCACAATTTCAAATTCATAAATGCAAAATCTTTCTTACCGTGGGAGGGGGATACCCCCTCCCAAACCCTCCCCCTCCCTCCCTGCCCCAGCCCTCAGGCGCTTCGCTCCATCGGGACTCATTATTGGCAGTGTGTTGTTGGATCATACATAATGTTGCATAACTATGGTTTATGTTGTGTTGTGTGTGTGTGTTTTGGGGTACATATTTATTAGTGTGTCAATTATTTGTTTTCTACGTGAAAAATATATTAAAACTTTCTGGTGGATCAAATCATATCACGCTTTCCCAAATACAGCCGAATTTCCTATCTAGGTATGCATCAGATTGCACAATTTCAAGTCCAAAAATGCAAAAACTCCCTACCGTGGGAGGGGGGACACCCCCCTCCCACACCCTCCCCCCGCTCAGTCGCTTCGCTCCCTCGCAATGTCTCACTCTCACCTCTGGCTCAAACTTGGCAACCCAGAGTGTGGTTGGGCATGAGCCCCTATACACCAAAATTGTGAGCCCCCTTGGGGTTTTGCCCCCCCCCCCCCCCAATCCAAAACTGCTTCCGGCGCGCCTGCCTCTGACCTAATAAAACAAATATGCAATTTAGCTGATTATCTGTATAATGCTAATACAACAACTTGTCAATGTTGCCAAGGTAACATTGCTAAATTATCTAAAGAAACCTTTAAGCACATGAGAAAAAACAAACAAATATTGGACTGTCTACAACCTATTATCGCCTACAGGAATAATTCATCATCGATTATAAACGATAGTATCAAAGTGGAAATAACCCAATGATGCCAGGGTGGTAATATTGCTAGATTTCCTAAAGAATCCCTTTAGAACATGAGTAAAAACAAACAAACAAATATTGGACTTATGAACGTCTACAACATAATAGGATCGCCTACAAGAATAATTCATGATCGATTATAAACGATCGTATCAAAGTGGAAATAACCCAATGATCCCAAGGTGGTAATATTGCTAAATTTTCTAAAGAAACCTTTTAGAACATGAATAACAAAATAAAATACAGTAGGACTTATGATTAACTTCTTCAGGTCTAATGGATACAGGATTCATTCATGATCGATTATAAACAATCGCATTAGAGTGCAAAGTAAAATTCCAATTTTTATAACTATTTACATTGAAAACATTGTTATTATGATCTTGTTTTTGCAGATATTAAAACTAATATAAATACCAACCTGTTTTTAATATTTTCAACATGATTTGCAAATTAATTATTTAGGCATCAACTCTTTGAAATACTAAACAGTCAATACTAACCATTTAAATCTCACATACTAAGAAGCGGGATATATATACGGAACCTATACGACAACTGATCAGTAAGGTGTTAGACGTAGGTTATAGGATAGGTTTAGGATTTAGGAATAGGATAGGATTATGTGTTACATGTTATAAATTATAAAAGTGTTGACTGTGGAATGTACTACAAGACATAACCATCTCAATTTTTAAATTATTAATAATTAATAATGTAAAAATCGCTTCAAAATATGACGTCATAAAAAAGACGTCGTTAGCACGTCAGAATATGACGTCTATATGTCGTGAAACGCGGGTGCAAAATCTTCACTTTTTGACGTGAATTTATGACGTCTTTAAGACGACGTACACGACGTGAAAATCACGTCAAATCAATACGTAAAAATCACGTCTTATATTGACCAATAAGACGTCTTTATGTCGACTTAATAACGTAATTAATGGAACAAATTGACGACTTAAAGACGTCATAAAGATGCCTTTTCAGATAAAAAATACGTCATTATCACGTCAAAATATGACGTCTATATTACGGTAAACGCGGGTGCAAAATTTTCACTTTTTGACGTGAATTTACGACGTCTTAAAGACGACGTACACAAGGTGAAAATCACGTCAAATCCAGACGTAAAAATCACGTCTTATATTGACCAATAAGACGTCTTTATGTCGTCTTAATAACGTAATTAATGGTACAAATTGACGACTTAAAGACGTCATAAAGACGCCTTTTCGGAAAAAAATACGTCAATATCACGTCAAAATATGACGTCGATATCACGGTAAACGCGGGTGCAAAATCTTCACTTTTTGACGTTAATTTAAGACGTCGTTAAGACGACGTACACGACGTAAAATGACGTAAATTTGACGTAATTTTTACCAGTGTCTGCTATCAGGGATGTATTCAGTTTAGTGTAGGTCTTTTTAGAGGCATTACTTTATACATACATGTACACCCTCTGGTTGAATGGTGTGCTACACTGTGTTTACTGACTCTTGTTCGCCAATACAGCACCATCAACAACATCAATGGAGGGTATTAGGATAATCCTTTTG
The DNA here is from genome assembly GCA_037951105.1 of Echinarachnius parma. Taxonomy (NCBI): domain Eukaryota; kingdom Metazoa; phylum Echinodermata; class Echinoidea; order Clypeasteroida; family Echinarachniidae; genus Echinarachnius; species Echinarachnius parma. The sequence goes on from JBAMJV010002134.1 coordinate 238,892, forward strand.
TACCTTTGTGTAGCTCTCTGCACAATTCTTTTCATCCCGGACTGCAAGCCTTTGGATTGCTTTGAATGGAGGAGATCTGCCCATGGCTCACCAAGGCGCGCATCAACCCATCATACATACAGCCAGCCCATCGCATATTACAGTAACTCATCTGCCTGTTTTCAGCTTGCGATTTTATTATCGGGTGACGTCCAGCTGAACCCTGGCCCATCTTCATCCAGTAGTCACCTTGGGGATGGAGATCACCCGAACCAACTTCATGTAAACTTCTCATTAACTGCTAACCACACACATATGAACTATGGTACATCAACTCTACATCATATCAATGACCACGGTCGACGACTACTTCATCAAGATGTATGGAGTAGGATTAGTGAGCTGGGCATTGGACGGCATCAGCGAACTCATCGCGGCCGAAGAGCACCCTCATATTTTCCTCATCAACCTACCAAGACGATCAGAGATATACCCGTCATCATACAACCTCGGCAGACAAAGCCAGTCTCAGGCGGAATCGTTCACGAAAATCTTCGTGACATCCCGAGACACGATCCTTCTAAACCAACCAACATCAAGGTGGGATTATGGAACGCACATTCAGTCAGGAACAAATCATTCTTGCTCAGTGATTATATCTGTGAGCAGAAATTAGACATTATTTTTTCTAACTGAAACATGGCTCCATACCGACGACCCTGTGGTCATCAAAGAGTGTACTCCTCCCGACTACACATTCCTCAGCATTCCGAGACACAACAGTGGCCACGGAGGCATCGGTGTAGTGTTTAAATCGCATCTCAATTTGACAGTGAAGAAAATCGACTCGCTGGTATTCAACACATTTGAACTAGCATATGTAGTCAACTTTACAAAAGCCATTAAGTTCCTTGTAGTGTGCAGACCGCCACCTTCTTCAGTTAACCGATACCGGATAAGTGAATTTTTGACTGAATTTGAAATGCTAGTGAACGAGATAGCACTGTTATCCGGACATGTCGTTCTTCTTGGTGACTTTAACATGCATGTCGACTCACCAGCAAAAACTGATGTCGCACGTTTCCTTTCTATCATCGAAACAGGGAACCTCTCCCAGCATGTCCAAGGTCCAACTCACGTGAATGGACATACACTGGATCTTGTTATGACCACGAATACACTGCATCCTTCTCACTCGCTACGTGAGAGCGACGATATTGACAATTCAAATGATTGTCAGATACGGGATCTCATCATACACCAGAACTTACTCTCTGATCATCATTGCATCCAGTTTGGTTTAACTTTTCCATCACAAGTTCCCGCTAACAAGCGAACAGTACACAGTGTGAGGAAATTTAGAGCAATGGACCAATACGGATACTCCAAAGAACTCTCAAACCGGCTTGCGAAAATAACTGACAATGGTAATGTTAACGACATGCTTAATGCATACAACACCACTGTCACTGACTGCCTTGATACCTATGCCCCAAGAAGGACATTCCAACAATCCACGCGACTACGTAGACCCTGGTTCAACGACGATATCCTCTCTGCTCGGAGGTCTAGAAGGAAAACTGAGAGGAAGTGGCGTAAACATCCTTCTGATGTCAACCGCTCTGCATTTGAAGCAGCCAATAAACTTGTGAATGATCAAATTGTTCTTGCAAAAGAGGCATACCTCCATGAAAAACTGGATGATGCTGATAGCAAAACAATTTTTCAAACAGTAAACAATCTCTTGAATAAAGATTCAAGACCTCTTCCTGCCCACGATTCTCCAGCTATCTTGGGCAAACGATTCGCAGACTTCTTTGCTACAAAAATCCTCCATATCAGAAATGAACTTGCATCCAGAATACCACCCAACACCGCCAATGAAAGTGTCAACGATAATGCTGAGATGACATTCTCGACGTTCGACGTGATATCAGAGGCAACTCTCAAGGCTATCATGATGAAGATGTCAAGCACTTCATGTTCACTAGATCCTCAACCAACCTGGCTTGTTAAGAACAATTTAGACTGCCATGTTCCTGCTCTCACGAAACTTGTGAATAATTCTCTTCAATCTGGCGAGTTTCGCCGGCTGCTCACCATGCATCATCACACCGATCCTCAAGAAACCGTCTCTCAACAAGGATGATACATCCAATTATCGTCCAGTCAGCAACATCGCATTATAGCTAAGGTTATTGAGAAAGCGGTTGCTTCCCAATTTGTTGCATACTTAATTGATCGAAATCTGTACGACCCCATGCAATCAGCCTATCGATCATGTCATAGCACAGAAACTGCTCTACTGAAACTGCAAAACGACACTCTGGCTTTCTTTAATGAACGCAAGGCAGTACTTCTAGTGCTATTGGACTTAAGTGCAGCTTTTGACACTGTCGACCATAACATTCTACTACAGCGACTGAAATCTCACTTCTCTGTGACAGGTTCAGCTCTAGAATGGTTTACTTCATATTTGCATGGTTGGACGTCGCGTGTAAGCATCTCTGGAGTATTGTCAGATCCTCAGACCTTGAAATTTGGAGTACCCCAGGGATCTGTACTCGGACCCATCCTGTTTAGCATATACATTACCCCAATATCTAAAATATTTCGAAATACAATCTTCAATATATTATTTATGCTGATGACATTCAAATTTATGCTCCATTCGACCCTCGATCACCAGCAGATTTCCAAGAGACACTACACTCCATATCAGAGTGTGTAATCGAGATTGAGAAGTGGATGTCACTCAATTTCTTAAAGGTAAATAGTTCTAAAACAGAATTTATGCTGATGCATTCAGTAAATTGCCAAGTGAATGATTTTCTTCACATTGAATTGAATGTTTCTGTCATACAATTCAACTTTCCTCTCAGGTTATGACCTTGGGTATATGCTTAGATTCCAATTTTAAGCTTACGTTACACGTTAGCAATGTGATTAAGACATGTAATTTTCATTTGCGTAATTTATGGCGAATTAGAAGATTCTTGAATATAGCCACCTGCCATCATGTTGTCAGAGCCCTAATTTTGTCTAGGATCGATTATTGTAACAGTCTGTTCACGGTTTTGTCCTCAAAAGACAAGAAGAGAATTGATAGTGTTATTAATCGAGCCGCTCGATTAATTTATGCTGTTGGTCGAGGGGGCACATACATCACATTTGTTAAAAGAATTACACTGGTTACCATTTAGTCAACGCATTCAATTTAAATTAGTTTGTATATATATAAAATCCTTCATGAAATATCACCGTCATATTTGAATAATGTTATTACTTTGTATAAACCTACACGCAATCTTCGTTCCGTCACTGACACTTCAAAACTTGTTGTTCCAAGATCTCACTTTGTTTTTGTTGAAAAAAGATTTGCCATTGCAGCTTCCGTATTAGGAATGCTCTACCACAACACATTAGACAAATGCCGCATGTACTTACCTTTAAAAAGCATTTAAAATCCTTCCTATTTCCTTGATTTGTTGTAGCTTGTAAAACTCCTGTAATTGTGTTATGTAGTAATTGTTAAATTTGTAAGCGCTATGATACGTTGTGAATAGCGCTATATAAGTAACCTGTATTATTATTATTATTATTATTATTATTTTGCAACATTTCACTTTCGGCCCTCCCCATATTCAGCTGTACCATACTTTACCTGTTAATACAATTGTTACGGACATAATTGTATTGAAAAGATAGACACATGGGCTTTAAAATGATGCCAAATTTGATAAGTTTAAATCCTTTGAACACGCTACAATCTTCGATACAACTTGAACCTTAACAAATACGACACAAGAGTCAAATTTCCCAATTGAATACTTCGGCCCATTTTGCGACATTTGACTTCTGACCTTCCTCCATTCTGAAACGCACTGCGTATTCCCTGATTTGAAATAAATGACAAATAATGTACCATTTTAAAGGGAAACATCATGCATTGCTAATGACACTAAACTAAAAAAATACAATTTGACAATAAGAGTGATATATTCGATCAAGTTGAGTTTCGAACTTTTTTTGAGGGGTTTATATTGTGACTGCTTTTCATTCGGTATTTGTCCCTTATCTGTCCCATCCTTAGGTGTTATGCTAATTCCATGAAAAGTGCACTTTCAATTAGAGCTTAAAGGGATAGTTGAGTTCTGTTTTGGTTAAGAGAGTACAGTTTTGGTCAAACTGAATTTTAGTAACCAAAACCTGCACCATTAATTAAAAACTGATAGCTATAACTCCACCATGCTCGAAGGAGTACAAAATTACTAATGACAAAGTAAAAAGTCTGAACCGATTTTGATCAAATAAAGTTTATTCTGTCATTAAAATTGTATGCTCTTTCGAATTTGTAGCGCCCTCTACAACAAACTCAACTATCCCTTTAAAGGTGCACCTATAAAGTGTCAGCTATTGCCCAAAATTACATTTGAGACTTTAATCCTATACAAAATCATTGTAATAAATAAATAATAAATAAATAAATAATAAATAAATCATAATAATAAATAATAATAAACAATAATAAATAATAATAATAATAAATAATAATAAATACATAAAAAATAAATAAATAATGAATAAATAAATAAATAGTATGATATGTCCGAATGATGTGTGAAAGTTTCATTGAAAAAGAACACTGCTTTCCTGGTTAAAAAAGCGAAAATTTGCGTCAGCTTTTACAACAAATTACTGTATGACGTTTATGAATTAACGCTCTTGAGCTGAATGATTATCAATGATAGATATCGTCATATGATACTAAAGGGGCATTTGAACAAATCTAACCTATTTTATTCTTCTCTTACCATAAGCCAAACAATACGGTAGAAGAGAAATGTGGAGGCTCTAATTAATTTTTGTGGAATTAGACACTTTACAGGTGCACATTTAATTTCAGATAGTCCCTGAGCATTGACGTACCCAGTATTTTGTTAAGGGGGGGGGGGGGGGGGTGTCCGTCAAAACCGGGACCGAGACCACTTGTTAAGTTGTGTCCTCGGGGGCCGAGACCACTGATTATGATGGTCGAGACCCGTTACAAATGGTAGGGGGAAGGGGGGGGGTTAAAAAAAAAACCAAAACAGTCATTTTTGTCATCAAAGGGGGGGGGGGGGTTGACCCCCCCCCCCCCTGCGTATGCCTATGTCCCCGAGAGAGCTCCTTCACTCTCTATAGTTTCATAAAAAAACAAGTGGAGGTTAACCTGTCAACGGGATCTGGTAACATTGTCTGAATCGATCAAACTCACTTACATTTCAAGTGTTTATTTCACGCCTGGTTTTTTAATTTCCTCCTAATAATTATAAAAAAAATAAATCAGCTTTGGTTTCCGGAATGTTCTCTTTGATATGTAGATATTTATGATTTAATTCGAAAAAGACACGTATTAGAATGTCCTACAACAATTTGTTCTCCGATTTTCTTCTTCGAATTTGTTGGCAAAATTTGTTTCAATTATTGAGAAGTGCTACATCAACACGTGTTGATGCAAAGCTCAAACATTGGATCTTGGTTTTGTGCTCCTATTTTCCCTGTTTTCAAAGCATTTATGTTTACATATTTTGAATATCATTTTTGATACCATATGCTGAGATGTGTTATTTAATTTGTTTACCTCATAATTAATTTGAAACTATTTATGATTGCTAATGTGAAATCATACATAATACTGCTACTCATAATCTCCCTTCCCCAAATTATAATTTCCATTTGTTATTAATTAGGTTTGATTGTTATAAATTATTTAAATGCACGTATTCTGACATTTTAGTTTATTTGTATAACTGTGAAACTTACAACAGCGGAGCTGTCGCTGGATTTATATCGTCGGTTTGATGAACATTGTATATGGGTGTGTTATTGGAGTTTTACTAATTCATTAGAGGTTCATTTTTTCTGAGAATTTGTATTTTCTTTTATTATATTTTTAGAACTTACAAGCCAGTGAGACCGAAAATAAAGGTGCCACCTTCTAAGGTAAGAATAAATATTGTAAATGAAACAAAAAACAATTATTTTGTAAAAATAGAAGTGTGTCGGTCTGGGTAATAACTAAGTATCAAATACGATATGATAACAAATTATCTGAAATACAAATTAATTGTTCTTAAAGGGATCTAGTAACTTGTTTGCAAGTGCACAACATGATGAGTGATTAATGCAATTTGTATTAGAGTGATCTGATTATGTCCACAAAGTAATGTGTGAACATTTCACGTTAATTGGATGTTTTTTGGCTGAGATGTGAGCAAAAATGCAAAGTGATATACTTTGTACACGGCATGAAATTATCTCGTAGACAATTTCATACCTGAACACTTCAATCGTAAATATCTTTTGAACGAAATGGAAATTTGAAAATCCGAAAACTGTCCCGTGCTTGTATTGTTAATATGAATATGATAAGGTATGAGGGAGCCACGAGTTCCAAGTAAGTTTTGAGGATTTGGACACTGTTACTAAGTCCCTTTAATACAAGTATGAATTATCACAGGTTTCTTGATTAATGATCTGCTTTTCCATTTAAAATTATTCAAACCAACGAAGTTATCGCGAGCTAAATTTAATCGAATATTACAATTGTAGGACAAGTATGTATCACTAGACAACTAGGGTTTTGCAGATGAACAATTTTAAAGTTTAAATTTCCATACAGATCAGAGATCGATATAGTATAAAGCAGCTGCTGCCTTTAGTTTCCTTTTTCCTTTTAAGATCAAACAAACGCGTTTTTTTTGTATCGGACTACATAGACTCCCAACTGTTATGCTGGCGTCAGTCATGTATTAGAACGAACGATTATTAGCAGACCGATGTTTGATCGCCAATATTGTTTCTATAATTTGCTAACTCATTGCATTGTCTGTCCAACTTCAGTTCGTTTCATTTACTTGAGTAAACATATTGAAAGACACATCAATCATACTGGGAATCAACACGCAAAGTATAAGTAAATATTACAATATAGCGCGATATTTGCATTAATTTTGTCTGGGCAGAATGACGTAATTTCATTTCATTTGTTAACTACCAATTTGCCAGAAACGTTTATTCATTTGATTTGTGTATTTTCGAATAATGGTTATTTTTACCTTTTGTAATGATGCATTAAAAAAAAATTTGTTTAATGTTTTCATGTATTGTTATCGGAATCTGTGATATATCATTTAACAAAGAATCATTTCCTTGTTACAAAGTATTGTTATCCTGTATACATAATATGTCAAAATTAAAATCAAAGAGTACATTTTCAATAATATGTGTGTTGTTTTATTTGCAGGTTTTATTTTACAACCCAGCATTGATGTGGCATATACACCACGATTGGATCGACCGGAAGGGGCGCTATCCCTCCTCGGGCGCACTGGGTGTCTTTTTTGCACTTCAATTCTGTGATGAGGTAAGTTACCTTGGTTACCATGAGTCTTCATAAACATGATAAATGACGATAATTATGTATCTCTTAAACGATTTGCATATGACATTACACATGAGTAGTTTGTTTGATGGAAACAAGACATTCGGAAAATAAATCATATTAGTACATTCCATCATTGAGAATCGATATTATGTCATTTTTAGATTAAAAAACAAAAACAACTTAGTCATCCTTTTTATGAGGCATTGTTTTGGTAGTTGGTAAAACACATGTGGTCGTATTTTTTTTTTTACAAAAGGTTGCTTTGATATTAATTATCAGTAATAATTATTAATTTATAAAATACATATGTTTTCCCCTAATTAACTTTTTGAGTGTGTTTGATCTTGAAGCGACACCCAAGGATTACCACAACGAGTACGACAAGGCTGTTAATATTTTGAAACTTCTATTCAGTTTTCATAAACAGATTTATATTTTTAAGTTATTAATTTCTACATTTCATGTGTGCTGTTTTGTCCTGATTATACATGAAGTTGAATGAGCGAACGCCAATTGATATTGATATCTGTTGACAATTTGAATCCTTTCATTTGACATTTGTGTAATACATTTCGCGAATCTTGCGAACAATTTCGCGAATATTACGCGGAAATGTTGAGATTTCACGAAATATTCGCACATTTCAAATGTCAATGTGTTCGTTTTTTTGTTTGTTTGGTCCGGATTACAGTTGAATGTATTTGGTCTCGGAGGGAACGCCAATTAGGGTTATGGTGACCTGTTTACAATTTGAATCTCGTTGAACGCAAAGGTATAATTATTGAGATCTGTTGACAATTGTAATCCTTTCATTTGACATTTCAAATTGACATTGACATTGTGTTCGTTGTTTTGTCCTGATTACAGTTGAATGTATTTGGCCTCGGAGCGAACGCCAAGGGTTATTGGGACCACTACTGGCAACCGGACGACGGCGCTCGCAACTCGGCCTTCCTCAAAACCCACGTCCACGACTCCCAACACGAGATCGACGTCATCCACCGGCTCGCCGAAGAAAATATCATCACATTCTACAAGGGGGTTAGGTAGTCCATGATAAACGACTGTATACAATGCCACGTTTAAGAAATCGATTCTCTGCATGACATAATGGCATCGACTTCGCTAGCCGACAACGGCTAGACGAATGAAATATCATCACATTATGAAACAAGGGGGTAAGGTATAAGTCATACATAGTAAAACACCTGAACAATACAACATGCGTTTAAGAAAGCGATTCTACACGTAAAATCTGTCTCGGCTCTCCGCGTGCATGTCTGCACGGGCTCGACTTTTGCCTTAGCCGACAAAATGGCGGCTAGACGGAAAATCATCAAGTGCTGCAATTTGGTTAGGTTAGGTATCTAGAACGGGTATACAAGTTACAACACATTATACTATATATATGTTTTCCTGTCTATTTTCACCCTTTCCCATTAAATTGTAGCAATCTGTACTTATATTTCGTCCCGATGATGAGCCTAGAATGGACTTTTTGTGAAATTGATCGACCAATTAAAGACAACATTTAAGTTGGGGTTAGCAAAGGAAAATTATAAAATTTAATGAAAAAAGTGTGCAAATCTGTGGTAAGAAATGGATTCACTGAGTGGAATCTTCGTTCTCCGTGTGCATGACTTGACGGGGTTGAATGTGCCTCAGACGACAAATTAAAGGGCGCCTAGATTATAGTGGCATTATAAAAAAGAAACATTTCGCGAATCTTGCGAACAATTTCGCGATTATTACGCGGAAGTTTGGAGAATCTTGCGAACAATTTCGCGAATATTACGCGGAAATTTTGAAATTTTCGCGATCGATTTCACGGAATATTCGCACTATGTTAAAAAATTAGCGAAGTTTTCGCGCACAGGGGGAGGGGAGGTGGAGGAGGCATTGAGTGTTTGATTTACACGAGAAGCTTGTCCAACGTGTCTGATTGGGGATATATCGAAGGCGTATCAGATTGTAAGTGCGGTCAAGGCCCTCAGACCATCGACCACCTGCTTAGTTGAGATTTGGTAAATGGAATGTGCACAATCGAAACTCTGTTAGAGGCCAACGATGACGTATAGCGCTCAGATTTGCCCGCCATTGGCGGGAAGTTTTGTGATAATATAAAATGATGATAATGAGCAAAGCAGTTTGAAGTGATTATATTATATATTGCTGGTAAAATAGAAACAAATAATATATATATATATAAATATGAAATCTGTTTTGAACTTTTGATCACAATACAAATATACTTTTATAGTAATATATATATATAGTTTTTATTTAAATTCATATTTCATAGTGATATTCATCTTCTTATTTCAAGATTTATGAAAGGTTTAGAAGCAAAGTAGCAATAAAGATATATTTAGAATGAGTTATATTAAAACTACATCTTGATATAGTCAATTAGTAAGCCGTCATTTACAAAACATTATTTTCAGAGAATAATGATTATGACCGGCGCCTGCGTAAACTACGTGCCAATTTGAATGACCATTGATGAAAGGGTATGCTCTTTGTGCAAATTCACGAGCTCCGGACGTGATTTTGAACGACTATTTACGAATTCGCATGCTGCTTAATTGGTACGGCGATCACAAAATCGCGCGAATTCGTTTGCTCCTATTATCGATTCGAATGACACAATCGCGAAATTCAGCGGGAAAACCTATATTATCTCGAAAATAACGACAATTACTTTATTGTTTTTTTGCAAACCTTCTGTATATCGTGCATCCATGTCTTTCAATTTGAATCTTAAGTCGAATTGTAAATTTTCGAATTTAACCTCTTTATCTGGTTTGTTTTGGCATTTCACAGGCATTACCATAAAAAGGTGTTTTTTATGTTTTTATGATGTGTTTATTTGTGCGTTATTATTTAAATTATCATTTTAAGAATATGTACAGATATATAATAATGACAGCTCATTGACTGTTAGTAAATTATGGTATTACTATATAAACCATAATACGTGCGGTTTACGGGTACACCATAATGGTGTACCCGTAAACCGCACGTATTATATACACCACCATGGAAACCGATACTTACAAGCAATATATAAACCATGTTACTATGTATGTAAATGTATTATTTATAGTGTGGTAATAATTGATTTTGTTGTGATTTTTAGAAGAAATAGTATAATACTATTAAAAAAAGTAATGATGATCATTCCTTTTTAAAGGGACTTAGTAACATTGTCCAAATCCTCAAAATCCAATTGAAATTCTAGCGGTTCCCTCATACCTACCGTAGTTGTATTCTTATCAACAAAAAAGCATGGACAGGTTTCGGTTTTCCAATTTCCCTTTTGTTAAAAAGATATTTACGATTGAATTGTTCAGTTGTCAAATTATTCAACGGATCGTCAGAACCGTGTACAAAGTGAGTACAATGAGTTGGTGAATGTCACTTTGCATTTTTGCTCGTTTCTCGGCCACATAAAGTCCATTTAAATTGGAATGTTCACACAACACCTAGTGGACATTATACGATAACAATAATATACATTGTATCTACCACTCATCACTTTTTGCAAAGTTACTAGATCCCTTTAATGCATCTACACTGTGCCCATTCAGGGGGGTATTCTCGCCAATAGCGACTTTAAGCATATATTCAGGTGATTAAGCTAATATTGTCTTCGAACCGGGGCCCCGTAAAATACAATCGTATGATTAATCGTGAGATAAATTCATTGCTCAAACGATCAATTTATTCATCGTACCATTGCGTTATACGGGACCCTGGTGTATAATTGTATGTATGACTCTTTGATTGAGAGCAGCAGTTTGAACTAAATGTCTTGGTGAAGGGCGAATTGGCTGTTGCTATATGTTGGGCTAACCTTGGGCAAGTTTTCAGGTCGTCGGTAACAACCGCCTTTTACAGGATATGCCTATAAATGTTATAGTATGTTAGCCGTAGTAATTTGTTTTTAAGTATTCAATTATGCCGTGCCAATCAATCATCTGAAATTATTTATCGTTTGTGTACGATTTAAGAACCTCTCCAGATTCGAAATTTGAGGACATTCCATTGGACATATGAATATGAATGACAGCAAAATTTGTTTCTTAATTTTCGATTTTATGATATGATTTAATTATACTTCTGTGTTACTCAAGAAAATATAAATAATAGTTATTTGTTACTGACGCAGGGATAAAGAGCATGTTCACTTTCATTAATTGTCTTTTATAACTTGTAAAATGCTTTTGTGTTATATTTTTTGTAGAACCAAAGTTGACCTGTATTGAGCTCAACAAGTCCATACACCGTGTTAACATGGATGGTACGACATATTATAATAATTTGTCCATACAACACGTAACCGTGAATTAATGAAAATAACAAAGAACATTTCCTGATGTAATTCTTCTATATAAGTTTACGATAGGAGCATACATTCCATAATTTCATAATTCAACGTGAACATAATTATATAACCTGAATTTCAAACGTATTATCTACAATTTCGGAACAAATTCATTCTCCAAAACATCATAGAACCTTTAAGTGATTGTATCCAAATTGTACAATTTAGAGTGTAATTCAATGCTTAATTTCGCTGTCTAAATGAATTGTAACCACTCGTGCCTTTAACATCCAGAACGCGCGGAGGCTCCCGGGCATGCAGAACAAAAGTAACCTTAGGTGATCGATCATTTCTTTGTGCAGCTCCTAGATTATGGAATAAGCTACCTGTGGATATTAGGAAATCTCAACATTAGAAAGCTTTACATTAAAAGTAAAAATCTATTTATTTTAAACATAGATTTAATTTTTATTTATGATTATGCTTTAAATTATATAGCATTGTGTAGTGGAATAGCATTTAGGAGCTCTTGAAGCGCAGTAGAATATATATAATACACGTAGTTTCTGCGCTCTATAAATGATTTATTATTATCATTATTATTATAACATAGTGTACGCGTTTGAACTTTTTTTCATGATAATTATATTATCAAAAAGGGATGGAAGCATTATAACCCTTTTTGAGAAATATTGTTAATAAGTGTATTTATTTGCGTACATTTTATGGAAACAATATGGGGCCTCTTCTATACAATGTGCCCTGAAGTTCGAATAAACCATGTGAGTGCCATGATCGACTCAAGTCACAATAATAAAATACTCTAGAAAAATGATGTTTCGTTACAAATTTAAATTGATTTTATGAGCATCGATTCAAAGAGATTCCTAAAGATCGATTTCAGTGTTAGTGAAAACACTACAGGGCCCTGTTGCAGAAAGAGATACAATCGATAGTAAGTTACAATTAATTGTAAGTCAGAAACTTTGCGCTTTCAACCAATCAGATTTGCGCACTTAGAACACATGATCTGACTTACAATTAATTGTGACTTACAATCGATTGTATCTCTTTCTGCATCGGGCCAGACGTCATAATTTGTTCCTTGATGCTAGCATGCATGTATATAATCCATTGGATTGTATACCTAGTTAAGACAGTATTCAGACTTCTTACCAACTTCCTTTTTGTATACTTTGATGAAGAATAGAGGAATGACGATAGGCCTATTTGTCACTCAAATGGTTAATATAGCTTTAGGGTTGCCATGATCAGGTGCATCTATCAGCTATTCTATGAATATTAATATCCACCTAATAAGGGGCTCAAATCGCCTTAAAGCAGCTCTCACACTTTGGCGAGTTGAATACGAGTTGCCACGACAATAATGTATTTTGTTCAACTTGGGAATGAATGAGAAGATGATGACACTTGCGTGAAAAGACATCCTCCCATGCATGGACACACAATAGCCCCTGAACAAAAGATGAGCAGATGTCAGGTCGCGGAAAGAGCCACGCTTGTTTTGGACATATCCAAAACAGTCGCCGCACTGCACCGATCTAGTCTTTTGTTCAGCGAGCTATTGTCTGTGTACTCATGGAAGAATATCTATTGACGCATGTGAGATAATCTTTCTATTCAGATCCTCCGAGGACAAAAAAAAAATATTCCAGCACTTTTGGTCGGCTATTGTCTATAGGTCGTGGCAAACTCATATGCAACTCGCCAAAGTGTGAGAGCTGCTTAAGCTGCGTTTCCATTAGGGCGAATTTCCGCGGCGAATTTCCACAGCGAACATTCGCACGGAACAAATCAGTGTTATTCATATAGCCTACGTATATTATTCATATTACATGGCGAATAATTCACAAGCGTATTTTTTTAATCGCTCCTCAGAGCGATTTTTTCAATAATTCGCTGCGAAATACAAAATTTGCCGCGGAAATTCGCTCTAATGGAAACGCAGTTTGAGAAGGGATAGACGGGTGAAACAGACAAGAAGGAAGAAGAAGAAAGTAAGATGAAGGGAAGACAGAATTTTCAATCCGTCTTTAAATGTGCCCACGGTGGCACTATCCCAAATTATTATGTGAGGGTAACTGATTCCAAAGATTTGGCCCAGCAAGTGGAAAGGACCATTACAGGTATCTAATTACCTGTCACACCTGGGCTCCATTGCAGAAAGAGTTGCAATCAATGTTGAAGTTGAAATTAATTGTAAGTCAGATCTTTGCGCAAATCTGATTGGTTCAAATGTGCACATTTTCTGACTTGCAATTATTTGCAACTCGTAAATTCTGAAACGGGGCCCTGGTGGTGTTTCCCATTGATTCTATCATGTCTAAGTTGAACTTAACTCTCTCTTTGTTGGACTTAAACATTAAGGAAAGCCATTAATTGCTATTTAGAATTAATTATAAGTTTTATAACACATCATTAAATTGGGTTAAATAAAATATATCAATATTTCTAGTTACTTGTTGTTCAAATTGCATTTACTGCATTTACTATGAAACATTATATGAGTACTGAAGTTCCGGTTGATCTATTGATAGTATCGATAATGTTTGACCGTCCAAAAGCAATATTTTCGAAAGGCCAAATAATCAAATAATCAATTGCCTTTAAGTCCAAACGCTGGCAACAAAATTATTTGTTGTACCATCCTGAAGATTACTATTTGTTTGTTTTGTTTCTGAAATATGATGTGAATTATTATGTAAGCCCAATGCGAGGTTGCGCAATTATAATGAAGTACTACCCTAATTTTGCTTGTGATTGTATAATACTATTACAGAATCAAAGTCTTGGTTGTAAATGGTTGGTCTGATTCAAAATACATAATGTGTTACAATCTGCGCCGACACATTCAACACGGTTTGTGTTATTAAACTAATGTATCGATAAAACAATAATGGTTATTTTATTTTTAGAATGTCACATTCGCAGCTACAAGCTGAATTGCAGTGTCATGTGCAACGATATTATTCTACAAACATCAACATAACTTAAACGAATTAATCACGAGGTATAAAGAAATGTTAACGGTGGTGGTGGTGATGCTGATGATGACGACACTGATGATGATGATGATTACATTATCCATCATGAATGACGATGGTAGTGATGGCGATGATGTTCCTATTTATCATGTATACTGTGATAGTGATGATGAAATTAAAGTATCATAACAATGTGATGATGATGAAATGAATGGTGAGGATAATGATGACAATATAAATGATGATGATGATGGTGATGATGATGATGATGATGATGATGATGATGATGATGATGATAATGATGTTGATGATGATGATGATGATAATGATAATTGTTGGTGATGATGATAATTGATCATGATGATGATTATTATTATTATTGATGATGATGATGATGATGATGATGATGATGATGATGATGATGATGATGATAATGATGTTGATGATCAGCATCATCGTGAAGAAGATATTGATCCTTTTTACGATGATTCTAATATTCGAGTCAAATTTGTTATATTTCTCAATCATCACACACCATGAATTGCAACTTTAAATTGCAACTTTGATATCAATTTAGCGATCCATGCTTAGATCCTTTCATGATTTGAATTCGCTTTTGAAAATAGATCAAAAAGTACAGGAACGTACCCAGGAAGGGGGAGGGAGTGGTGCGGTGGGTGCGTACGCACCCCCCCCCCCCCCCCCATAAATTAAGAAAGGTCCACTTTTCATCTAAACCAGTGGTCTCGGGCAACCCCCCCCCCCCCCCCCCCCCCCCCCCCCCACCACACACACACACAATTGAGCCCTCCGCACACAGAGCTGACTCGACCCAATCCGACTGGTTTTCAGCTAGTCGGTTCAGCTCAATTGCCTCATGACTTATGTTTTGCCGGTCAAGAGGCAGTCGGAGATCAAAATGAGGCCGATTCAACATGTTGAATCGGCTACGACTGAGCGAAACCGACTCTAGCCTGACTGAAAACCAGTCGGATGGGGTCGAGTCGGCTCTGTGTAAGGAGGGATTAAAGCCCGGCGCAGACAGAGCATTCAACATGTTGAATCGGCATCGAATGACCTCTGACTGGCAGTTGATTGACAAAACCGGAGTCCTGAGGCAACGCATACTGAGTTAATCAGGCCGAAAACCAGTCGGATCGGGTCGAGTCGGCTCTGTCTGCGCCGGGCTTAACCAGTGTCTCGATTTCGGTTACGATCGGTCTCGATCCCTTGTTTGTAAATTACGCACCCCCTTGAACAATCCTGGTTACGGGCCTGAAGTAAAGGGAACAGCTGATATTATATATAATGAGATGATGATAATCGTACTGATTACGCTAATCATACATTTGTTTTCAACCAAACACCATAAATATAAACTATATTGATATGAACTGAGCGATCCACGCTTAAATCATTTCATGTTCTTGTTTTGACCGGTCAGAAAGTTAATGAAAGTGAATATAGGTTTTAAAAAAGCTGATACTAATAATCGTAATGATAATGCTAATGATTTTGATATATATTCTAGTGCCATATTTGTTCAACCAATCGTGAATACGAACTCGAATTATTTTGGCGACGGACCCCCTCCCCTCCACCCCCCCCCCCCCCCCCTCTTACACGAGCCGAACCGTGGTCTCGGTCTCGGCCACGATCAGTCCCGATTTTGTAAATTACGCACCCCCCCCCCCCCCCCCCCCCCCCCAGGAAAATCCTGGCCACGGGTTAACTAATAGCGAACTGCGCTTGCATGATTGCATCCATTCATTTCATTTCATGCTATGCTATGCTATGAAAATGGTATAAAACATGTATTATACACAATTCTCCATGTGGGAGAATTTAGATGCTAAAAAATGGCAAAGTCAAAGTCAAAATTCCTTCCAAGGAAATGCGTCTTACTGTATTGCAAACAAGAAGAAAAATTCAAAACTCTCAACCATGGGGGGGGGGGGGGGGGGGGGAGGGGGAAAGGGAAGGGGGCCCTTCCCGACACTCCCCATCCCTACTCGTTCGATTCGCTCCCTCGCTTAATTGTACCATGGAAGTAGGAGTTGATTGTACCACTCTCTTATCACACACACACACACGCGTACACATCTCAACACACTTTTTTTAAATGATTTTTATTTCTCCACATTATATACAACATTTACAATTCATAAATAAGGAATAGAACAATGACATCTTACATAAAAAGTACAAATGAAATAAACATGGAGATTATAGCAAAATATTAAATAAAAGGAAGTAGACATGATAATTCCCCCACCCCCAGCACACTCACCCTACCCCCTCCCCCCTGCCCCAGAAGTCTGCTCATATTCTTATACAAATAATATTAACAAATACATAATTATTTCAATACTTTTTAAGTGTTACAAGCTCACGGGAGAAACACCGCTTATAAAAAGTTTATTCTATCCTACAATTAAATCTTATTGTAATTTTACCGTTTTCCATTTTTGTAGTGTAGCCCTAATTTCCCAATTTTAATCGCTATTCCCTTTTCTTGTTCCTTATAATCTAATAACAATTTCTGTATTTTATCAATGGTTGGTAGTACACCCTCTTTTCTAAATACAAATAAAATATATTTTACCATAAAAATGATAGTATTACAACTCTTTATTCTATTTGAATTGCATGTCAATCCAACAAATATATCCCGCCAATTTAAGTCCTTTATTTCATCTAACTCAAAACGTTGTATCAAAGCTTGCCATATCAATTTTACATTTAAACAAAATAAAAATATATGCGAATATGTTTCCCTTTCCCGTTTACAGTACGAACACAAATTATCTTCAACATATCCAAATTTAAATAAATGATCTTTAATGTAAATTGCCCCATGCAATAACTTAAATTGAAACTATCTTTGTCTCCCAATCATTAATGTTATTCTTGGTCTAGAAAAAAACATTCACCCATTTCTTTATCTGTATAATTATAATTATTTTGTCTCTTATCTGTAAATCATATGACTTTTGCAACTCTCTAATAAAATAATCATATATTTTCTTGATGGTACATCCTTAAAACTTAATTTTTTGTCCAAAAGATATAAACTTATATTATAATATATTAAGTCTACCTCATAAAATTGTAACAAACCTAACTCACTTTGCCAATCCCTCGGAATTGCATGATATATAACAATTATTGTAAGTAAATTCTCACTTCTCATACCAAGATTCAACAAATATGCAACGGGATTTTCCATAATATGGTTCAACATAACAATCCCTCGTTCTAATAATTATTTATCAAATACCATCTTATTTTTGTTATACAATTATGTTCCTATATTATTAAAAATAATTGGATTCATACAACTATTAAAATGCCTTAAATTATCAATCTCTTTCCAAGCTTTCAACATATCCAAATAATAAGGTGAAATCTTCAACATAAACTTCATCTTTTGGATTTCATAATCACATAAGAAAATTAGCTTTCCTCCACTGAACTTAAGCAATAATAAAAAAATAACTTCCATCCCAAATTTATTTCTCCATATCATAGGCGTCGATTTCTTCTCGCCAATGGGGGGGGGGGGGGGGGGGGGGGTGATTCGTCATTTTGACCATCTTTGGCGAGGGAGCGAAGCGACACCCCAGCAGCGTGCCCGGGTTTTTATGACTGGGAGGGGGAGGGGGGGGGGGGAGCTATATAGGGGCCCCAAAAGCTTTTGGATTTAGCTGTTTAGTAGAAATCGGATAAACGTTGGCCTGATAGATACATAGATGGCAAGCATCCTGATGGAACCCTGAATAGAATCAGTCAAGGGATACGCACATTGGGAAGCTTATTTGGGGTCCAGGGGGCGAAGCCCCCGGAAGCTTTAGGATTTGTAATATCTAGAAATTAAAAAGTTGTCTAAATAGGAGATACAGTAAACTATTAGTTAGTTTTATAGTTGGCTCAAATTTAGTGGGCATAGAGAGAAGTCCTGAATAAAACTATTCAATGAGTACATGGGCCGGGACTGGGTCAAATAACCTTAATGGGGGTTCAAGGGGGCGCAGCCCCCGGAAGATTTTGGATTTGGGCAGTTTAAAACTATCAAAAATGTGGTTTATAGAAGACTATAGTATCAATTTTCACATTATGAATGAGAGGGGGCAATGCTCCTTTATTTTAATGTTATTATATATTTTTGAACCCCAAATATTGGGGGGGGGGGGGGGGGGGGGTAATAATACAGGCCTGAAATATTTTTTGGGATATATCCCCCCTACCCACCCCCTCCCCCCCCCCCCCCCCCGTGATCGACGCCCATGCTCCATTTAATCATGATAATAGTCGTTTCACCCACATTATCCGCTGCGTTCAAATATTTCAAAATTAATCATTTTTACTCAACCATAATTATAATTTTGATACATAATTTTTCTTTTTATACGATCATATACAAATCAAACGATATTTTCTCCACTTCTATATAAACCCATAAGGGAACAACAGGGAGAGATGAAACATAATTCAACTTTGTTAATGCATACGTTTTCAATAAATGTATTTTACTCATGATAATCGGAAAATTAAACGAGATTTAAATGAAATTTAGATTGAAGTTTAATTATGATTCTACGAAGTATAGGCCTAATATGAGGAATCAGGTAGGACGCACATCTGTTGCGGCCGAAATAGCACCACATTTTTGTAGACAATAGGTTTTCTATTGATATGCAAATGAGCTCTCGCTCCCCCGTCGTATATATACGCCGCGGTTTCGCGACAACGCCATTTTTCAAAGAAAAGGCTCGCCCAACTCCACAAGGGTACGGGTCTTATTACGCCATAGACGTGATAGAGTATACGAATCCCTGGCACTCAAAGTGTAAAGAATCTTCGATAAGTTTTACACCCCAGTCAATCCGACGGATAGTAGGGCGGGTACCTGATTCCTCATATTAGGCCTATACTTCGTAGAATCATAATTAAACTTCAATCTAAATTTCATTTAAATCTCGTTTAATTTTCCGATTCTACTTCGTATGGCCTAATGAATCGGAATCAGGTAGGACCTTCAAAGCCAGAGTTGGGGAGCTAATACTACGCACGACAGTAACCAGAACTGTCGTGCCCGATAGACGAGTCACGCGGACGGCCAAATCAAATCCATTCTAAATCAGTGCCCGTAAGAATACAGGTACCGTACATCAATAATATAGCTTGCACTAATACAGTCATGATGTCCGCGCAAACATATTCCACGAACGGACAAACGCGACGCGTGCCGTGCGTCCGCGTGATCCTGCATACCTGTACAGTAATCTCGGGATCGAATAATACGATCCTCGGAATAAGGAGCTAGACCTCCAAATCAAAAAAAAAAGCTTTATCATCTAAATTGAGCCAATGTATTTCTCTTCCTCTGGTTGTTATCAATCACTGGAGTCGAGAGTGAGGGAGAGTCTAAACTCAAATATAGAACTACGAGATCTAAGTACGTACACGTGTACCAAATAACCTTTATATTCCAATAAGGAAAAAAGACAGTATGATTCAACAATTCCGAATGTTCACGATCCCAACGGAACATGCAGTGCCACTGCACACGGAATCCATACTATTATTTATGTGAGAAAAGCAGTGTTATTCTGCATTATAATGATTTTATCCGTACCATCAGTGACAATCACCACTTAACGTTTGGAAGGCCCTAATTTCAGCAAAAGCTCTTTCAGGCGGTTTCTCCGCCTGTCCGTAAGGATTGATTAATCCACTTTATACATCTATATCCTCCGACGACCACAGCCCGAGCATACGGAATCAGTCATGAACGGGATAAGACAATAATGCCACTGACCCAAAACGTATAGTATATTACATATTACAAATGAACGCAATATCACAAAGCGTTCGCCACACAATAGGGCGGCACGATAACAAACGCATCGTTGACTATCAAGGCGACAAGATTGGCGCCGTACTACCATGCTGCAATTGGATCCAAACATTGTGCAATTAACCTTATGCCATCGACCTACTGATCGTGCTGATGGCCTATGCTGATGCATACCGATGGGGCTTAAATTAAAATGCAGATAATGCTAACATACCGGCGCCCAATATGAAAGTCGTACCGGCGGTCCGAATTACCAATTTCGAAAAAAAAAAAAACAACAACGAAAGTCACTCGAGGTTTTTCCAAGTGTGTTGCTTCTAAAGTACCTTATACAAAGGTACACACGACCGTTATACCAAAGCGGTCTTAATCAAGAGTGTATAATCAATAACCTGTGCCATCCGACCCGGAACGAGCCCAGCGATCACTCAAAACAAACTAACGTAAGATATTGTAGTAACCCCGAGATAAACCAGTATCCGAAAGCTACACCTGTCACGTGTAATGCGTCAACCATGCCAAGGAAATCGAATGTATACGCTTCCTTTGCAAAAACAATTCGAAAAGTATTCAAACCAGCTTCTGTCCGCACGTACGACTGACCAATGCTGAAACGCACATTGACACATGATTGTGCAGTACTTCTAAAGAATGGATCATAAGGCGCTAGTTCCGATATGAACACGCCCCAAACAAATTACGTAGGCGTAACGACTAGGGCATTGAATCACGATAATGCCATATACTATATATAATAGATCGATCACCTGGCGTCAAAAACGCCAATCAATAGATCACGGCAAATAACCTAGTTCCGCAAATTGATTCGCACGAACGACTGCCGAATCTCCGTCAACGTCAGTATGAATAAAATACTGCAACACTCAATTCATTGTAGCGGGACGATAACACACAACCGTCAACACAGATACGTGTCGGCATTGCCGTGCCTAAACAGAACGCATTGTTCAGATCCGACTGTCAATTGTCGCAACCTATGATATAGGGGCAACAAAGTATGTTCACACCTTGAACATTGTTCACTCATGTCCACTTTGTATCGCTATAGAAGTGAACGATACTGTAGTCATGCAGAACGAATAATGATGTGTTCTCAAACTAAAATATCCACCTACTCGGATATACATCCTTTCAAATTGGAACACATAACAGGGCGAAGCAACACGAACAAAAGGAGTGGTATGGTGATAATCTTCTCGCCTGATGAACTACCCTGGAGTGCGACAACTATAAGACAAATGCGGGTGGAATGTGTCGTGCTTAGCACGCCATCGCTTCATCATAAGGTTAAGTCAGACGGGTCCACCATTATGTCTTGCCACTATAACATGAGCTCTCAGCCGTACTGGGACTGTCTTCAGAGAGGTATCCTATCCGGAACCACTTAGACAGCTTTACTTTGCATTGTTTGGTAATGAAAAACGTCCGGTTTATCCTTGACAATGGCTTGCCTAATTCTGGCAAAGTCAAAAAGGCATAAGAATAGTGCGTAATTCCACTAAGACATGAGAACAATTTACATGATGCGATAAAAGGGGAGGACCCCTGTACTCATATCGTGAAACTAGGCACGGATGACCGGAGATAAAACTGTACACCTTCACACAATACAACTGCACGAACATCAAGACCGCACAGACCGGGCCGGGAGCTTTTGCATTCACACTAAGAGGCGCCCCATTGATAACACTCAATAGCAAGTATCCATGGCTACGTGCGCCAAAAAGCGAGCAATATACTGACACGCGCCCAGGGCGGGGCATTGGCTCACAGCCAAACGCCCTTGTATTGTAATTCCTCTTACAATTTAGACGAGCAAAAATAACCGTCTTCAAGCCAAACAAATGACCCGTCATAATCCGCGTGGACATACCACGATCCGCCCAAATAAAGGCTCCTTGAAATGGTCGACATGTCAACAAATGACTAATCAGAGGGTGGAGCGTCGTTAAGCTGAACGACGGTAACGATGATAGCACCAAATTAAATCTTGGTGCATAAAATGAATACTGAACCGCATACCAAATCACCTAATAACTTGTGGTGGTCAAATACCGCATTTCCCATGACAGTAATGTTTAAACGAAAACATGATAATCAAGATGGCGGCTGGGCTAAAATTCAGGTTCGGGTATAATCAGATACCTTTCAGCACGTATACATGCCAGTATAGTCATATCGTTTTAAAGGGCATCAAGCGTGGGGATGCTACATAGCGGGTCGCCATTTTGAACTGGGTTAGTTTGCGCGCACCGCATGACACTGAGCTAACGTGCATTACGCACCGTGCGCAACGCGTATGCAAGATGGCGCCGCGCATCTCATTTGACGAATCTGAACTACCTTTAAAACCCCAACAGCCAAGCTGGCTGGTAGGCTAAAATTCAGTTTCCGATACCGAAAACACTGGCGCCCGGCAAATAGGGCAAAACTGATATCCTGTGCCCATTCAAAGGTCGACACCATGATTGGTGCGCCCTGCATCTCACGGTATACACAAGTCGACAGAACTAGCCGTAAAATGGTCAGCGCAAATGCGTCAAACTGAAAATATTAAGTACATGGCCGTTCTAAAATTCATCCATTACACCACCATGTGTAAGTTGGGCATAGCCAGTATATAAAATAAGGCACTATGTAGTTTCATTATCGGTTCTAGAATAACCAATTCCAATCAGGCACAAATGGCCATAATGTAGTATGATCATCCACGACCATTCCCAATCCGTATAGACTCGAACGGTCTCTATCTCACGACTGCAGCGGCCACTTGCCGCGAGTATACCGTGGATATGGGCCCCGGTTCATAGAACCATCTGATCACACATCGACCAAGTGGGGTTGTAACATGGCATGTAACATCATGTAACATCAAATACATTACCATTATTCCTTTCGGTCGATAACTATGGTGTGTGGGATAAAAATCACACCGAATGAAAGAGCCCATTCGAGTCCACATGCATGTACATGTATATAACATCGCCTTATTTCAGACCGGGATATATCTCAGATAACCCTCATCTAGTAGCCATTCCATGGCTTCTCGTACCAATATACAGCCTAGGCTAATACAGTAGCCGGCTCAATCGAAAGTGGCCCAAAGCGGCTTCATGGCTCTACCTCAAAGGGAGCTGTGTACATGCTGGCCTTAATAACAATAAGGTAGATGCTCATGTCGGCCCCATCTCCATCCAAGCTCCTGGTGTCTCGATCGGCTACGGTTCCAGCAGCGGGTAGACCTATCATCAGAGGTGGGTAAATCCAGCACCCAGCGACGGGTAGATCCAGCATCAGCGACGGGTAGATCCAGGCATCATCAGCTGGTGTATTCGATGGCCGATTTTGACGTACAGATTCTCACCTGGTCCCCTGACGGGGCATACAGGTAGCGGTTGGCCGTCTCTCCCCGGCCGCCTGATGGCAAAATAGGGAGC
This sequence comes from Echinarachnius parma, assembly GCA_037951105.1. Lineage (NCBI taxonomy): Eukaryota > Metazoa > Echinodermata > Echinoidea > Clypeasteroida > Echinarachniidae > Echinarachnius > Echinarachnius parma. The sequence goes on from JBAMJV010002134.1 coordinate 262,950, forward strand.
TTCAGCTGATAGTAAACCTGGTCCCCTCGCGGGGCATACAGGCCTATCCACCCGGTCGCCTGACGGCGCATTAGGGTGTGCTGGTAGGTATGCGGTGAAAGTGTAACTTCAAGCCGGCGTATATGTTAGCTAGTAGTAGAAAAGGCTTGAGTTGAAGACGAGGATTCACCCAGACGAGCGTGTAGAATAATCGGTGCTACTCGGCTACACACAAATATACAATGGCGTTGTCGCGAAACCGCGGCGTATATATACACGGGGGAGCGAGAGCTCATTTGCATATCAATAGAAAACCTATTGTCTACAAAAATGTGGTGCTATTTCGGCCGCAACAGATGTGCGTCCTACCTGATTCCGATTCATTAGGCCATACGAAGTAGAATCAAATCCCGTTTTTTCCACCAACCTAAAAGCTTTTTAAGTTATGTCTTTAAAGTTTAAATCGTCTTTTAATCTAAAATCGACCGAAAAATTAACACCTTAAATGTTTATTTCCTTAACAAATTTTCCAAATAAAGGCCCATCTGGTTTCCAGTTTCCTCGGTTACAGTCCGTTATTCCGAAGGTTCGTTATTCCGAAGGTTCGTTGATCCGAAAATAAAATCGGGTTCGTTATTCCGAAGGTTCGTTATTCCGAAGGTTCGTTGATCCGAAAATAAAATCGGGTTCGTTATTCCGAAGGTTCGTTAGTCCTAAAATGAAATAGGGTTCGTTAATCCGAAAATTAAATAAATACGTCGTAGAAAAGAATTGAGTTGATTTGATTTTGAGCAGTGTGGACTTGGGAAAGGGGATCAATCTTACTCTAATTGCCGTGGCTGCATGGGGGTGGGGGAAAAGGGGAGGGGGGCCTAGAGTGGCTTTACAATTCTAGTCAAATTGTATTTTATTTTTCTTTGTAAAACAGTGCAATAAGAAATAAGAATGAGATATATATATCTATATCTTTCTCATGTAAAAAAAACATGAAATAAAACCAAAATCAATTTGATATAATTATAATTATGTCATAAAGTTAGATTTTGCTGCTTGATATCAGTCCAAAATCACATTTTATTTGTCTGAATTGTATGTATTTCATCATAAATAGCAACTAAGGGCAGGGGGGGGGGGGGGGGGTTGCTATTTTGAATCCCCGCAAGTGATGTTTTCCACATCACATTTTCACTTAGCAGCCCAAGGGGGGGGGGGGGGGGGGTTATTCCCTATGTTCATGATTCCTTCATGCATGCATGTTTATGCTTTATTAATGATTTAAATTGATTTGGGAGGGGGGCCCATGACACCCCCCCCCCCCCCCCCCCACTACGCCAGTGCACACACACACACACACACGCACACACGCACACACACACACACACACACACACACACACACACACATACTCACACACACACACACACACACACACACACACACACACACACACACACACACACACACACACACACACGCACACACGCATACACACACACACACACACACACACACACACACACACACACACACACACACACACACACACACACACACACACACACACACACACACGCACACACACCCTATTTCATTTTCGGATTAACGAACCCTAATTCATTTTCGGACTAACGAACCTTCGGAATAACGAACCCGATTTCATTTTAGGAATAGCGAACCTTCGGAATAACGAACCTTCGGAATAACAAACCCGATTTCATTTTAGGAATAGCGAACCTTCGGAATAACGAACCTTCGGAATAAAGAACCTTCGGAATAACGAACCTTCGGAATTACGAACCCGATTTCATTTTAGGAATAGCGAACCTTCGGAATAACGAACCTTCGGAATAACGAGCCTTCGGAATAACAAACCTTCGGAATAATGCAACAAATGTTCGGATTAACGAACCCTATTTCATTTTCGGATTAACGAACACTCAGGTATAGGAAATTTGCATGTTCGGAATAACGAACCTTCGGAATAACGAACCTTCGGAATAACGAACCGCACCCGTTTCCTCACCCATATACATAAAATATGTCTTTTCCTTATTAACTTTCAAACCACTTACTTTTTCAAATTCTTCAAATATATATTGCAACCTTCTTATGGAGTCTATATCTTTAAACAAAAATTGTCATATCATCTGCATACAATACTTGTCTTATTTCATGCTCCCCAAAATGTATCCCTTTAATTATTTTGTCCCTCCTTACTTCATGTGCCAATATTTCGATTGCAACCAAAAACAAATAGGGCGACAATGGATCACCTTGTCTGACCCCCTTTCTATATTAGAATAACCAGTGGAATACCCCCCATTCATAATACAACTACTTATACCATTATATAATATCTTCACCCAATAACAAAACGAATCACCAAAACCACACACAAACACACACACACAAGAGGAAAAAAAATGGATATATGCCACCGCAACAGAAAGCAATGCAAGATGGGGGGGGGGGGGGGGGGGGGGGGATGTAGGTTTTAGAAGTGTTTCTTTGCACAATAACTAAGGAAACATTCTTGTATATAAAGTCGGCTTTCTGTTGCGCAGTTGCGGTATATATCTTTTTTCGAGAATAAGACGCATTTCCATGGAAGGAATTTTGACTTTGACTTTCCATTTTGTTTAGAATCTGGACTTTACCCCCTCCCACATGGAGAATGGGTGGCCCTGCATTGGCAAGATAATTTTGTTAAAACTTTCTGTGTATACTATTAGAAGAGAGAGAAAAAAGAGTGCACTCTATTCATGACCAATTATTGTATTACATAATACTGTACCATGATCACTGTCGGTTGGTCTCCTGACCTAGTTAGTATCATGTATTTTTATCATACTGGAAATGAATGAAAAACATACAATTATAGAGAAACAAACCAAAACACTCCTTGAGGCTTGACTAAACACAATTTCATTCCCACCAACTTAGTTGTAGGTATTTTTTATTTGCTCAGTAACTTCAATTCACACACCAACACGCACAATTTAATTTGTTCCTCCCTGGCTTGCCATTCCCCGTCGGTTGATCACTCCCACTGACTACACCACTCAGTGGACCATTTACTTTGTAGCCACGGTTCACCACCCCCTTTTTGTGTGACCTCGTATCTGAGTAATCGCTTTGTGACTTCAATACAACAGCATGATTCTGCAATTATTCTGTTCTGCTGTGTCACAGAGCCATCGCGTCGATCTATATGTGCCGCAGAGCCCTTTGCTTCGTCCATACTCCATACACTAGAAAACAAACACGAGAGCAGGCAGGGGACTGTAACTGTGTTGATCCACGTACGTCCATTCATTTAGGTAACTATTTCATTTCATTAAAGAATACTACATGATATTCAATAACATGTCAATTAGTCTGTTTACAGCAATTATAATCATAGTATATCTGATTGTATTTTTATCCAGGGATATGTGATATATATGAACAAAACTGAGGCTGAGTGGACCATATACTTTGTAGATGTGGCTGAGCCTGAGCATATTACAACGACAATGCGAAACGACAAC
>JBAMJV010002135.1:0-56295 GCA_037951105.1 Echinarachnius parma
GAAAACGACAAATTGTTGGGTCACTTTACCCTACACTTCGTAGATTTCGGTGACCTATTTCACAAAAGGTACAGTACCGTTCACGTGACGTGAACGTGACGTGAACGTGAACGTGACCGTACTGTTCGTACCAAGCCGGCTGAACTTTAGTAGCCAAAACCTGCACAGTAATATTATAAACTAATGGTTATAAATCCACCATGGTCGAAAGGTGTACAAAATTACAAACGACTAAGTAAAAAGTCTGTTATCATTCAAAAAGAGCCATTAAAACACAAGAGGGCGCTTTTTAAAAAGGGTTTGGTTTCAACCATTTTTCATTCAAAGTATGCATGTAATGTTTTATTGACATAATGATTAAATAGAGAGATCATCAACAACTATTTAAAAAACGCTTTTGAAATTTTTTGAAAAAGTGTAAGCATTTTTTCGTCTTCAAAAAATCAAATATATTTATTAATATTTTAGACGTTTCTGGGTCGATTTTGACCAAATTAAGTTTAGCCTGCCATTAAAATTGCATGTTCTCCCGACACTCAGTTTTTCATTACCTCACAAAAAAATGTGATGTGCAGTGCCCTCTCTACCAAAACTAAACTACCCCTTTAAGCACTTCTAACATACACAAAGTACTTACAAAGTTGCAATACATTTGCGTAACTGATTGTTAATGATAATTTGTTAAGACCTCACTTTGTAATTCATTCTCCATGGCATTCATATAATTGTAGGCAAATATCCCACAAATTTGTCATTATACACCCTATCTCATGCGGTATAAAAATATTGTTCATCAGTTGTATAATACTGATCATTTTTGACATGTTTAAATACAATTTATTGTAGTACATATACAATCATCTGAACATCTAAAGCTGCACTGAAGCATTAACTCACAATGCAACATCTAATTTGACGAGAATATACATGATAGCCCGGGGTTATATAAAGATGTCCATATCACCTAGCATTAGTCTAAACTTACGAATGTTCCAATTTATATCAGAAATGATTGTTTGAACTTTACGATGAGTGAGGTTGTAACCAGTGCCCACATTCATGAATCCTCGCTAGGCTTACAATACGCTAATCCATATCGCCGTGCAAAATTTCCTGCTTGTACACTACGTTGCACACACCGTCCATCGCTCGCTTTAGTAATTACCTTAGTCCTTGAAGTATGCAGGTGTACATTTAAATCAAGTGTGGCTAAGCGTGGTAATAAAAAACGTTGAATACATCTATACGAGGTGGCCCTCCAAAACGGCATCGGGCACTTTCCAAAATGTAGTAAGAAAATGATTATGTCCATCGGATAGGAGATCTTTTTCGATGAAAAAAACGATAACAAGAACAGTATTTTTTTTGTTGTTGTGTATTTGTTTGTTTTAGGGCGCCCTGAGTGACACTATGTCAGCCTCCCAATGTTGTCTATATATACCAAGTCAGTGCCTGATAAATCGCACATACTCCCCGTCATAACATTGAATAACGGGCAATACGCGAGCTATAGTAATTAGTGTCCATCTAGCTGTGTGCCGAGAGAATGGCAGCATGGTTGTTCAATGATATGACGGGCAGTAAGTGTGACTTATCAGGCACTGACTTGGTAATTGACAAACATGTGAACCTGTATGGGGTCACTGAGAGCGCCTTAAAACAAAAACAACATGACCCAAGTTAATGTTTTGGTTATCGTTTTTATTGTAAAAAAAATCTATCCGATGGACATAATCATTATTTTAACTTTATTTTGGGAAGTGCCCAGTTCCTCTATGGGGGCCACCCTGTATAGCTCGATCGCTAACATGTCAAGTTCTGCTAAGATCTCGTAAATTATTATATGATATTGTTCAAAAGAGTTGCTATGATCACATTACATTTGTTACAGGTTTGACCATTTAACACATCATGAATTCACAGTTCGTTCCAACTATTTGAACGCGTCAGTAGGAAGTACTAGAGGCGTATGATGTAAAAATAGGACTGTAAGAATAATCACTAAGGAAATAAATAATTGTATTCTAATACACATCTGCAGTTGTTTTTAACGATCTTACCAATTAGTTTGCATTTGTAAACAAAATAAAGGATTCATGAACTACATTAAAAATGTAGCTTTCAAGGAAAAATATCAATTGAAAACAAGAACAGCCGATAACATACACGTACACAATCTGACAAATACAGTTTGTTATATAGTGAAGTTTGTTCATTTATTCTTGAAATTATGATATATAAATCATCTATTTAACTCTAATAGGGCCGGGGGGGGGGCATAATGCCCCCCCCCCCCCCCCCCCCCCCGGCCTGCTGAAGACCTCAAATAGCCCGGCCCTTTTAGGGTTAAATCATTTATTCAAATCAATCGAATATTACAAAGAAGGGTTGAAACCCAGGTCCTTGGCAGAAGTTGAAAATTAATTCGCATTCTGCAATTGGCAGGGTGAACAGGATAATACATACAGACAAAATATAGGCTGGAACAGTTTACAAATTAATCAAACATACAAATATACACATTTTCTCGCGAATGTATACATGTACATTATATAACTAACACATTCTTATTTTTGTCTGTTATACAAGTGTATTTTATAAGTTATCACTCATTACAAATTAATTGCCTGCCAGTATCATAAAGTATAGCTTGTTCGCAAGATCCCTCTATTAACTCTTTTGTAAAGCACACGACGTGATTGTTACGTTGGATACAATTTCACATTACATGTATTCCTTTTGTTAGTTTACATATTTTATGTATATAATGTATTATTGATATATACAAGTTTGTTTCATGTTTTTAATATATAACATTAAACAATGAACTAAACCAATTAAATTTCAGCTTAAAAACAGCAGTGACCTCATTTCCTTATACGAACATGGCAAACGCTCTATCATCTTCTACGTAGACAAGGTAATGTGTTGTATTATTTACTAAGTTGTCTTGTTTGGACAAAATGTAACTTGAAATATAATTTTAACTGATTTTTTAACAAATACTATTGCTATGGTACTGTACAATTTATTAAAGACGCTTACAATGAAATCATGTTAGTAAGTAAAACTGTATATGTACATGTATAGCGTGGTTATAAGGTAACAGAATATCGATACGTAGGAGACCGCCATAGTTTATCACTGTTTATTGTTATGTGATAGTAAATTTTTGTTTTAAAGGGATATTCCGGGCCTGATAAAACCATTCGTCATTTGAATAGGCAGAACAAGAGAAAAATTTGTGAAAGCTTGATCAAAATCGGACATGAAACACGGGAGTTATACCTATTTGAACATCATGTAGTAATGAGCGATCGTTTCAAAATTGCCGCCACATGCAACATCATTCACGAGCAACTCGCCATGGCTTTAGTACATGAAAATACACTTATTTCTCATTTTCATAGCAAAAAGTGACGTCACGATCGATAGCAATTGCGTACGATACTACAAATTGGAGCAAAGTTCATCCTGTCATAAATTGTGTATTGCTCTACCGTTTTGGCTTAGATTTTCGATAATGATTCCTCATATTCATCTCATTTTATAGCAAATATCACATTTTCAAGGTGGAATTCCCCTTTTATAGTACTATATTAATGGAACACTTTCCTAACTGTGCATTTTATTTCAGGTGTTCATTTAAAGAAAGTAATCTGTTTTTCTTCAGATACCCAATGATGAGAGCTTGTGTTTCAGTTTCAAGGCTCGGTCTGAAGCTGTGGTTGGCAACATTCAGCCTGTGCCAGTCCATGTCTATGACTATTATAACCCAGGTATGTCTGAAATGAATCATTAACAATTGTATATCATCTGTTTTGATGCGCCCATGATGAATAACATTTTCATAAACAATACAATTTCGTTTTTGTATTGCATTATGATCATTTCACACTGTGTACATGATGGAAGTATGTATCAAAGTATGACTGTACGATGAATGTACTACACACACACACACACAACTTCAGATCGAGCAACCCTGTAATTTGGATTATACGAATGAAAAACGAATGCGTCCCTCCATCGAACTATATATCGGTCAAATGAGTTTAACTGATTTAGCATGGTATTACTGCAGTATTATATCATCATCATCATCTAGACAGGAGTGTAGGGTAGCCCTGTAGATCTCCCGGTCATAAACACGTTGATAGCATTCCTTTTACTGACTGTGCACAGCATGCGCGCATGGAAGTCAAACGATATCAAATCTTTGATTTAACCAAACAATATCCAGGCCATGTTTGAAAGTGACGGCGCTAGTAGCAGTGACTAATGACGCAGGAAGACTGTTCCATGAACTTATAACACGCTTGCTGAAGAAACTGCTTCTGAGGTTGAGTTTACAACGGGTAGTAAAAAACTTCAGAGGATGTCCACGAGTACGTAGGTAATCAGATCTGACAAAGAAATGTTTTGGATCGATTCTGTCAATACCGTGCAGGATTTTGTAGACTTGGATCATATCTCCCCTCTCCCTTCGGTAGTGAAGAGAGAAAAGCTCAAGTTTTCTCAGTCTCTCTGGGTACGATAAGGAGCTCATTCCTGGAATCAGCCTTGTTGCTCTTCGCTGTACTGCTTCAATCTTGTTGTCATCTGTAACAAATCTTGGGCTCCATGATACGCTGCAGTACTCTAGATGTGGGCGTACAAGTGCTTTGTAGAGAGGTATGAAGATGTCCGGGTCAATATTGACAAAAGCACGCTTGATGAGGCCTAGCATATGGTTCGCTTTTTGTATTGCTGAGGAGATATGTTTGTGGAAATTCAGCTCACCGTCTATCAATACTATATCTATTCTATCAATACTATATCTATTCCTGCAAATGTATTGTGAGGCTGACACTTGAAAAGGTATGACACGGAAAAGGCCTTGTAAATTGAAGAATATACAGTAACACGGAGACAGTTTTAGCAAGTCTTAGTTATTTGTATTAGTATTCGCTTACGCCATTTACCATGTTTGCCACAGGAATGCGCCAGCACTACCTTGAGCGAAATGATGCACTTCTGAATACTTGTATAATGAACACTTAAACGCATTATGTCTTATTATGTTGAGGTTTATATCCCCACAAAAGGAGATGTCAAACCCTAAATGTTTTTTTTTTCAGACAATCTGTCTAATTACAGTGTTTGTGATATATGTAAGACTATAACTTCGCATCTTGCAAAAAGAGCACATTCCCTCAACGACACAGATGATTTAGTTTAGTAATGTAATCCATGACCCACTTATCTAAAGACTATGATTACTGGCATAAATAAACATTCAGGACATTATTTAATGTTTTTCAGATGACACCTGCACAGTGTTCTACAGCCCGGGGGATGGCAGCCCACTCCTGAACAATCTCTGCTCGCAGAATGAATGCCTCTGTACCAGGAGTAAGTAGAATAACATTCTTTGATTGTATTGAGAGTCCAAGGGCGTCACTTTACATTGGCTGTGTTTATACATGAACGGTCAGAATTTTCTACAAAGTTACAAGTTTATGCATGTTTTTGCGAACTTAACAATTCACAGAAATTGGAAAGTGTACGTATCTGAACTATATGTTCGCATAAAGGACGAAGATGGGTACACATTATATTTTAATTTTCATGAACTGTACAAAATATGGTGCAATTTATTATATTTTACTCGTCTACTTAAGGTCTGTAAAAAGGTTATTTTTGTTTATACATTACTTGCCACTCAGGATCTGATCTGATCAATGTGACCAATGATCTGCCTCACCGTAGATGTGCCATGTCCGGCACCAGGGACATGTGCCGAATAAAAGCAACATGTTATACTTCACAGTCAAATCGCACCATGAGTTTGAAACGCATGGTGGTGTGGGAGGTCTTTACCTTCAGAATTGAATTGATAATCTATAATAATAATTGTTATTTAAAGACGCTATTCACGGGTGTACCATAGCGCTTACAAAGACATACACAATACAATTATACAATCGAAAACTTAATCATTACATACATACAAATATAAACTTAATAATCAATCACAAAACAGGGAAAAGGTGGGTCTTTAAGTACGATTTAAATGTAGTGATAGTTGGAAGCTCTCTTATTATCTGTGGTAAACTATTCCAAATTGTTGGGGCTAATATTCCGGATCTTTTACCAAAATGAACGTAATTTGAAGTGGGTATAATAAGTCTAGTTGTGTCTATATTATAATGAATTGATATATATATATATAGTAAATCGATTCAATCCATTAATGTTACAATTGAAATGTGTCAGGTGTCAGGCAATTATGTAAAATGATCATGTTCTTGCCTCTCCTTTGCCCCGTTGCAAAAAGAGCTGCGATCGATTAAAACATTGTGATTGATTGCACGTCAAAACTGTTGACGAAATGAGCTTACCTGATTGTTTTAGAGGTGCATTTTGTAATATTAATACTAATGGTTATTCATCTAGCGATATTCATCTAAGTACTGGTTATCATATATGACCACTAAATATTAAAGTTTGTTTGTGTAATTAATGAAAATAATACATGCATTATTGTAGAGTGTATTACTCGACCACCGAATACTGACAATTCATGACTTACTGAAAAGACAAAGGCAAAGACACACACACACAAGCAGCACTGGAGTACATTATCCATCAATCATCCAAAACAATTTACAGCCAGTAGCAGAGCTGGGAGAGCCCGGTTAAAATCAAAGTGACCGAGACCGGTCACGCTTCCCCAAATCCTCTTCCCAACACGGGACAAAATCATGTACTTTTACTGAATAATGCACCAAACAAACCTGACTCACTCACAAATATTAAAAAAAACATAACAAGTCAACGCCTGAGCAGCTAAAGTAAACACACGCCTCACAGCTCATAGCAACCGGAAAGAGCTATAAATAGAGTAAATGTATTCCCACACCACGTAATTTCGAGAACACCAACCATTTAAATTCAATTTCGTGAAGGATTATTCAATAAATGTTAAAGTAAGCTACATGACTGTATATGTGATTTGACTTTCAAACTTTTAACATGACTGACTAGGAAGAACTAAGTGCCCTTATATCTTCCTTAAATGGGACAACAACGCAGATATCAATACCACGTTATAGGTTTTGGTACCTTTGCGACGTTTCAAATAGGTTGACTATCCGTCGTCAGGATTTGCAATACACAGACAATTATAACCCATCATTTTAGGCCGAGTTTGTTGCAGTTTCCCAAGCAAAACATAGTATGGATATACGCGCAATGCAGGCACTGAACTGCACACTAACTACGGAACTAGTATACCGCGTAGTGCAGTGCGAGCGCGCTGTTTATAGTCCGCGGGTATGGCGGGCGGATGGAGACATAAACCATCGATGGAAAAACGATCGATCCATTTGAGTAGGACATCCATCGAAGAGGGTATAACTCTATGCATTAGTTAGTGTGTTGTTGTGTATAGACATGCAGTGATATGAGCATCCATCGATCTCAAACATTTCAAGTGTATTATGTGTGTATGTCGAGTGGATCTAGAACGACATGCAATAATGTGGCCTAACACACTGGTAGAACAACCTTCGTTTCTTCTTTATTGTCCAATGAGAGAGCTCGATTTCTGGTTGGATATGGTCTGACCGCGGGGGTACTAGTCTAGTTTCTGGACTCTTTTTGCACCTTTCTCACATAATTATATCGCGTAATACAACTCTGAACTATGAAGCTGTGCGGACAGATTCACAAGATATATACGGTGCACATACAGGTACAGAACCTAGACTAGTACTATCAAGGAGGTATTAGAAAGCTTTTCTCATACATCCTTGGTACTACACACACCTTGCATGTCTTCGATGAAGTAGTGTGCAATACAAGATACCTAGAAAGAGAAATACGGTTGATTGAAAGAAAACAAAACGCATAGATAGAGAGTGTGCGGGGCGAAGTGGAGGACAAGGGACAGGAGGAGTGACTCCCAATACAAGCGCACATATTTGCATGTATATTTTGCCAAACTTTGATCGAGATTATTTATGATATTTACACGTGAGGAAATACAAATCGGGGGAGGTTTTTACGCATGGATCCGATGGTCCACTGAGTGGGATTTGTGAATTATTCAGTTTAATTCTCCATAAACAGCTTCCTATACTGTCAATCCATTCACGGCATTCCGCAAATACGACCCTGAGCACTCCACAGGGTGCCATACTACACACCTGTTTTAAGCGATGACATGTCGTTCATTCTCTGCACAAAGTAGAACGACTCCTTGGTGGTAGAACTATACATAGGTACACAAATCTAAATGGATTCCCACCCCTTCATACCCTCTCCCCCCCCCCCCCCCCCCCCCCCACCTCTCTCCCTTTCCTCTTTTTTCACCGCTCTCTCTGCAAAACCAGGGAGCTATAATAGCATACTTTACTGTGTCGTTCTATACACAGGACTTACACAAAAATAATGCATGTGAAAGTTATGGGTTCGAAGGCTGCTCGTTTTACTGCTGATACATACACACATAAACACAGGCACCATAACACGTACCAATGTGCGCTTCGAAGAGATTTTGTAACTTACTTCGATCTGTTTTTGGATCGAAGATATATGTCACTGTAGGCACGCCATACGCGGGGTGGCATATGAGCCGTGTGATAAGTGGCATTATAATTTCGAAATATGTTTATCAAAATTAAGTGTGTTGCATTACAATATGGCAGAAACGATCGTACTTGCTGGAAATGTTAGATAAAATGTGTTCTCTTTGCATAATTAGCACTGAAAGTGTCATAAAATTTATATTCATGAACAAATATCTTAAAGGGATAGTTGAGTTCTGGTAAGGAGAGTACAGTTTTAGTGAAACTGAATTTTAGTAACCAAAACCTGCATCATTACATTACAAACTAATAGTTATAACTAGAAAGGAACACAACATTACAAATGACGTAGTAAAGATCATGTTATCATTCAAAAAAAGCCGTTAAAACGTAAGAGGGCGCTCTCTAAACACTCATCGGTTTCAACCATTTTGAATAAAATATTGTGCATGTGATGTTTTGTTGAAATAGTGATTAGATAGAGAAATAACCAACAACTATTTAAATACCTATTTTGTAACTTTTTTGAAAAGAGGAAGCATTTTTTTGAATTTTTAACGGCTGGTTCAAAATTCTCTAATAAACCCGGGGCCCCGGGTTTATTATAAATTGTTATATTTCTGGATATTTCAGCCGTTTCTGAACCGATTTTGATCAAACAAAGATGATTTTATTGTTTAAATGTTATGCTCTTTCAAATTTTGCCCTCAGTTTTTCATTACCTCACAAACCAATTAAGTAGTCTAGCGCCCTCTCTACCAAAACTCAACTTTCCCTTTAATGTAGTTGTGGATGTAGTTGTGGCATATCTCGGCCAAAAACATAAGATGTATTTTCGGTATTTGGACATTACTTGTAATGCTCTTTCGGAAAAAGAAGTTCAAATTTGAAAATTGTAATAAGATATATATTTGTTATGACGTCACACAATTACCACTCTATAGTACTGTGATGGGTTTTCACATTACATAATTTGTTTGGAAACCAATTGGTTTAAACTTGTTGGTGGAATAGACTACTACAAATATTACATTTCATTTATAAGAATTTTATCTTTGGGTGGTCTTTCCCTTTCACATACATGTACAATATGTATACAATTATCTTCATCTAGCAAGCCTTTTTGAAAATTGTTTAACTTTCAGAGGGAGCCTGTATTCCTCCGAGGCAGCGATCTTCCCAAGCAGTGTTAGAGCTGGCTGCATGCACTGGACAGGAGGCATATGGTGAGCGTTTAGTGCCAATGAAGCACATTGTTATTTTCTGCTTATATTATACAATAGAAAACCCTGAAAGTAAAGATGTGAATAAGGGATTTGTTGTTGTAATTGTCACAATAAAAATAGTATGTGGTTTTATGTGAAGGACGCTCGAAAGCATCTAGGTAAAACTAACATTATTATAACATTGCTACCAATTTGGATTGTTAGCAAATGTCACCATGATGCCTAAAAAAATGAATCTGAACCGTTAATGTTCTGCACTTACAAATATTTATCAATAATAGTTCTGCAAAAATACTTTTCTGACTGCAAATGAAAATTAGTTAAATGAAATCTTCCATTATGGGATATTTTGTTTGTATCCTTACCATGACTGATTTCACTCTAACCTGATTGAAGAGCTCATCCATTCATCATAATTCAAGTAAAGTATTTCAAAGGTAATTACCTTCCCTGTACCGTAGTATTATGAAAATAATTGTCATAGTAAGGTAAATTTAATTGTGAGTTGAACTCATGTTGAATCCGCCTGTTTGTAATTGTTTGATTATCATGAAAACGTAATACGTTTATAACACGTTCATCGCATGTAAAAAAACAAATATTTATCTTTGTACATTGCATTTCAGCTTTAAAAGTACGTGTTGACTCGAACATTACAAAAGGAGGATTCAAAGTTATCAATGTGACAGTGCTGGTACCAATCAAGGCTGGTAAGAATGGATTAATGCCATATTTTTGTCTATATCTCGGCAACATGTTCGGTAGTGGGACATGCAGTGCAATTTAAGAAATGTTGTGCAAGATATGACAGATGTAAACAGTTACGTCACACACACGTTTTCATGTCATGAAAGTCATAGGTCACATTATCTTGTTTTCATTATGAATAAAACAATCATATATATGAAAGTGTTACTTCTACTAAAGTTATACATTAACTGATTAACATTTGACGTGTGGCAAGATCGGTTGAGCGCATTGTCTACACATTTTAAGGTACTTTTTAAGGTACAGATGATTATTGCGTATGTTTTAAATACTGTGCTTTAGATGAGAAAGGTGTGGTCGCATAGCCATTAATATACAAAGTTCAATGTAGTAGAGTCTAACGTAGTTTATCCTAGTTGAATTTTGTTGAGGGTAGTCTGTTTATTTCCCAAATCGCAACAAAAATATAACAATGCAGTTAAACGAGTGAATTACCAAATTCAGCAGAATAAAACAAAAACAAACCCGTTGTTTTGTCGAGTCCATCGAGGTGGGGGGAGACTATAAGGGATCCAAATTGTGTCCGTCTGTGACACTATACAAATTTGAGTAAATTTACAACCTCCATATGTTTGTGACCAGACTTGAACAGTAGATGCCCGTGATATTCTGGGGTCAAAGGTCACATAAGAATGTCAAAGGTCAAATGAGGTCAAATGTGAAATTGTACCTGCAATAATATATTTGAGTTGATTAATTTCCAACCCTGCATCTGTTTGCAACCAAAGTTGATGGGTATATGCCCTGTATTGGCCTTCATGATATCATGAGGTCAAAGGTCACATAGTAGGTCAAAGGTCAAATGAGGTCCAATGTTGCATGATTGCGCGGAAATGGGCGAGGCACTTTACGGCTATCGCCTTGTTTCCGAAGGGTTTCACAAATAAATACAGTATATAGTATACGTCAAATTATTGAAAGGGACAGAAATAGAGAGAAAGAGAGAAGGGAGAAAGCGAAATAAAGAAAAACAAATTGCATGATGTATTCCATGATATGTACCATAGATTAACTCTAAAATAGAATTGGTAACAAATATCATATTTACACTTACAATATAAAACAAATCATTTCGACGTCACGTGAACAAATCAATTAGAGTTAAAGAAAGAGAAGGTAAAGGAGATAAATGGAAATGCAAATATTTGGCAAACCATGAAACATATTCATCTAACAATGTTTAAAATGATTTCGAGCTCATAGCATTACGAAATGCATTTAGTAATGTATTATACACTGAAATTCCTCTGTACTGGAACGTTCTTCACAACAATTATACCTCCCCAGCTAGCCACCTGACGTCGTGCCATCGTTGGGCCGATGTCATTTTCGTTGTAAGGGGACGTTGGGCCAACATGCGACATGCGACGTCACCGAGACGTTAAAATGTCCGCCAGCCCAACATCAGCTCGGCGTCTTTTTTTAATGCTGGCCCAACGTCATTTAGCGATTTCGGCCCAACATCAATTATTGACAATGGCCCAATGTCAGTTCTAACGTAGGCCCAACATCGATTCCTGACGTTGAGAGAACATCAAGTTTTGACGTCGGCCCGACGTTAAAATGTCCGCCAGCCTAACATTGTTCCAACATCATTTTGTGATGTCGGGCAAATGTCAATTTCCGACAATGGCCCAACACTGAATCCTGACATAGGACAGATATCAAATTCTGATGTGGGCTCGACGTTAAAATGTCCGCCAGCCCAACATCGTCACTACGTCATTTTGTGATATTGGCATAACGTCAATTTCCAACAATGGCCCAACATCAACTCATGACATTGGACCAACATAACATTATGATGTCGGCTCGAGGTTAAAATGTCCGCTAGCCCAACATTGTCACGACATCATTCTGTGATGTTGGTCCAACGTCAATTTCCGCCAATGGCCCAATATCAAATCCTGACGTTGGGCCAACATCAAATTCTGACGTTGGCCCGACATTAAAATGTCCGCTAACCCAACATTGGCCCAACGTCATTTTCTGATGCTGGACCAACATCAAAATTTGACAATGGCCCAATGTCAAATCGCCAACGTAGGACCAACATCAAAAACGTAAAAAGAAATTAGAAAACATGCATAGATTCCACGTCCGATCCATGCATTTTGTTTAACCTTTACACACATTCATTCATAAATCATAATTCTATAAATATCCTATTCCTATACCTATTGCCTACTCCTAAACCTATAATCCTATCGTCCTACAAACATAGGTCGCAATCGGTATACTATATATACACCTCTTCTTAGCATGTATGTTTGTAATAGTTAGTATTTGTAGAGCGTTGAATTTGAAATAATCCACCTTCAAATCATATTCATAACACTATTTAAGGTGTTATTTATATTCTTATATATCCTTCTGAATTATATACAGCAGCAAGGACATGACAAAAGTATATTTTTTAATATAAATAATTCCAAAAATCGAAAATTTTCATTTCACTTACGATCGCTTATAATCGATCATGAATTTCCCGATAGCAATACTTCTTTTTTTTAAACTTTTGAATTACTAATGTTTGTAATCGATTAAACGAAATTCAATTCAGTATAGATTCTCAAAGCAAGTTAACAAAAATATAAGTACCCAGCTAGCTAACTGACGTCGGACCGGTTTCGGCAGGTCTTCGGCAAGATCGCGGTCGGCAAACAGACGTCGCGCCAACATTACGCCAACGTCGAATTTAAGTTGGAGGTTTTGGAAATGAAATAAGTCGGAAAATGGTTGTAGTTGAATATCGTGCCGATGTCATTAAGTTGACAAAAAAAATACGTCTCAAATAAAACGTCGCGCTAAAATCGCACCAATGCCGAAACTGGTACCAATTTAAGAGCTTGATAGAGGGTTGTAATATTAATGTTGGGCCGATGTCAATAAACCAACATGAATATGACATCTCAAATATGACATTGGGCCAATGTTGTACCGATGTGGGAATATGTCATTTTAAGAGGTCGGTAAATGGTTGAATGTGGAATTGATGTCAGACGGATGTTATTAATTGGACATCGACATCACAAATATGACGTCAAGCCGATATCGCGCCGATGTCAGAATTGGCAGCAATGACACGAGTCGGCAAATAGTCATGAAATCGATGTTCAGCCGATGTCAATATTCTGACATGAATATGTCATCTCCAATATGACGTCGGGATAATTTCGCGCCGATGTTGGAACTGGTAGCAATTAAAGAGGTCGGTAAATGGTTGTAACATTGATGTCGGACCAATGAGTTTTATTGGACATCCATATGACATCTCAATTATGACGCCAAAGCGATATCCTGCCGATGTCATAAATGGCACCAATGAAACTAATCATTAAATAGTCATTAAATGGATGTTGTGCCGTTATCAATAATTCGACATGAATATGACATCTCAAATATAAAATCGGCCTTCTATCGCCCCGATGTTGGAATTGGTAGTAATTTAAGAGGTCTGTAAAATGCTGTGAAATTGATGTCGGGTCACAGTTATTAATTAGACATAAATATGCCATCCAAAATATGACTTTGGGCCTATACCGCACAGATGTCGGAACTTTACGAAATTTTAAAGGTGGGTAAAAGGTTGTGAAATAGATGTCGGGCGGATGTCATTACTCCTACATAAATATGACATCTCTACTATGACGTCAGTCCGATATTGTGATGATGTTGTATCTGGTAGCAATTTAAGAGGTCGGTACATGGTTGTGAAATTGATGTCTGGCCAATGTTATTAATTGGACCTCAATATGACATCTCTATATGATGACGCCAAAGCGATATCCTGCCGATGTCAGAACTGACAGCAATTAAACAAGTCGGCAAATGGTCATTAAACTGATGTTGTGCCGATGTCATTAATCCGACATGAATAAGAGATCTCAAATATGACGTTGGGTCAATGTTGTACCGATGTCGGAACTGGCGACCATTTGCCGGCTTGTTTCATTGCTGCCAGTTCTGACATCGGCAGGATATCGCTATGGCGTCATCATTGAGATATCATATTCATGTCTAATCATTGACTTCGGCACAACATCAATTAAATGACCATTTGCCGAGTTGTTTCATTGCTGCAAGTTCTTACATCAGCCTGACATATTTATCACATTCATGTCTAATTAATAACATCGGACCGATATAAATTTTACTACCATTTACCGACCTCCTTAATTGCTATCTTTTCCGACATCGGCGCGATATTAGCCCGACGTCATATTGGAGATGGCATATTCATGTCCGACTATTGACATCGGCGCAACATCACTTTTATGATCATTTGCCGACTTGTTTCATTGCTGTCAGTTCTGACATCGGCAGGATATCGCATTGACGTCATCATTGAGATGTCATATTCATGTCGGATCATTGACATCGGCTCAACATCAACTTAATGACTATTAGCCGTCTTGATTCACTGCTGCCCATTCTGACGTCGTAGGATTTCGGTTTGACGTAAAAATTGAGATGTCCTATTCTTGTCTCATTACTAACATTATCCCGACATTAATTTCACAACCATGACTGACCACTGACTGAATAATTGATGTTGGGTCGAAATCGCAAAATGACGTTTGGCCAGCATTAAAAAACCAAAAACGCCGCGCTGATGTTGGGCTGGCGGACATTTTTACGTCGCGGCGACGTCGGATTTTTAATGTAGGCCCAACGTCTTCTTAAAACGACTTTGTACATTGGCCCAATGTTGGCACAACGTCAGGTGGCTAGCTGGGTAGCGACCTCTTAAATTTATACCAGTCCCAACATCGGCGCTATATTAGGTCGACCTAATGGAGATGTCATATTAATGACATTGGGCCATTGTCAAATTTTGATGTTGGTGCAGCGGGCGAACGTCAAGATTTTATGTTGTGCCAACAATAAAAAATAACGTTGGGCTAATGTCGGGCTGGCGGACATTGTAATGTCGGGCCAACGTCAGAATTTGATGTTGGCCCAACGTCAGGATTTGATATTGGGCCATTGGCGGAAATTGACATTGGGCCAACATCCCAGAATGATGTTGTGACAATGTTGGGCTAGTGGACATTTTAACCTCGCGCCCATATCATAATGTTATGTTGGTCCAATGTCATGAGTTGATGTTGGGCCATTGTCAGAAATTGACGTATCACAAAATGACGTGGTGACGATGTTGGGCTGGCGGACATTTTAACGTCGAGCCCACATCAGAATTTGATATCTGTCCTATGTCAGGATTTGGTGTTGGGCCATTGTCGGAAATTGACATTTGCCCGACATCACAAAATGATGTTGGGACAATGTTAGGCTAGCGGACATTTTAACCTCGCGCCCACATCATAATGTTATGTTGGTCCAATGTCATGAGTTGATGTTGGACCATTGTCAGAAATTGACGTATCACAAAATGACGTGGTGACGATGTTGGGCTGGCGGACATTTTAACGTCGAGCCCACATCAGAATTTGATATCTGTCCTATGTCAGGATTTGGTGTTGGGCCATTGTCGGAAATTGACATTTGCCCGACATCACAAAATGATGTTGGGACAATGTTAGGCTAGCGGACATTTTAACCTCGCGCCCACATCATAATGTTATGTTGGTCCAATGTCATGAGTTGATGTTGGGCCATTGTCAGAAATTGACGTATCACAAAATGACGTGGTGACGATGTTGTGCTGGCGGACATTTTAACGTCAAGCCCACATCAGAATTTGATATCTTTTTCCATGTCAGGATTTGATATTGGGCCATTGGCGGAAATTGACATTGGGCCAACATCACAGAATGATGTTGTGACAATGTTGGGCTAGTGGACATTTTAACCTCGCGCCCATATCATAATGTTATGTTGGTCCAATGTCATGAGTTGATATTGGGCCATTGTCAGAAATTGACGTATCACAAAATGACGTGGTGACGATGTTGGGCTGGCGGACATTTTAACGTCGAGCCCACATCAGAATTTGATATCTGTCCTATGTCAGGATTTGGTGTTGGGCCATTGTCGGAAATTGACATTTGCCCGACATCACAAAATGATGTTGGGACAATGTTAGGCTAGCGGACATTTTAACCTCGCGCCCACATCATAATGTTATGTTGGTCCAATGTCATGAGTTGATGTTGGACCATTGTCAGAAATTGACGTATCACAAAATGACGTGGTGACGATGTTGGGCTGGCGGACATTTTAACGTCGAGCCCACATCAGAATTTGATATCTGTCCTATGTCAGGATTTGGTGTTGGGCCATTGTCGGAAATTGACATTTGCCCGACATCACAAAATGATGTTGGGACAATGTTAGGCTAGCGGACATTTTAACCTCGCGCCCACATCATAATGTTATGTTGGTCCAATGTCATGAGTTGATGTTGGGCCATTGTCAGAAATTGACGTATCACAAAATGACGTGGTGACGATGTTGTGCTGGCGGACATTTTTTTAACGTCGAGCCCACATCAGAATTTAATATCTTTTTCCATGTCAGGATTTGGTGTTGGGCCATTGTCGGAAATTGACATTTGCCCGACATCACAAAATGATGTTGGGACAATATTAGGCTAGCGGACATTTTAACCTCGCGCCCACATCATAATGTTATGTTGGTCCAGTGTCATGAGTTGATGTTGGGCCATTGTCAGAAATTGACGTATCACAAAATGACGTGGTGACGATAATGGGCTGGCGGACATTTTAACGTCGAGCCCACATCAGAATTTGATATCTGTCCTATGTCAGGATTTGGTGTTGGGCCATTGTCGGAAATTTACATTTGCCCGACATCACAAAATGATGTTGGGACAATGTTAGGCTAGCGGACATTTTAACCTTGCGCCCACATCATAATGTTATGTTGGTCCAATGTCATGAGTTGATGTTGGGCCATTGTTAGAAATTGACGTATCACAAAATGACGTGGTCACGATGTTGGGCTGGCGGACATTTTAACGTCGAGCCCACAACAGAATTTGATATCTGTCCTATGTCAGGATTTGGTGTTGGGCCATTGTCGGAAATTGACATTTGCCCGACATCACAAAATGATGTTGGGACAATGTTAGGCTAGCGGACATTTTAATCTCGCGCCCACATCATAATGTTATGTTGGTCCAATGTCATGAGTTGATGTTGGGCCATTGTCAGAAATTGACGTATCGCAAAATGACGTGGTGACGATGTTGGGCTGGCGGACATTTTAACGTCGAGCCCACATCAGAATTTGATATCTGTCCTATGTCAGGATTTGGTGTTGGGCCATTGTCGGAAATTGACATTTGCCCGACATCACAAAATGATGTTGGGACAATGTTAGGCTAGCGGACATTTTAACCTCGCGCCCACATCATAATGTTATGTTGGTCCAATGTCATGAGTTGATGTTGGGCCATTGTCAGAAATTGACGTATCACAAAATGACGTGGTTACGATGTTGGGCTGGCGGACATTTTAACCTCGAGCCAACCGCGATAAGCCGACATCCGGCCAACAACTTATGACATCGGCACGACGTCAGGTGGCTAGCTGGGTCGGTTCGGGCAAAGTCATAACTTGACTCGAACGTAATCTATAATTGGTACATCTAAATGAAATATTATTCAGAAAATAATTATGAATTAAATTATGTAACTCTTCATAAATCGTTATGTACAAGTGTGTCTTATAACGTTTGTCGAGACAATCGCAAGTTTCATAAATATGTTGTGTACATATATGATAATACAGATTCATTCTCATGATTCGAACCGCTCTATTTTGCAATTTTTGCAATAGCAAACGAGAAGATTTTGAAGTAGATTGCCAAATCAAGTCTCTGTTATCATGAATAGGTATCAAAGATGTATAGATGATATTCTAGTTAGATTCGTTACAGTATAAAGTAATCTACCACGAAAGCTTACGAGTCTACTAACTTTCTGACACATAATTTCAATATGAATATCCCACTTCAACTCTACATCGATGTGAATTCCAAAATATGTTGTACTTTATACTTGTTCAATGCAGATATCTCTAATTTGTATACCAATTCTGTCAATTTGTATAACATATATGCACACAGTTTAAGTGTATTTTACAAAAACAAATATTTTGACGCATCCAATCATCTAAATTCAACGTTTCCCTATTAGTACTAAGAACAGACTGAACCTCTTTAGCATCTATATGTATAACTATCAGTATCGTCAGCATAGAGGTGAAATGAAGATCACTTGAATATAATCAGGTATATCATTATTTAATATGGTAAACAATAAAGGGCCTAAAGTTGGGCCCTGTGGCACACCATGAGATAAAATTCTTTCATTGGAGGTAGCATCATTTACTACAATTAATATTATTACAGCTAGTCTTATATCATTAAGAAGCAGCTACATATGTTTCATACTAAGCTATGCGTGCTAGTTATATATCTTATATTTAGATGCAGACGACTATTATGTCTAATACTTGGATGCAGATGATAAGTATACGTATAATGTTTTGGTTGCAGGTATTGACAATGTATCATATTCCAGACGAGTATGATTTGTCAATGGTCCGAATTCTCATCAGTGGCTCAACTTGTGCCTGGCCTAAAAAGACAAAGACCAGCAGACTAATTGTCTTGTCGCTATGGTCCCCGGAGATATTCTAATGGTTTATTTTCATTCCTTTCAAATCCAGTCATAGTATAAAAAGTCACCTGCAATACAATGTCCAGGATCATCCAGGACGCAATTTGGCTGATGACAGACTACAATATGACAACATATGAAAGGGCCCATTGTCCTGATGTCTATAATCAGAACTCAAGGGATTGACTGTGTAATGAAAGGAAACCATTATAATATCTCTGGGGACCATAGTAACGAGACAATAAGTATGCTGGTGCAATGTGTTAGCGGTAGTCAATATGTCTTACTATGCTTAGCTGTAGATTATTAGTATTTATCACTTGACTTAGTGCATCAGCTGCCATGTGACCCTTGTGATAAAACAGTTGTTAACTTTGCTGTCTGGAAAATCATGGAATGTTCCCTCGGGATTTAAAATGCTATTTCGTGAAGAAAATAAGCCCCTCAACTCTTCACTCAATAACATTTAAAATCCCTCGGAGTGGAACATTCTGTGCTTTTCTCTCCACCACCAGTTAACAATTGTATAATGTCTTATACTGAGCTGTAGCTAATACTTATATTTGTACTGCTTTGTTGCAGGTATTGACCAGGTGTCAGCAAATGAGAAACGACAGGTTTACCTGGATTCTTCCTGCATTTATCCCAAATTCATAGTGAATAAACACTACCTGTTGGTTGGAAGGAAGGGATTGAAATTCACCATGCCAAGCGGACAACCAGGGTATGTCCAGCCATGATATAGACAAATTCCCAACATTAAATAGTTCTTTGTGGCACATTTGGCCAGGTTAAATTAAGATTTCCCTATAAATAGCAGCGCGTACACAAAATTATTGCACGTTCTCAGCGATGTACGTCACATTGAAATGACCTTGAAAGACAGGTGCCGAACGGCAATACAACTGGGACTTGTCCGTTATTCAAGAAGTATACAGTATATACTAATAGTATAGGTCTTAAACGGAGGCCTACATGTAGGCATGAATAAATGATATTTATACATTTAACCTGAGTGAAACCAAAAGATTCTCGATATGTTAAAAATGTGCAAATGTAATAGTATGACGAATTTATATAGCGCTAAATGCAAACAAGCCTCTAAGTGCTTTAGGAAACGAAATTAGAGTATACGAAGTAAAGAAATAGAGAGTGGTTAAGCTATGACTGATAATGTTGTTTGAAGAGATGATTTTTTAGATTATCTTTAAATGAGTCAATTGAGGAAGAGTTCTTGACCCAGTTAGGCAGAGCGTTCCATAAATACGGTCCAATAAAGGAGAATGTCCGTTCACCATAAGATCTTGAAAACACTTTTGGTATAACAAACAAATTTTGAGTGGAAGATCTGAGTCTTCTCGTTGGTGCATACGGGACAATCACATTTCTTAAATAGC
This sequence comes from Echinarachnius parma, assembly GCA_037951105.1. Lineage (NCBI taxonomy): Eukaryota > Metazoa > Echinodermata > Echinoidea > Clypeasteroida > Echinarachniidae > Echinarachnius > Echinarachnius parma. Next base: position 20,576 of record JBAMJV010002135.1, read on the forward strand.
TAGGGGCATTGCCGCCTGTAGAACATTTAAACATTATCAACAATATTTTAAAATGTATGCGTAAATGAACAGGCAGCCAATGAAGATTATAACGAGTAATAATTCGGGCAGACGCATTTTGTAGACGTTGAAGTCTTGAAATCTCAATGTCAGGTATACCAGCAAGAAGACTATTACAATAGTTAATATGTAATGAAAGCATGGACAAATTTTTCAGATTTTTCAGATTGATCCAAATACTTCCTCAATTTACCAATTTTATAGATGCCAGACCATCCAGCACTAACAGTTTTACTAACTTGATCTTTTAATTGGTCTTTGGAACAGGCTGCACAAAAGTATCTCCAATTTTAATTAATGGGATAGAATAACAAGGACAAAAGCGTGAGCTTATATGAATAATGTTTGTGTTTGTGTCATTAAATTTAAGTTTATTTTGAGTGGCCCAAGACTTAATGTCTGCAACACAAGATTCCACGCGTTGAATAGCACTAAGCTTTCCTAATGGGTCAAAATCAATATAGTCAGGGAATATCACAGGGAATAGTCAGGGAATATCACAGGGAATATCCCACCTAGAACAAAACTCGAATTGTATCGCTGACTAATAATGCTCCATCGATGGAATGGAAATCTTCTGTATTTTCGGGTGCGGTTCGTTATTCCGAAGGTTCGTTATTCCGAAGGTTCGTTATTCCGAACACGCAAATTTCCTATACCTGAGTGTTCGTTAATCCGAAAATGAAAAAGGGTTCGTTAATCCGAACATTTGTTGCATTATTCCGAAGGTTCGCTATTCCTAAAATGAAATCGGGTTCGTTATTCCGAAGGTTCGTTATTCCGAAGGTCCGTTATTCCGAGGGTTCGTTATTCCGAAGGTTCGCTATTCCTAAAATGAAATCGGGTTCGTTAATCCGAAAATGAATTTGGGTTTGTTATAATGCTATAATTTCATATAAAGAGATAAAATAAAATTAAATGTTTGATTGGTCTGGCCAAGGGAGGGAAAGGGGGAGGGGTATGCTTAATGCAGGCTGTAAATTAAATAAACAAAACACAAACTATAGTATTATAACAAGCCCGATTTAATTTTCGGAATAACGAACCCGATTTTATTTTCGGATCAACGAACCTTCGGAATAACGAACCTTCGGAATAACAAACCTTCGGAATAACGAACCCGATTTTATTTTCGGATAAACGAACCTTCGGAATAACGAACCTTCGGAATAACGAACCTTCGGAATAACGAACCTTCGGAATAACGAACCTTCGGAATAACGAACCTTCGGAATAACTGAACCTTCGGAATAACAAACCTTCGGAATAACGGACTGTAACCTTATTTTCAATAGCAGTTAGGATGTTTAGCTATAATATTTCTTGAATAAGAGTGGAAAAGGTGAAATCTTTGCAAATTCGGCGGACCAATTTTATGAATTTTTTTATGTGCGAGATAAAATACCAAATTCTTTATTTAGTTTTGGAGAGACTTTTATGAAAACTAAATCGAACGAAAGAAATATTTCATAAAGCTGGGAAGTTTTCTTTCCAGGTGCTTCTTTGATTGTACAGTACAAACAAAGTTGAAAAATAATACTTCGTATTCAAGCGTACATCGACCTTGTCCATTTGAACTACTTCGCGCTTGCTGAACCCAACAAATCGATATAAATTTGAATATCTAATAGAAGTAAGTCATCAAAGTCGTTTATCCTCAATGCTGTTTTGTTTTTCATTTCAGCTATAAATATGTGATTGACAGCGAGACGAAAGGGGAGATGTGGCCATCCAACAGTGATCGCAAGCAAGGTCGTTTCTCCAACAGACATTTACAGATTATTGACAAACTGGATAACTTTCTCGAAGTAATGGCTACGAGGGGCTGTGCTACTTAAAGGATCCGTGTTGTTGGATCAGAGGACGCCTTTACAGATTCTTACAGGGAGAATGCATTACCATGACTTTACGTGCAGATAATTTGACATGCTATTGACATATTGAAGACAAAGTCCTAAGGGAGTGGTTATCTCTTTGAAATAGCATTTCAAATCAATAACATTAAAGTGCTCATGTCATTGATCATGTCATAAAGTCCATACGTAAGTTTTTGTGCAGACTCCAATTCTTAGGTCAAATGTGTACTTAATTAAAATAAAACGATCGACTTATACAAAGTGGCCTAAAAAACGGAACGGGACATTTCCAACAATATAGTAACAAATTTATTGTGTCCATCTGAAATGAAAAACGATACCAAGAAGAGTAATTTTGGCCGTGTAGTTTTTGTTTTAGGGCGCTCTGAGTGACACCATGTCAGGTTCCAATTTGTGTCAATTTTTGCCAAGTCAGTGCCTAATAAATTGCACTTACTGCCCGTCATAGTGTCGAACAACGAGCAATACGCGCGCTATTGTTAGTATGCATTCAGCTGTTTGACGAGATAATGGGCATGGTTGCAGGGGCGGATCTAGCTTTTTGGGTTTGACCCAATGACGATGCGGAGCATCGTCCATGAGCCGCGAAGCGGCGATTTTGTGTTGCTATTTTGAACCCCCGTAAGTGATTTTTGTTCACCTTTTTTTCACTTTCGTCCACGAGCCGCGAAGCGGCGAATTTTTTTTTGCTATTTTGAACCCCCGTAAGTGATTTGTTTTAACCTTTTGTTCTCTTTCGTCCACGAGCCGCGAAGTGGCGATTTTGTTTTTGCTAATTTGAACCCCCGTAAGTGATTTTTTTCACTTTTTTCAGTTTTTTCACTGATACATTTTCACTTGGCAGCCAAAGGGGGAGGAGGTTTAAACCCCCTAACCCCCCCCCCCCCCCCCCCCCGTAGATCCGCCACTGGGTTGTTCGATGCTATGAAGGGCAAGAAGTGTGATTTATCAGGCACTAACTTGGTAAAATTTGACAAAAAGGGGAACCTGACATGGTGTCACTCAGAGTGTCCTAAAACAAAAACTGACATGATACATTTTGTATGGTATGATAATTGTTTATTTTTGTTTCCATTACTACTACAGTCAAACCTGCTAATGCGACCACCTGTCTATAGCGACCACCTGATCATAACGACCACTCTCCGGTCCTCCCCTGAAAAATCATGTGTTAAGCGACCTGCGTAATGCGACCACCTGCCTAACGCGACCAGCGACCACCCCATTTGGGTCCCGACGCACGTTTAAACCTGATTATAGCGACCAAAAAATTAGCGCTTGAGCGACCAAGGCACCAAGCAGGTCACCTTTGGTCGCTCAAGGCTCCAATTCTGAGCATGTCAATGCATAAAACAATTCACTAAAAAGGCTTAACCGACACCAAGTGCTTCAGACTCCGTGCCCTTCACTTTAGTACCTGATGCTGATACTGAAATGCGTCAATCAAAGACACTTCACTCAATATCACAACCGAATTTGACATCTAACAAGTATTTTAATAGCCGAGGCGGGGTGTTTCCCCGTGTTTCTAATTCTTTTTAATGATAATCCGTGCGCTTGTTACGACCAAACGATGCATCTTGACTTCAGAATTCTATAGAAAACTGCACATGAGCATTGAAAAGCGCAGCTGATTCTCTTGAGTCTCTTGATGAGTAAATAAATGACACATTGACACATTTTGCAATTTCATTTTCACGTAATTTAAAGATAATACAAACATTTAATATCATTTAAAATATAATGCCAATTCATATATAATTTCAATTGTGGTTATGCATGCAACAAATACTTAATTCAACTAGTAACACGTGCGTGTACTGATGCCAATTAACGTACATAGGCATGATATATGCGACCAGAATTCAAAATGGCCGCCAACTTGTCTAATGCGACCAGCTGTCTATAGCGGCCAATTTTCGCCGGTCAGGTGTGACTGTATAACGCTGTATTATGTATGGTATGGTAAATGTTTATGTGTTCTTACATATACATTGTATACTCAATTGATACACTTTTGTATTAAATCGTGATTGCTTATTTTTGTTGTAATAATTACTCATATGATACATTTAGCATGGGAAAATAATTGTTTATCTTTGTTGTATAACTACTCATATGATACATTTTGTATAGTATGGTAAATATTTACTGTTGCTTAAATAAACATTGTATACTAATGTGATACCATTTGTATGAGATTTGTATTGCCTTGTTTTTTGTTGTATAACTACTCACATGATAGATTTTGTATTGAATGGTAGTTGTTTAGTTTGTTGTTTAACTACTCACATGAATAATTTTGTATGGTATGATAATTGTTGATTTTTGTTTCAATAACTATTCTCATGATACATGTTGTAAAGCATGATCATTGTTTATTTGTGCTTATATAAACATTATATACTCAATTGATACACTTTTGTATTGGATCCTGATTGCTTATTTTTGTTGTAATAATTACTCAGATGATACATTTAGTTTGACATTGTAACGAGTCAAATGATACATTTTGTATTGTAAGGTGATTGTTAAGTGTTGCTGTAATAACTACTTAGATGATACATTTGGTATGAGATGGTAATTGTTTATTTTTATTGTAAAACTACTCAGAAAAAATATTTGTATGGCATTGTAATAGTATTTTTATCTAATAACTACCCAGATGATTCATGTCGTATAGTATGGTAATTGTCTATTTTTGCTGACATTTACAGATGGGACTCGGATGATTTATTTTGTATGGGATGGTAATTGTTTATTTTGTTGAATTACTATTTAGGTTATACATTTGCTATGGGACGGTATTGTTCAATTTTACCGAAATAACTACTCGGATCATACCTTTAGTATGGGATCGTAATAGGTAATTATTGATGAAATAATAACTCAGATTATACATATTGTGTGGGATGGTAATTGTTTTTGTAAAACTGCTCTTACAATAATGTTATATGGGATGGTAATTGTCAATTCTTTTTAATTTTTCCTGGAAATAACTCAGATGTTACATTTTGTAAAAGATTGTATTTGTTTATGTTTAGTTTAAAATATTGTATTTGAAACGTAATTGATTCAATCTTTCTTGTAAAATACGATAGTAATTTCTTCTATATTTCTAAGACTTTAAATGATCTTTATAACACTAAGATCTGAGATAAGTCTATCAAATATTGCATATTTTTGTTTATTTCTCTTTGTCTATTATCAATACAAAATCTTACTACATTGATTGAATATTTCTTTTAAAACACACAGAAATGGTCCTACAATTCTGGTTTGAGTGATATCTTTAATTTGAAGAAACTTCTTGAATTTGATTCAATTGACAAGCCTCTTTATTCCCAAGCCTCATTTGTAATGATTATGTTATATTGAAATGTGCAGTAAATATTAATAAGGATCCATGTCAAAAGCGTAATATTGACAAATACGAAGTTGTTTTCATCGTAAATTCTCCAATTTAGAGATAGGCTGCATGTTATGAATAGTGTTGAGGCGGATACATAACAATGCATTTTGCTGCATTTCAATCCTGACTTAGCCCCCATATTCAGGTGTAATGCACATTCTTTAATTATTTCAACATTACAATGTGGCATTAATGTAATGGGAATAAACCGGCTTTTCCTTGATACCAAATTCATGTAAGACAATTTACGGACAAACGAGATGAATACTCAAATTTTAATTGCAGAACTCTCTTTCTGAGGGGTATCACTTTCCCGAATCTATACTCGGATATTAAAGTGTGCATGCAGCATATTTACCTTAGCCATGCTTTGTCATTGTGTACTCCGTGTCCTGGCTACACATTTATTGGTTTGAGATATTTGTAACATTAATGTTAATTATTATAATTTATTCGGCAAATCATGAACAGTACACATGAACAGTATGCAAAGTAAGGAAATTGCAACCACTGGAATGCCAGGGCTTGGACAAATTTAACTGAATAACTATAATCATTATGATATTGGTAATAACATATTGATACTTCCTACACATTTGCCAATAATGAAGCTCATAAATTATGGACAGAAGAGAAAAATATCCTTCGTGTATTATACAGGAAAACAATAATACATTACAAACCACTTTAAAAGTTATTGGATTGTTATGAAGGTTGTTTATACACATTCATCAACGTGCATGTGTATGTGTGCGTGTTTATGCGCAGTTCTGTGTGTGTGTGTGTGTGTGTGTGTGTGTGTGTGTGTGTGTGTGTGTGTGTGTGTGTGTGTGTGTGTTTGCGTTTTGTTGATCTAACTGCAGACAAACGGGGAGCGGAAAGGGAGCTGGGCATGCCGGGGGCGGGGGGTTGTTATAATGATACCAAAATACTGATACGAAATTGCCCCAAAATAACATCATAATTTTCCCAAATGTGACCTTGGCTTGCTTAAATATGAAATGGTATAACTATTATCATATCAAGGAACATGTTAATCAATAACAAGATTATTAGAATCGGTCGACGCAGTCGACGAGGCCATATCGCCGGAAATGATACCTTTTCAACGACTTTTTGGACGCGTGTGCGTAGCCAGTCATGTTGGGAGTGACGCCACCCATCCCCCCCCCCCCCTCTTCTTTAGGCCTATATTAATTATAACTAACATATTAAAGTTCGTATTATTATTTATTTCGTATCAACTTGTCACAGATAAAAGGGTGAATTTTAAGGTTAAAAAGGGAATACGAAAAGAAAAAATGTTCAATACAATCATATCGAAAAATAACTTATCATAAATGCTTGCGTCTCGGTAAATTCTACATCATGGGAATGGGTAAAGTCTCGTTTTTGATGAGAAACGATTCACATAGGCATTAACCTTTTAGAACAGTCAGGAGCTATCAACATATCACATGGGATCAAAAAATGACTGCGATTTCCGAAATTCCAGCTCTGTGATTGGCTCATTCTACTACTGACCACTGCTGCTGAGGTAACGGGCCCATATCAACAGTCATTCGCACCTGACATTGCCCGGTTTGTCACCATGCGGTCTTGGTTGAATAGCCCACAAGTTGCGCGTGATGTTGAATAAGCCAATCACAGAGCTGGATTTTTTTTATCATCTTGTGATATTTTGCTAGTACATTACCTGACTATTCTAAAAAATGAATGAATATATGAATGGTGTCGTATCGGAGCCAATACTTTCCTCTTTCCAATGATGTAAAAATGACCGAGACGCAAGCACATTTGATATATTATTTTCTAAGGAAAACATGAATCATTAAATTCTTGTTTCTTTATCATATTTTTAACCTTAAATTTCACCCTTTTATCTACGTCAGATTGAAACAAAACAAATAATAACATAAACTTTGGAATATATATGGCGCTGTATCGACGCCTTTATTTTCATGAAACACTTAATTTCTCTTAGTTTATGCGATTTGAATCATCGTTGTTCCTGCTCATTACTTTTTCATAGAAATCCAAGTCATGCATATTTGCTTATAAATGGGAAGCCTTGTTGATGCTCTGCGATCTCACTGAAGTCGGATGGGATATAGTACCGCTGCCGCCCGTACTTCCGTCCATAAGAATTATGGTTTCCGTTCGATAACTTTTGAGTAACGTTTGACGGATTTTAATTAAAATACTCTTTGAGTTTGTAAAAGCTCATTAGATATGCGAAAATAGCTAATTAGGTAAGCTAAAAATGTGGTTTCCTTTCAAAAACCTTAATAATGTTTGATGGATTTATTAGATATGAAGTTACATGGTATCAAAATACATGTTCAATTTCGGGGTTCGTAGGTCAAATGTTAAATATGGAAAATAGCTAAATATGTATTAACAAATGTGTTTTCCGTTCGATTTTAATGAAATTTGGTACAAAAGTACATGGTGTTGAAATAAATTCAATTGTTTTGGTATGTCATAGCTCATTAAGTATGCGAACAAAACTAATTATGTATACAAAAATACGTATAAAGGCTATTTGTACCCGGCGAGGGAATGCTGCGCTTTGCGTTGCCCTTGTCTTCTTCAGTTTGCTTTGCCCCATCTCGAAAAAATAAACGCTCCAGAGGAAGGTGGATTACAAGGACAGCTGTGATACACACTAACATACACAGTTTCTAGAGGCACCGATTCGTTCGGAAAACACAATGCATTGGGAGGGGCGAATTTTTATATCTACTTTTGAAAAATATTAATCGTGTGAAATTTAGTATGAATTATTCAACAAGACTACACCCAACAAAAAGTGTATACTTTTCAGCTTTCTTTTGCTTCAATATGAATATAATGTACGTGATACTTTTTTTAATTTATTCACAAACAAAAGTGCCAAGAGTATTGTTTAACACCAATAGCTGCATCTTACACACCACGGGCGTAGACATGACATTGATACCCATTCAAGTGGGGGGGATGAGCTATTCATTCATCGGATTACATCCCCCCCCCCCCCCCCCAGTTGAATAGGTATTACGTAACTCGCTACGCCCGTGTTACACACACAAACGCAGACCCATCATAGAATGAAGATATGTGTCATATATAATATTATTTATAATAATGTTAAGATTTGACAAACATAAAATAACTATTTCTCTAAAGGAGAGGCTTCTTCGAGCTTTCAAGTAGATTGGATGTAAGGGGAACAATTGAGCAGACCTTGATATTCCAATCAAGAATTGATCTTTTTTCAGAATGTCGATTCAAATCTTATTTGCTGCCCTCTTAAAGGGATCTAGTATCTTTGCAAAAAGTTATAGGTGGTTGATACAATGTATATTTTTGATATCTAATATGTCCACTAGGTGGTGTGTGCAAATTTCAAGTTAAATGGACTTTATATGGCCGAGTAATGAGCAAAAATGCAAAGCGACATTCACTAACTCATTGCACTCACTTTGTATATGGTTCTGATGATCCGTTGGATAATTTGGCATCTGAAAACTTCAATATCTTTTTAACGAAAGGGAAATTTGAAAAACCGAAACCTCTCCTATGATATTTTTGTTAATAAGAATACAACAAGGTATGAGGGAACCGCTAGAATTTCAATTGGATTTTGATGATTTGGACAATGTTACTGAGTCCCTTTAAACGACTCTGTGCTAGATATGTGATATCACAGAAGAAACATTGGAACGGCACAACAAAAGTTCACAAAAGTTAACTTTTTATGAAAATAAATCGTCTCTCCACTTTCATTCTCAGATATGTTAGAAAAGTTGTTAATGTGCACGAATTTAACGTACAACTTCTTCAACTGGTCTAGTGTTATCCACGAAGTATTGTCAAATATGAAAATATACGGAGTCAGTAAAAAGGGGTTTACTGTGGAATCACAGAAAACACCGAATTCATAACTTTTTAATTAAAAATCTAAATTAAATTGTGTGCAAACTTTCAATATTGGGCAATAAATTGTGATTGTGATTGCGATATTTTCAGTAGAAAACATTATCAAAACAATGTGAAGGGATATTTTGGTTTATTTTGTCATAAATTATAATTATGCAGGCTTGGTAAACAATTATTATTTACCAAACTGCATGGCGGACATGAATGTTATCACCCAAGACATAATTCAAATTACTTTATTCATGGGCGATAAAATGGATTGCATTTTGACTGATTTTTGTTTGTTTTACTTTGATTGTAGGTAAGACTGTCTTCCTAATTGTATGCACCTCAATAAAAACTTTCTTTATACTGTTTTTTACATAATAAAATTGATTATTTTAGGGATACAAGTTCAGTCTATTTTAACGTCCAGGTTCTTTACTTTAATATCATTTCCCCCCTCTGGTGTGAAGTACATATTCTTGTCCAAGATGCGTCTAAATGAATGTCTTTGGTCGGACTTTCAAGTAGCTTACGACTGAATCCATGCCCTGGATCATAACCTTGTGAGCAACCAGCTTGGTGAATGAGACGACGACCTCGGGCATGGTGTCGGTAAGGATGTCGACGATGTTGTAGACAGCGAGGTCGGTAACCGTGAGCTTCAACGAGACAGGAAATTGGCCGTAATTTAATTATTAGTTCAAATTAGATATTCAGCATTTATTACTTGCACATACGACTTTAAACAAATCAACGGGGAGGATAAGTTATTGAGTTCTCGTCAAACTGATTTTTAGTGGCTAAAACTGGTGTGTTTTCATTGAAAGCTAATCACTTTCATTCTACCATGCTTAATTTATAGAATACATTATCATTAAACAGACTGTTTGCATTCAAATTTGCTACCGTTACTAAAAGTGGGCGCTGTCAAATACTTGGAATATTCAAACAATTTCTGCAAAATTTATTCTAAAAAAACACGCAGAGAATATCTTATCTAATATTGGTCTAATAAGGATGATATAACAAATAATTCAAAGAAACAACTTACACTGGATCCGACGATGAAGCCAGATGAACTTTTCTCAAGTTTCTCCTGGAGGAAGGAAAGGAACAAGGGCCCCTTGACTTCTAGATAGATCTTTCTCGACTCTTCCTGTCAAGACAAATGTATATTTAAGAAAGCATAACAAGGAATGGGTAGGCTGCTTAATTTGTATCGTATTTCCATAAGGATGGTCATTGTATTATGTAACGAAGAAAGTAGATTCAGTAGTTTCCAAGAAATTATTTATAAAAAGCATGCGCACTCCAAGTCATGAAAATAAAATGTTGCTCCATTGGCTTGTTGATTTTGTTTCATGACATTTCATATTAAAAACAACCAACTGAAATGAAAGGATAAAATAAATTTTCAGAATATAATAACAAAATATTGAAGATAAGTTTCCCCATATCACTTTGAGATAAAATCATTCAGAATGTAATAAGTATTAATAAAGTCTAGTAACGTTATTGACACGTGCAAAAAGTGATGAGTGGTTGCTACAATGTATTTTGTTGTTGTACTCACTTTGTACACGGTTTTCGCGGTCCAGTGGATAATTTAACATCTCAACACTTCAATCGTAAATAACTTTTTAACGAAAGGGAAATTGGAAAAAACGAAACATGTCCCATGCTTGTATTGTTAACGAATACAACAAGGTATGAGGGAACCGCTAGAATTCAATTGTATGAGTCATGAACAGGTTATACTTCATGAAATAATGATCATCTCAAACCTTTTTCACAGGATCTTTTTCCAGGTACCACCATGGTATGGCAAGTTCAAGGAGATCGTCAACGGTCTCTGTTATTTCATCGATATCTACGGCTTCTGCGTTATTACTTCCATACATTCCTTGGAATAACACACAATGACGGGAATCAGTATTTATTAAACAATGAATAAAACAATTTATTAGAGTTAAGAATCATACAGGAGATAAATGACTTGAAATGTGTGCAAAAACTATCACTTTCATATCTCTTTCCTTCCACCATCTAAATGTTCCACTAGATTTTAAATGAATACAGAATTTTGGAAGAAATACCTAAACAAATATATTGTACGTATACAAAGTCAATAGGAAACAATGGTAAATGCCTATTATTAAACTCGAATCATTGCGCCAAATACAGTAAATGGTTCGTAATATTAGGTCTAATTTGATATAAGAAGTTAAAATACCTAAAGTTGTGTAAGTTAAAACAAATTGCACTCTTTGTTCGACAAAGTCTTAGTCCATCGTCTTACATTACTGTACTAACTTTGCAGATTAAATGTGATCAAACGCTGATATGTTAATTAGCTCACTATAACTGATAACTGCATAATTCCCGTTACTTCTTGACGTGTATTTCCTTCTGGGTTTCACTAATACTGGACAAACAAAATATCATATTTTGAGACCACTCGCATAAGTTTTACTGACTGACTGACTGGGTGCCATGTTTTGCGGTACCGCATGCAATGTCAACTTCACGTGCACTAACATAAGTGGGTTAAACGATAATGAACAGCAATGTTGCTTGCAATAGGCATTAAGGGTGTGTATTCTATGAAAGTAAGGGTATATTGGGCAAACATAAATACATGGTTCTTTACATTATGTCAATTTATTTCTATGGGGGACTCAAATTTACAACGCACATAAGTTTGTGGACTTATCTTTATATAGTTTGTCCACTTTTTCCAGTCGTTTCAGTTTTATTTATTGCCACACTTTTCATTCTCAAAACTCATGATATGCTAGGTCTTAATTTATTCTACAAAACATAATCATGTTGTACTCAAATAAAGAGTGAACATTTTTTGAGAAAAGTATAACAAATCTAAAGTAAGTGCACAAAATGTACGGGGAGTTGCCCCCACCTTTGCTAGAGTATGTTGCTGCTAATTCGATCGTGGAGCAAGATTCATGGGATATTTAAGAATCTGTTTTTGTTATGTCTCTCAACTTGGGGGGAAGCTCATTGCATAACTTTGGTGCTACTGTTGCAAATGCACGATCCCCGTATGTAGTTGTTTGTATTTTAGGGACTATCAAGAGGTTATTTTTTACGGAACGGAGACTTCTCATTGGTTTGTATAGTTTCATTAAATCGACCAAGTAAGTTGGTGAATTATTTACTACTAACTTATGGCACGACAACAATTATTTTATAAATAATCCTTTTTTCCACTGACAGTTAACGAATGCAAGCAGATCAACATAGACGTTACAGGATCTTTCCAATTGGCTCGCATAATCAGTCTTGCAGCACTGTTTTGCAGTACTTGTAACTTAGAAAGCTCTCTTTGAGAGAAACCAAGCAAAAGGCCATTGCAAGAATCAATTCGAGATGAAACAAATGCATGCATCAATTTTCCGTTATTATTGGACATAGAAACGCGCACAATTGAGCCACTATTTTTAGGGCAGGCATAGATGCACACCATTTAATTTGAACATGATCTCTAAGTATTGCAAGTGTTGATCCATAACAACCCCCAGGTTTCGTGCCTTAGATGTTTCACATACATCATGACCATCGACATCATGTAAGTACGTACCGAATTCTCTGGCCACAGAACGCATGATGGCTCTGCTTTGTACCACGACACGACCATCCATCTCCAATATTGGAACCTGCCCAATTGGAAGAGCTGTGAAAGATAATAAAAACGACCCCATCAACAATGTTAACAGTTTTTCATTGCATATCCTACAAATCTGTTCAGTATTTTTGGTTTGTTTGACTGTTGTCTGTTAGTTTGTGTTGTTTTGTTTTGGTTTGGTAGGTATTTTATGCATTAGCTATACTGTATGTTTTGTTTCGTTTGTAATTGCTAAATAATTTAATAGATGAAATATACAAGCAAAAATCAATTGAAATCAATTACAGAGAAACAAGAACCAAACATATAAAAAGTGTCTTCATATTGCGATTTGCCAACGAATTCTTCACATGCAGCTAAGCTTTATCCTTGATAATTGGTCTTATTTTTTAGCAAAAACACATAATCCTGTAGATCTATGAAACAGATTTTGATAAGTCAAAATCCGTTTACAAATGGCTGACATAATAGTAAAATCCGAACGATTACCATTCGGACTAATGCCTCCAAGCTCGGAGATTTACCCCAAGAATAAGACCTCCTCTACCCTTCCATGAGAAAAGATACACGGAAAATGTGTATAAATGCGTAAATCTGATTGGGTTGGCTCTAATGCGCATAGTTTCTGACTCGCGATCACTAGAAAAAATCACTGCCAACTTTGTATGCAACAGCCCATAACAACTGACTAATGGATTAGATCATTGTCCTCTTGGTCCGGAAAATCGTACGAGTAATTATAAAATTGTATATTGTATATCCGTACAACTAGTTCATTGAAAGTCACCTTCAGGTTTGTCCGAATTCAAGGTGATTTTTGCCCGAATATGGCAATTGTGGGTTAGGGGTTGGGCAACTCTTTCAAGAAGAAGGCCGTCTTGGAAAATTACCCCCAGGACATGGATTACAGCTTTCGAGTGAAAATTGCAAAAGCTCCCTACCGTGGGAGGGGTGAAACGTACACCCCTCCCCCCCCCCCCCCCTTCTCCAACACCCTCCCCCAATTCCGTTGACCCTCGCTACGCATTGCTTGCGACTATTGTCCGTGGCTTAATTGCCATAAAGGTAATTATAATTTAGCTTTTGTTAGGGGTTACCATATCGTTGAGTTTTGATAGATAGGGAGCTACACAAAATATTGTTGGTGAAATTATGAAAAACTGAGTGTTAAATTCGAAAGAGTATACAATTATAATAACAGAATAAACTTTATTTGATCAAAATCGGTTCCGAAATAGCTGAATATTTATAAACAAATACAAACAAAAATGTAGGTCCAATGCACAATTATTCAATAATTTTGAACCAGCCGTTACAAACTTTTAAAATGCTTCCTCTTTAAAAAAAATTACAAAATTGGTTTTAGATAGGTGTTGATTATCTCTCTATCTAATCGTATTTTCAACAAAACGTAACATGCAAAAAAAAAATATATTTTTCAAATTATTGAATCCAAAGAATGTTAAGAGAGCCCTCCTGAGTTGTAACGGCTTTTGTTTTGACTGATAATAACAGGTTTTTGACTTCATTTGTAATGTTGTATTCCATTCGAGCACGGTGGAGTTATATTATATTAATTTGTAATGCACTGGTGCAGGTTTCGCTTAACCCTAATAAGGCCGGGGAGGGGGGGGGGAATAATGCCCCCCCCCCCCCTCCGTGATTTTTTGTATTGCTCCAAAACGTGGTAAGATGACTTTGTACCTATAAGGGAGCACCGTACCGGTAGCGGTAGACCTGTAGACATGGACGTTGCTAACTACAGGCAAAGTACACATGGGAACACTGCCCTTTGATATATGGGTATGAAAATCAAATTGTGCTACATGTTTGGTAAAATCATTTCATTTAGGGGGTAACAGGGGCCGATTTCATGGAAGGCTCTTCACTATTTTCTTACGCAGCCTCTACCAAACTTTCATTATACCCACATACGATCACACCCTCCCCATCACCATTCCCCCTCTCGGTAATTGTTTCGCTCCCTCGGGAATCGGTCTTGTCTACGTCTGGAAAACAATGTTCATATTGATGTATCATAAATAATGTGGCTGCTGATGTACAGTATGAACCGAATATGTCACTGTGCGAATATATATTTGGGGTGCATACATTTGACGCACTCACCCACATTAAAGTACATGTCATCAAGTCAGAATGTCCTATATACATTAGGTATGTACCAGATTGCAGAGATTTAAGTCCAAAAAATGGAAAAGCTCCCTGCCGTGTGAAGGGGCATAGTCACTCCCTACCACCCCCTCCCCCCCCCCCCCCCCCCCCGCTCCGTCGTTTCGCTCCCTCGCATTATCCGGTGGTTGTATCACTAATTTTACTATGCTACGAAGTTATCAAAATATAATATTAGCATAACTATCTTTCTTAATCAAATACTATTTAGTCGTATGTTGGCGAAATCATGCATTGACAACAAAATTGTGCGGGGGAGTTGATACCAAATAACTGAAATTCATTTTGTCATCATAAGTTCATAACTATTTCCGAAATTATCAAAAGCCAAGTTTATTTGGTTTGTACTTTCTGTTTATTTCATTTATCTTACAAGATTTATGCAAATATTTGTTTAATTAAAATCCAAGATGGCTGCCAAATTATGTATTTAAATAAGTTGAATCATTATAATTATTCTTTGAACTAATCCCTCCTTACCATTTCACCCATATAAAATAGCACAAAATGGCGGCCAAGACCCCCTGTTTTAATTCATATGATTGACTTATGAACTAGAACATATTGATCAAATATTCCATTTCATGAACAATCATGTATTTTAGTATTTTATTAGATATATTCCACGACATAAATTAGAAAATCGTCTATGTTTGTCAAAATTCAAGATGGCCACCACGATCATCGCTAAATTACGTATTAAAATTGGTTTAATAATTGTAATATTATTTTTTTTTAATCACTTGTTGCCAACTCTCTCTAAATACATGTTCAATGTTCTTGTTATGGCCCGTTATTCAACATTGAAATTAGTTACACTTTTTTTCCATTGAACTCTAACATGGTGTCAAAGATGGCCGTCAAACACATCCATGGTACGCGATTTGTCAAAATTATTTCACTAGACACATTCAGGTTTACAAAAAATGTAAGTTAAACAAATATATATTTTGGCTGCATGGGACCCCCCTATTCCCCCGCTACTAAAACGGCATTGACTCATCGGACCATCAAAATAAAAACAATTATTCCTAACACGCCCTCATGTGCTGTTATTCTTGTCATTAGTATTCAGTTCCCCATGTAGAGTGGACAGGGGAAGGGGGTGGGGGTGGGAGAGAGAATATCACAATATGGCTATGGGGCATTTAAACTTGACCTTCACCTAACACATTTCACTGATTTGGGAATCACCATAAAATAGCATACTGCAAACACGTTAAAGAAGCCTCTTGAAATGTTGAAATGACATTAAAGTGGACTTCCACACGATTTCAAGCTTATAATGATTGAAAGACAGATATTCTAGGTCAATAAACACAATTTGGTGTGAAAAAAGTATGATTGTGGGTTCTTATAATTGGCTTTGAAATTCTAATGACACAAATTCGCGAGCGAGCTTGTTCTATCCCACAATGCACCAATTTGTGACGTGCGACCCTCACTATGCGCCTATCTATGTTTTTTACACTGCAGCGAATGTGTTCTTTTGATCGCACCAATACAATGCTCGATCATGAATAGTTTAGTCCACAATGCGCCACTCAACCGTGCCTGTGAGCATTATTGCATTGTTGAACCGTTTGAAAATACTTTGCCTGCCCGAAATTGTAACACGTTTGGCTTTCATTGGAATTTGAATAGACAAAAAGTCCTGTAAACGTGGTTATTGAATTTCCTGGCTCTGCATGGCCGGCTATTATGAATCACAATGCAGTGATCACAATGCAGTGGCACCGGATTCAAGCCTACTCAAGAAATTGAGCAAAGTGAGGGTGCTACGTAAGGGTCTCATGATTGTGTGCAGTAAATTTAATTATTTCCTCAGAGTGGATGACATTAGAAAAATCTCTTAGAAATCAACCAAAGAGAGTCAAATCCTGAAAATATTCAAGCACATCCATAGATTTATTTCCAATATACTGTACTATTTAAAAACTCGTCCGGAATTCTCCTTTAAGTAATGGACGGCTAAGACGCATTGGCGTTATTTAATGAATTAACGTATACATTGTTGATTGACATAGACATTGTTTAGGCTTTAAATTACATATATTATATAATATTTTAGTTAACGTTTGGGGATCAAAATCCATTTTCCTTACTATTCCATGTACATTATATTCGCATCATAGATGTAGTCATTGATCGCATTATACAAGTTCCATCGGTCAATTCATCTCACGGGATTAGCCCACCACATTCGGAATATATCCAACTGTGTACAAAGTCGTTTTCCTATGTTATTCTGCCCCCTATATCCAATTAGTTACTTTAAAAAACAATCATTTATATTGTTGCTTTTTAAAACTTTGCTGGTTAAAAATTTCAGTAGTCCTTTTTGATGTATATATTAATGTTAGTGATTGTCATAATCCTGTTATTGATATGCTTTCCAAGTATCGGAATCGAATTATTGAGAAAAAACAAGCGCTCAATGTCATTATGTGACTAAAATAAATTTGTCTTCGTTATCTTAATAAATATGTTCATTGAATGAACTATTTAGTTGTATCCCAACTTTTCAGCCATATCTCGATAATGAATATTAGTTTGCCATAGCATCTCGTATCGTGTGTTGGTTATGTCGGGTGAGGTAACTAATACACTAATCATGATAAAACGAAAACACTGCCAAGAAACACAATTTGAGAACAGATTCACAGTAGGTGCTCATTATTCCTCGGTCAAAGGTTGGTGTGTGGTAATGCAGTGCAAAACAACAAACCCCGTACCAGGACAGCCACCCCGTCGTGTGTAAGCTTATTGCTTACATCAGGCTCTTTGTGGATGCCCCACATAAGTATTGAATCTATTTACATTTATACAATTGTCAATTGAAATTAACGGATTATAGAATGTTATGAATAGAAATGTGTTATCTACATCGGATGTTGAGGTGGAATTCCCCACGTATTATTTGCACGCCGGCGCGGAGTGGCGAATGTAATCACTGCTGATTGGTTGTTGAGGTGGAGAAGGGGTGGTGGAGTCGTTCATGCGTGTAGTTTGATATTCGGAAAAACCTAGCGATATCTCACATAATTCAGTCGCAAGACAAACACTGCTAATTCTAGTTCAAGTTTTTGAGATGAGTCTGCTACACTAACTGAGATTACCTAGTCGGAATATTCAGGATGGCGGATGGAGGGACTGTGTTGGTCATCCTGGGTTTGTTGCTTTGCCTTGGATTGCCACACCCTACCTTGGCCCGAGAAAGTGAGCACATACACTGAAATTCTTATTAATTTGGTCTCTTCCACCATTTTGATACTATCAATGTCAGCATTATTTTAGGCTGTCTGTGTTCATCATGCTTGTCAGTGTTTTGTTTCGTTAGTTGATTTAAATTATATGATGGCCCAAATACAAACGAACGACATACATTTCATAATAGAGACAATGAGACTAGATTCACTAGATGAGGAATATTTTACTGTGTAAAATTATGCCAAGGTCAACAATTTTGGTTATTAAGTAGTTTTCGTTCTAGGTCGCATATTGTGACCCCAATAATGTCAGGTTTTAAATTTGACCAATTTGAAGAAAAAAATTGTGTATTTTATTGGATATTCTTGTCATAGTATTGAGTGGGGAAAAACACATTGATAATCACCTTTCTTTACAATGTGCGGCTTAGCAAAGGAACGCAGATGTATTTTGATGTATTCTTCAATGACAAGCGAAAGTTGCGAAATAACGGGCGAAAGTTATGTTGACATTTGTCAAATTCGAACAAGGGTTCGCAAAATGCGACTTAATTGGAACGAAATCTATTTAGTACTCAACCGAATTTGTTAATTAGTTTTCTTAGTAAAGGTTTGTCTATCCCTGAAACCAGTCATTCCGGCCCAATATCTCGGAAAGTGTGCCGCTTTGTTGTATTTTTTCCACCCTGTATATTAATTACCTATAAATTTATTTATTTACCTTACACAAGCCAAACACCATTAGATATATTTGTGTTATGGTTGGACTACATGTTAGTCACTAAAACTTTATCATTGTAAACTATTTTTTATCATTCAGACATGGCTGAACGGTAGGAATAAAACGTAAAGGCTCAATCAGTGCTCATGTTGTATTAGATAACAGTCATTAACACAGGAGTAGGATATTTTAGACACCTATAAGGTTATAGATTTTCTTCTTCAAAATGTTCAATTGTGATACTTCATGAACATCTCAATAGAAAGATTACGAAAATCTATTTGGAATCAACGTTGGTATATTTAATACGAATGTGTAGATACTATAATTCTCGATTTAAATGTGGGAACTAAGTTACATGCAGATGATAAATACACTGTTGGTCATAATGTTGGAATTTTTTTTTTTTAGGTCAAACTTCATTCATTTTCCCTATTTTGGCGCCTAATGAACTATTTTAGACTAAAAATAATGATTATAATCCAAAATACCAATGTACAATGAATGGTTGAATGGGTTTGCATTAATTAATCAAGCCTTTTGTTTTGAGCTTTGAAAGGCATGACCTTTCATGATGGGCCCCTTTCCTTCTCCAAAGCGCATGTCCAGCAAGTCATCATTATGTGTCATTTCTCAGCGTTGGCTTTAAAACTTTCAACCAAAATTGGCACATAGGCTCTCTAGGCTATACTCCATCCAACGCCGTTGCTTACACGCCAAACGATGCTTGTACTCCACCAGGAAGGGGTGTCAACGTGACGAGAAGCTGGAAGATGTCTGTATTCACAAAACGACTTGAGGTTGTGACGGCCCAACGGTGGTATGGCTCGTACCCATTAAGATGACATATCACGAGTGTCCAGGCGGAGATCTTCTGTACTCCCTAGTCCACGGACGTCCTGTAAATCTTGGTTGCATGGTATGGGCTCGACACTTGGTATTTTGTCTTGCTAGGTGACCATGCTAGAGCGATCTCTGATCTGCAGTTTGGCAGAAGGCGTCGATTTCATAGTGTTTTCTTCATAGACGGCGAAGGCTCCATTTTGTCATTTCCGGTTTCTACGGCACAGGTTAAGCAGTTTGCGATCATTTCTCCTGGTGGTAAATTGTGGACGTCCTGGAGATTCCCGTATTTTTAATTGACCCTCCTCTCGATGACGTATGAGGATTTTACAGATCGTAGCCTGCGATGTTCCAACGAATCAGTGGACATTGCTTGTTGACACCCCTTCCTGGTGAAGCACAAGCATCGTTTGGCGTGAAGGCAATGGCGTTGGACGGGATATGACCTAGAGAGCCTCTGTGCCAATTTTGGTTGAAAGTTTTGTAGCCAACGCTGAGAAATGACACATAATGATGACTTGTTGGACATACGCTTTTCAGAGGGAAAGGGGCCCATCATGAAAGGTTCTGCCTTTCAAAGCTCAAAACAAAAGGCTACATTAATTAATGCAAACCCAATCAACCATTTATTGTACATTGGTAGTTTGGAAATATTATATAATCATTATTTCTTGTCTGAAATGGTTCATTAGGCGCAAAAATAGAGAAAAGGAATGAAGTTTGATCTAAAAAAAAAAATATTCCAACATTATGACCAACAGTGTACATGGACGAATATTATAGTCGTTCCTGTACTGATCTTGCACATACAAAGTGTATGGTGTTTACAGTGTCTTAGTGTTGAATTACCTCACAATAAAGTATTTGTTGGAGTGGCCTCTGAAAAAAGATCCTTATTAAGGTTTAATAAACACATAATGCAGGAGGCAGAACACCCTCTGAATAAATATTTCTCTCTTTTGCGTTCAGGTAAACGTTTACAAAGCCTGAAGAGTAAGACTAACCGTTTCTTGAATTCATTTGTGCCATGTTCAGTTAGGACGTACAATACCTCTTGAGCCCTCCATGCACGGAGCCGGCGCGGCCTGGTCCGGCTGGTTTTCAGTCGGCTGTCGCCTGTCTGTATTGCTCAGTCGAGGCCGACTCACCATGTTGAGTCGGCTTCGATTGATCACTGACTGGCTCTAGTTCGGCAAAGCTGTACCGGCTGTAAACCGGTCGCACCGGGCTGGGTTGGCTCTGTGTTGGGAGGGATTAGGAACCCATGAACCCATCAATTAATGATTAATGATAAATAAATGTACCTCCATGTTATTCCTCTCTATTCCCATTTGTCCGTTTCCATTTTCCATTTCTATTTCTTTTCTCTACCTTTCTGTCTTTATGTCGCTTTTATGTCTTCTTTTCTCTCTTGCTGTTTCACTTGTGTCTTCTCTTTATTATTTGTAAAGTTGGTAAATGTTTTGTTTAATTATATATATGCATGGGGCTGAAGAACCAAACTACAGAACAATTAGTACAATTTAATTAAAGGTTGTTTTCTTTTCATATTTTCTTTTTTCCCCTTAATGTTAGGTATACAATGAACCAATAATCAGTGCCTTTAATGTCATTTTATTACAAGGAATCAATGATCAATAACTTCAATGCAATTTGTCTCTCTCTCTTTCTTTCTGTCGTTCCGTCAGTAGTACAGTATTTTCTGCTGGTTTACAATTATGAATTTCTGTCTTCTTTCATTATTTCTTTCTTGCTTTCTTTCTCTCTGTCTTTCCTTATTTCTTTCTTTCTTTGCGGAAGGGTTGAGGGTCATAATGGCCCCCGGCCTTATTTGGATTAAACTGGTTATCGGTAATTTTAGTATTTTTCAGTCAAGCTTAAATTGATACATTTAGTAGCATTCTGGCCCACGAGTTATGTAATATGTGGCGATCTGTACCATTCATCATGTGCTTTTAGTCATTGGAAGGATACATTCATTCAGAATCATTTGTTTTCGAAATATTTTATTTTTGTTTCAAATTAATTAAATGAAATTAATGTATGTATGTTTGTTAAATAATGGGGAGTGTATATACGGAATGAAATTTAGGTTAGCGAATGAGTTTTTGAATTAATTATTGTAATACGTACACATAATTTATCACTTACATTTTCCAAGCTGGGCCCGAGAGATCTTAGCAAAATTGGAAATACTGCAAGAGAAGATACATATAATAGACATATCATTGCCTAGTTTTTGCAAGTGTTATCTTTTCAAAATACGCAAGATAGTGCTCGTCTTTTGCAGGCATATTCAAGTTCAAGTAAACATTCCATTAAATAGGATACTACGTACATCAAATTGTTGACATTTTGAATTTCACAGTGATATATTAATGCCTAAACTATTAATCGCTTTAATAGAAGTACTAATGTCAAGCTCATTTCATAATGTTGTTTTTCTTAATTATTGTGTACATCAATATACGAAGTAAGAGAAAAGAGAAAATCACCATGTTACATCAGGGACGTTTAGGATTGAGGGCGCTTCAATTTTGCATTGCGTGGTAAACGACAACTAGGTATAGTAGCCTTACAACCAGCACATTCGTAGAAATGATTTGAAGTGATTTGTTAATCATTGGTTATGATGGTACGTGTTTGTCATTATTGGTTTAGAAACATTTTGCAGAAAAGGGTTAATTCTTATTATAGCCTGAATTGTGTAATTTCGCATTAAGGTTACAAATGTTGAATATTATATTAAATTATATAATAAGGTATTTATCAATCACGCATGGATCAATACTCATGGTACATTTTGATTGATAACACACATGCTTTAGCAACTACTATTATTGTTACAACAAATGTTCTTCCCCTAATAAAATAGGTTCGTATAGATGTTCTAAAGATACAAATTAAAGAGATTTATCCTGTGAGCTAATGTGAACACTACGTCTTCCATTAACATGTTTGTTTGTTGTTATCATAATTCTTGTATTAATTAAAAGAGCACCTTTAAAGTGTCAGATATTGCCCAAAATGACATTTCAGACTTCAATCATACACCAAAATCATTGTAAAAAGAACACTGCTTTCTTGGTTAAAAGAAGGAACATTTGCGTACGACTTTAGAACGAATTACTGTGTGACGTGTATGAGGTTTATGACTGTTCTTTAACGCTCTTGAGCTGAATGATTATCAATGATAGCTATCGTCATACTAAAGGGGTATTTGACAACAACCCTATTTTATTATTATCTTACTATAAGCCAAACAACACGGTAGAAGAGAAATGTGGAATAGTACTTCACAGGTGCAAATATAATTTTGTATCAATGTGACAGTTTCCATAATTATATGTCTCCATTTTAATCATAACTTGTTTAAACAAAATAGTTATTACCAGAACCATGACTATGTAGCAACGTTGATTTAACTCCTAGTATAAGTGTCTGGAAACATTAGTGCGATTCAATGATGTCTGAATTATTTGAATAAAGAAAGCGCTGAAGAAAAGCAGATAATATCTATATATCTATAGTCATCTATATAATATATATATGATATAAAGTGTGAATAATACATGCTGCCTAACAAAGACTGTATAGAATACATCATATCATATTTAATCATTTTAATTGATTCATTATTTAAATGTATAATTTCAGACAAAGGCAAGCACAACATCAGTACATCGCCGAACAATACTCCTTCGATATCGTGGGCGGCGTCGGCTCATGAAGTCAACGTCTCTGACAGAGGAACGTTAACAATCCTTGAAGAGAAGTTAGGTATCTTACTATATATGAAGAGCTCGCTTCCAAAAGGCGCTAAATCTACTTTCCATACAAATCTACGTATCTACGTAGCTATCTAGGAATCCACATTTTACGACACATAGCTCACTCAAAATCAAAATATAGAAAGTTCAATTTTCATATTCTCATAGGCACGTGTACAAAGTGGGACAAAGAAAACTGTTTTCCTCGGAAGTTGAAAAAGTGGATTTAGCGCCTGTTGGTTGAAAACTCTTCATATTTTGTATTTGATTTGAGTATTTTACCTTTAATCGATAAAATTATAATTATAACTAAAATGGTGATAAGAAAATGTAATAATGTCAGTTATAAAAATGTCTTGATTAGTTGTAGCATGAATCGCATGCATGATCTTTGTCAAATCTTAATCATATGTATTACAACATTATATAAGATTGTATCATGTCCATATTTTATGTAAAATAAGTCATATACAGTTCTAATACTAGTGTACATAAGGCGCCTGTACATTTTGTTGTATATTGTATTCACCGATTCTCTCTATAAACATGATAAAACTGACTTATCTGACTATTATTTTGTTTCGCATCCATCATGTTTCATTCATATAAACTTTCGTTTCACTGGGCGGCAAACTTAGTTTATTTAAATTTACCCCCACCGATAATTCGCTTCGGAACTTGAACTTGTAGGTTGATTCAATAAGATAGCGATTACAGGCCATCAGTGAGTGGTTAATTAAATGGATAATATATGCAGGTACATCACAGACCTTTTGATATTTGTTTTGTTACCAACATTTTAAAGATAAACGTGTTGTGAAGAATCGTTATTGTATTCATATTCAAAACACTGTCATCTTTCGTGGAGATATCTCGACAGATGAGAAGTTTTCCATCGAGAAGTCTACAGTGGAAATGTTCACGTGCGATGACGGTCAGAGGATCGAGAAAATGCGCGTGTGCGATCACGAGGTCGATTGCTTCGATGGGACCGACGAGGACGATTGCTACGATCGTGAGTCTTGAATCTCTAATCCATCATCGTGTAGTTTCGTGTTATCAACAAAGCCTATGAAAACAACATTTTGTTTAAATCGTGTTGTGTTTATTGTTGCTCCATAGTATGAAGAGCACAGTTCGAAAAAAACGCTAAATCCACTTTCCATAACAATTTACTTAACCATATTTATACATTTATAAGCTGGGTAGCTATTTCGGAATCCACATTTTACAACAAATTACTCACTCAAAATATAAAAATATCAATTTTCATATGTCCATAGGAACGTGAACAAACTTAGGCAAAGAAACCTGTTTTCATCGAGAGTTGAAAACGTGGATATAGCGCATGTTGGAAGAAAGTTGTCATATGCATTTTGACATATTGGGCATTTGGGAATGTATGGAATTATGGATGAAAAAATTGAGTGCTTGAACGGGATCGACGAAGAGGTTTGCTGCAACCTTGAGTCTCAACTCATTATTATAAGGTTTCGTGCTATAAACATAATCAATGAAAACAACATTTTCTTTAAATCGTGCTTTGTCCGTGTTGGCAAAGTGGGTTGCGAAACAATGTTTAGCGGCTAGACACGTTATGTCAAGTAATGTATAGAATAACCACAAACTGATGAACAAGTAAATTAATGCTGTTTTACATGTTCATGTATTAACTGTTTTTTTCTACTAGCTAGTGAGAGTTCCTGTAGTTAAATTGACAACTAACACGGTTATATAATATCGGGTACGACATTGTGAGAATTCATTCAAATACTGGTCAAACATATTTCAACATGTATTATCGATCATATTTATTTTTGTGAGGAGCTTTTTATGTGTGTTTTTATTTTGCTTTGAATGTACTGTCAAATTTCATTTTCGCCTCTATCCATTACAGTGTTGTACACCGACCAAAGGCTAAGATGTGAGTATGACACGAGTCGTAACATCCATAATAAAACATACAAC
Organism: Echinarachnius parma; assembly: GCA_037951105.1. NCBI lineage: Eukaryota > Metazoa > Echinodermata > Echinoidea > Clypeasteroida > Echinarachniidae > Echinarachnius > Echinarachnius parma. The sequence continues at coordinate 46,175 of JBAMJV010002135.1, forward strand.
CAACATAACAACTCAATATTTTTGTCTGAATGTGGCACTGTCACTACTTGAACCAAATGGGCTATGTACAAAGTCTATGACGATTTCAGAATCTCGAAGAGTACCGGACATTGATGAGGATGAAATGATCCCCGAAAATGTATTGGTTTAACATGTTCCCACTAAATTGCACAAGTATTTAATGTTGTTCTTTATTAATGTTATCCACAATGTCTTTGTTTGTGTAACGATTACAACTTCTGATTAAAAGAAGGCAAAGGAAATGGGATTCCAACGGGATTCGAACCCGAGACCTCCGGATTGCTAGACAGGTGCTCTTCCGACTGAGCTATAGAAAACCCAATACGGTGCTCGTCCCTGAAGCCCCTTAATTACCATTGCCAGAATGGGGCTTCAGGGACGAGCACCGTCTTGGGTTTTCTATAGCTCAGTCGGAAGAGCACCGGTCTAGCAATCCGGAGGTCTCGGGTTCGAATCCCGTTGGAATCCCATTTCTTTTGCCTTCTTTTAATCACAATATAATTCTGGTCAGTTTTCCTATATGTTTGAATCGATTACAACTTATGTTACAATACATTTGTCCAATAGATGCCCGAGAGGCTGGTTCAGGCATGGGCCCAACAACAACAGCAACAACAACAACAACAACTGGCAAGTATTGATTCATTGTCAGATTTAAATCACACATGTTACTGGTGTTTTTTATAGTCATGCGATATCCTAGTCTTGAGGATCACAAAGTTATAAACAGAAAATAACGACGGTTTCATGTCACACAATCCCACGCTATAAATTTCCTTAACGTATTGTCTATGGATACTCGTATCGTATTTGTGTGTGTATGGATGGCAAAACATTGTATTGAAGCAAATGCTATATTGTATGAGCTAAAGAGGAATCACTAGTTTACTATTATTGTGTGTTTTTAAACACAAAACATGTGAAGAGGGACTTATTTGTTTCTTATATACTGTTTATTCTTGATAACATGTTATGGTTTGTTTCACCTAATGTACATTTTCTTACAACAGATGACGGAGAGTATGGTTCTGGATCCGGGGCTGGACCAACAACAACAACAACAACAACAGGTAAGAGCGGAATCATTTTCCGTTTGAAAACAATATAATTAATTCAGTCTTAAGTAGACCCCCTCCCCCCTTAAAACCTTGCTACGGGCAGTGCTAAACTTGTGTCATTGTCATTTCATATTTTAAAAAGAATTAATAAAGCATGTTTATTTTGGGTTTGTGTCTGTATGAACATTTCGCGGAAATCGACATTTTGCCAGCATTTTTACCCTTTTACTGACATATTGACTTTATGTCTTGGACCCTTTTGAAACCCCTTTTGAACCCCTTTGAAAAGCAGCTTGTAGCTGACAAGAGCAATACTCCATGAGTGGAGAATAAACAAATTAAATAAATAAATAAATCAATAAATTGCTTCATATTTTTCGACTACAATCAATACCGTTCCTAGAACGAATTTAATTCAATCAAAACTAATTATCATATTACCATAATCGATAACCCGAGGTACAAGAGGCATGTGACATCTCCAAGAAATTGTAATTTAATTTGTAAAATATTATGGATCGCTTTAAATATAGTTAATGCTTGGCATTATTATGCATATGTCCAACAGATCCCTGGGATTATGGTTCTGGATCCGGGGACGGTCTCACGCCAACAACAGGTGAGTTGGGGTTTATTTAATTTTTGAATAACAACTGTAATGATGATATGATTATATTCCTGTAACCAGAATGACGATACTATAAGAAAATTTTCATTACTCACATGATAATGTACTAGCTTCTTTATTTGTTCTGAAATGTCTATGGATAATTTGGTCATGTCTTCAATTTACCGAAAGGAACGATTCAATCTTCTCTGCTGAGCACGGTGGGATGCCTCAACTAGTGTTAAATTATTAAATGACTCAAAATTAGCTACAATCAACTTAATTATGTAGATACTATTCATTAGCCTTAGCATTAGTGAAATTAGTACATGCGGTAAAATTAGTATATTGTTGTTGTAGTTGTAGTATCCTTCTATTTCGTACTCCATTTACCCCGTTGGCATCCTGGTGTATATTTATGCTGGCTCGTTTGGTTACATCCTTATTTTGCACGGATTTTGTTGAATAACAACCATACACTGAAAAACCGGGGATGCGGGGTGCTGCAGCACCCCCTGACCCCTTACAACAAAAGTTGGGGTGCGGAAGCTGCTAGCATTCATCTCCAACGTGAAACTTTGGATTCTATTGATATCTCTTATTTGGTGCAGACATTGTGTTTGAATAAACCTGAACGCTCCCGCGCATTTGGCAGAAGGAGCAAAGGGCATACCCCTTTATTACAGAAATAAACAGTGGGGTACTGCTGTCATGCATGAATTTACCACAGATTGAACAAAAGCTTCATTCGTATTATGAACTTATTGAAAATCCCTTTTTTTTTGTACAGACATGTACAATGTCTTTTATTGAGTTTTGTATAAAATGAAGGGGTTGATTCCAAATCTGCTTGGGGCCAGACGTAAAAGATTGTTCATGCACGTGTAAAATGTATGGCAGTTTTAAGTAGACTAGGGCTTTGCGAGTAAAGCCCCACGTGTGTAAAAGAATATCTGTTTTGTTTTAGTTTCTGATCAACCTATAATTATAAAGGTGCTTCCCAAAAAATTGAAAAGTGCCCCCCCCCCCCCAAAAAAAAAAAAAAAGAAAACAAAAAATGTAATACTTTTAGAAAATGTTTATATATGGATAGCTGAAGATCCCTTCTATCATATCTGACAATATTTAATGCTTTGGTGACCACTAGCCACTTTTGTAAAGGGTATGAAAATTATGTCATGCCGGAATTGGTTGTGCATTTTGGCTGTCACATTTGTTTTATTTGGGAGCTTTTTCAATTTTTTTTTTTTAACACTCAGTATACAGTACCTACAAAAGAAGTCCTGATTCCAGGACAAAAATCTCTCTCTCTCTCTCTATATATATATATACATATTTATATTATAGGCCAAGTATACTTTTGGTACATTCGAAGAGATTTGTATAATTTTACAGAAAAGTGCACTATTCTTTCCGACCATAAAATAGCATAAAATTGCCCTTGAGTCACTTTGATGACAATTTTGGGACACTACAGGGAGCTATTTACTTGAACCTATACAGAAAACATGAAGTCTCCCCGTGATTATATGTGTTTGCTGTTGTTTTTTTTCTTCAAAAGTTGAGAGTTCATGTAGCTCGATTGATTAGACCCAGTATATTTGTGTTGTAAGTTGACTGTGTATCGGAACTATACTGGGGCTTGAATATATTTGTGTTGTAAGTTGACTGTGTATCGGAACTATACTGGGGCTTGAATATATTTGTGTTGTAAGTTGACTGTGTATCGGAACTATACTGGGGCTTGAATATATTAGTTCAACTCGTCATGCATAGCGGAAAAGCTCTATTTATCTACTTTAAAGGGCATCAAGCGTGGGGATGCTACACAGCGGGTCGCCATTTTGAACTGGGCCAGTTTGCGCGCACCGCATGACACTGAGCTAACGTGCATCACGCACCGTGCGCAACGTGTACTTAAGATGGCGCCGCGCATCTGATTTGACGAATCTGAAGTACCTTTAAAGGGGACCACCGGGCAAATAACAACACATTACTACATGTTTTGGTACTGTTTTGTGATATCAAATAGATACCTAACATTTTGCAAAGGGTTGAGTAATTCATAAACAAAGCAATTCATTTCCAACACTTACGGAACCACTACTATTTCCTGGTTCCTGGTTTGCGAGTGCGCCAATTCTACTCACGCGTACGTTTGTAGGCAAAATAATTCCGAGCGATTCGCTTGCTGCACCCGCGGTAGTCTACACAATTCAGACCGCATAAACGCATGCTTTAGAATGGTGATGCGGTTTCCAATTTTTTTTTTTTTTCTGCAAACATATTTTTGTGAACTTGTTGATGGAATGGAATACTAAAGATGTTACCTTTCTATTATACAAATATTAGTTTTGGGTGGTGGTACCCTTTAAGAATCATGATGTACAATGTGGTTTCCATAACCCACGCATTATTACTAAAACATCAGAAAGGGGTTTACAAATATTTCATTTACAATACAATATAAGTTATTCTATAGCGCTAAATACATAAATGTTTCATAGCGCTTTTTTTGCATGTACCAATTTAAACTTGTGGTAATTTTTATGAAAATATAGCGGATACTTCTTAAATGAGGTTTTTGGGACCAGGAAAGTTTGCTTGTGATACATGTATCATATATGTTGTTATATTAGTAGTAAGTAAAGAATGTAAAACAAACAATTGGGACCCCTAAAATGAGTTCGTTGTATTAGGTAAATTGTTCGAATATCAGATGTACTTTATATTTTTCCTCTTGAATAATTCTTTGCCATATTCATAGATCCCTTTGAAATGGTGACAGCACACAGAGGAATAGTGTTACAATTTTGTTGGCATATTTTATGGCTAAAGTCTTTTTCATTTGCTCATGTAATTAATTCTTTTCAGAAGTCGATTTTCCGAAATCAGCTCAAAATATCCTTAATGTGAGAGTGTCGTGAATAAGATACCTCAGCCTTTTCTTTTTTTGTAATGGTCTTTTATTTACAAACTTAGATCATCCTCGGCTGAATAGAATTTGTTATGAGAATTAACAGTAAGATGCATAACTTTCCTTATTACGAATTTGACCCTCTATTATAACATTGTACACTTCATTTACAAATATATGTGCTGTCACAATTCAAAGTAAATGGTGAATAAGGCAAAGAGTTTTTGTGAGATGAAAAAAGAAAGTATTTGTATCTAGTTTGTCCCACTAATCATTTTGGAAAATGAAAAAATATCACAAAGTCAATTATTTATTTTTTCTTTGATATAACCCGTCATGTGTAATGCTAATTAGCTGTCCTGATCTAGCAGCTAACATTGACATCATATAATAGCATTGCATTGTTTCTATTGCATTTATTTAATTATCTATGTCATTCACCTTTGAGATTACATGAAGATTTATTAAAAATTAATTGTTCCCATGGGCCTTTTTCCAAGATTTAGGCTTTTCTATAAACAATAAATAATTGGTATTAACGTAATAATATCCATGTTTAACATATGCAGGATGGTATACTTCTGCAACACGCCCAACGCCAATTGCAGGTGAGTTTGAATTTATTTTCTGATCTGAGAAAGACACAATTAAAACCAAACTGTGTTATTCGTAAGTGCGTAGATGTAATAGGAATTGTAAAAAACACAATTTTTTGAAATATTTTTCCAAAATGAACATTTATGCCACGTTCTTATACTCATCAAGCAAACTCATAAGCAGATCAGATCATCTTCTTATTCAAATTCAGACAATCTTGACAGACTGAGAAGCAAATGTGCAATACCCTGCTAATTTTGTATTTGTATTTTAAAACTTAATAGTATTCGTATTAAATTAAAACCTAGTTCAATTGTAGTATATTTTGAAAATGACAAATGACAAAGGTATTGCACATAAACACGGGAAATGGAGGACAGGAATTCAGGTGCAGGGCTTGATTAGAAACAAATAAATGACCTTAAATTGTTCAGAGTACGCAATAGTAATATAATGTGCTGATAAGGTCTTCAATAAAGTAGCACTGCAGCTACTAAACAATGTGTATGTTTGTTTTTGTTCGATTTAAATCTAATTTTAAAAAAGGTAGATGGGTACAATAAATTGTAAGTAATACACGAAGTTACTTCGTGGTTGTACATAATAACATAATACTCTGTGCCAAAACAAAAATGAATACTTGATCCATTCTATTCTCCATGAATAATCATGTCTTAGTAGTTCATTTAACAAATTAGATGGGGTTGGGGCGCATAGGTCCCCCCCCCCCCCCCCCTCCCCGACCGAGTACACAATTCTCCCGAGATTCTAGATTCCTCTTCAAAGTAAAAATTTGTATCTTTGGATCCCAACTTGTTTTTCTTTTCGAAATTTCACTGTTTTGTTATAAAAACATTGATTATTCATTACAACTGATTTGTACTGATGTTACACATTTTCGCCAAACAATGGTCATCTTCTGTTCGTAAACCTCAAACATTTTTGTTTCGAAAAACTGTTCGTTTGTCGTTTCTAGAGGGCTTGTCAGATTGCCTCATACATTTGTATACACCACCTTCCCACTACAAGAGAGGTATGCTGGCACCGCTTGTTCGAGTTAGTAGGAACATGGGTGCCAGATTATATAGCAAACCATCCACTTTACCTTGTTTGTAAGACGAGCGTACCTGGATTGCTAACAATGCTCTTTTGTATCTATAGTGAATAGAATATGTGCCATATGAATCAAGTGCCAATCATGATTTATTCCACACTGTATTTTATATTTCGTGCACTAATAAACACATCAATAAATCGTATATCAGAGTTGAGCATGGCACAGAGGGTTAAGGTAATACTTGTAATGTAGCTAATATTAATAACACAGCCCTCTGACAATATGTTGAGGGATACAATAGGGACAGACTGTATTGTGTGAACAGATCGCGTGATTAGCCTAACTGTACAGGATCATGTCAGCACGCAATACTTGCATTCTGTCTCTTTCAAATTGCCCTAAATATCAAACTTTAAATTTAATAGAGAATTTCGGGCTAGGTTATCCTTAGTCAGTAGTCTGTCGTATATGAAAAAAAAACATTGTGTATTATGCCCTGTTCTGAGACACACTGTCCCCAGACTTAATTAGTATTACCATAATAATTAAACGGGAAGATCACTAAAATTATTGTGTGTATGATAATGACAAACAGAGTGCAACATTTGAAAGACCGTACAATTTCTAAAACAGAATAAACTTTATTTGATCAAAATCGGATCAGAAACGGCTGAAAAATCAATGAATATATCCTATCGGAATAAATCTGGGCCCCAGATTCATTCAGTGATTTCTGTATTCTTATACTTACACTTTTTCAAATATTTTTGAAAGAGGCCTTTGAATAGTTGTTGATAATTTGTCTCTATTTAATCATAATTTCAACAAAACATTACATGAATATTTTTTTTTAAATGGTTCAAACATGTTTTCCCAGCTAGCTGGACATGCCGATTTTGTAAATTTCAACAAAACATTACATGCATAGGCGTCGATCCGTAATTAATACCCATTCATCAGGGAGGATTATTTATTCATTCATCCGCGTGATGAATAGGTATTACGTAAGTATCGACGCCCATGATTGCATGCATATTTTGTTTGAAAAATGGTTGAAACCAGTGCTTTGTTACAGAGTGTCCTCTTGTGCTTGAATGGCTCTCTACGAATTATAACAGGCTTGTCTATACCTTCCCAGCATGGTGGAGGTATAATCACTAGTCTGTTAGTAAAGCTTTGATTTGTTTACTAAAGCTCAGCATTACCAAAACTGTACTACCCCTTTAAGTGATCTATTAACTTTGTCAAATTCAATCAAAATTACTCTGAGCTAACACTCTGGTCTTGTACCTTATTGATTGGCTTATGGAGTTTGAACTCATACACATCAATTACTAATGACGCCACTTCACAGAAAAGTGTCTCTGTTAGCCAGTAGCTATATAGGGTGGCCTCAAAAAAAGGAAGGGGGCACTTCCCAAAGTATAGTAACAAAACTAATTATGTTCACTTATTATTAAGGTGTCTTTTTCAATGAAAAACGATACCAAGAACAGTCATATTGGTTGTGTAATCTTTGTTTTAGTGCGCTGTGAGGGACACCATGACAAGCTCCCATTTATGTAATGTTGTATCAAGTGTCTGATAAATCGTACTCACTGCCCACCATAGCATCGAACAACGAGCAATGCGCGTGCCATTGTTAGTGTACATTCAGCTGTGTGCCGAGTGAATTGGCATAGTTGGTAGATACTATGATGGGCAGGAAGTGCGAATTATCAGGCACTGAATTGGCAAAAAATTGAACAACTGGGAACCTCACATGGTGTCACTTAAAGCGCCCTAAAACAAAGATTACACGACTAAAATGACTGTTCTTGGTATCGTTTTTCATCGGAATAGATACCCCATCCGATAGACATAATTATTTTGGTATTTTATTTTTGGATGTGTGCCATTCCGTTTTGGGGGACCACCTTGTAAAAGGGTAAAAGGGTAAAATTTAACTAAAATTTACAAGCGAGTGATACATTAAGGTGGTGTAATCTCTTTAAACGTCATTTGATAATTGTTTTAAACAAAAACATGTACAATTGTAATTGGCATTACAATACATTTTTAATAAATGCTTTGTTGATGGTATCTCTGATCAGTTCCATAGTATGAATTATGTAAAACGGATGTTCAGTGTAATATTCGTTCCAATGTATTTCTTTCTTTTCTTTTCACGATCTTGAAGACGTCACATGCGGCGCATGGCCTGCTTACAACTCAAGCGGAGACGGCTTAGTAGAAGGAGCCAATGCAACATTTCCTTGGATGGCCTACCTAGTCGACTCAGACGGACAGTTGTTATGTGGAGCTACTTTAATCGCACCAGAATGGGTGATAACCGCTGCGCGATGCATGTGAGTTTGATAAATTAAATGTCGTTGCATTAGTTGCATTTGTTATATTCGATCATTAAAAGTGCACTGTGAAGTGTCAGATATTGCCCAAAATAACATTTGAGATTTAAATTCTGTGCCAAAATCATTGAAAGATATGTCTAGTGATGTAGAAAAGTTTCATTTAAAAAGGACACTGCTTTCCTGGTTAAAAATCGAAAATATGCGTCACCTTTTAAAACGGATGTTTATGAGGTTAATGGCAGTTAATTAACGCTTTTGAGCTGAATGATAGATAAGGGTATTTGAAAAATATCTGACCCTATTTTATTCTTCTCTTACCATAAGCTTAACAACACGGTTGAAGAGAAACGAGGAAGCTCCAAGTAATTTTCGTGACACTTTACAGGGCTGCATCCCTTTAAAGGAATCAAGTAACGTTTTAAAAATCCACAACATTTACCTCGAATTCTAGCTGTTTTCATACCTCCTTGTTTGTTTATAACCGATACAAAATTGTCCGTACTTTCAAAACGAATCTATGAGAGAAGTGTTCGGATTTTAAATAATTTATTTGAAGAATTTAAATGTGTACAAATGTAATAAAGTTGGATAGCACAAACCTCTTTGCATTTTACTCAGTACTCGGTGTTATGACACATATTTATTATGGGATTTAGACATATCATATCTCATAAAAACACACCCATCGTCAGTTTTTACACAGTGTGTGTAACCTAAATATTTGCAGTGAGTTGGAGCAGCATTGTTATTCCTTTATAAACCAAACACAAAAGGTAGCCACCCCCGTAAACAACAACTCATATTTTCATAACCGAGAATCGATTCAAGATTTTGTTTTACCAAAATATATATATGATAGTTAGGAGAAACATATGTACAAATTAGAGGTTACCATTCATCCATGCATGGTTGAGTAAGCACACATGTAAGAGGGGGGGAAAATGTAATGATTTAAAAATTCGCAAAAGTAATATTATTATGCTGTTTATTGAGTATTGAGAAATTTCAAATTGCACTGTTATACTAGTGTAATTAATGTATTTTACCACATGTGCCATAAACAATGAATGAAATGTCAATCAGCATTGGTTTCTTAACCATAATTAATGCATTTAGCAACATGTGCTGCTTCGCAATATTGTATAGACATGCGCATGTTTCAGCAATGAAGTGATAGATATGATTTATAACAACTGTACAAATATTATGGTAAAATTACAGCTCGAGGCCAATATTATTAATTAAATTGTTAACATTTGTTTAGAGTATTTACGTGTTGCGCTCAGTTAAGATAAGGGTAGGACTTGTTTCAATCTACACCCTGTATTATAGGTAGCTAGTAAAAAGTGATGAATAGTTAATAAAAGGTGTACTTTTGTGACCTGAAAATCCACTAAGTTATGTGGGAACATTTACAATAATGGATGTTACCAGTTCCCCTTTAGCTAAACGAAGAAGTTCCCATTTGATTTACCAAACGCAATACTTTTGATGTATAGCTGGGGTATTTCGA